>SJYR01001344.1:160527-179227 GCA_006410655.1 Kobus ellipsiprymnus
ATATTCAAAAGCAGAGACATTACTTTGCCGACTAAGGTCCGTCTAGTCAAGGCTATGGTTTTTCCAGCGGTCATGTATGGATGTGAGAGTTGGACTGTGAAGAAGGCTGAGCGCCAAAGAATTGATGCGTTTGAACTGTGGTGTTGGAGAAGACTCTTGAGAGTCCCTTGGACTGCAAGGAGATCCAACCAGTCCATTCTGAAGGAGAACAACCCTGGGATTTCTTTGGAAGGAATGATGCTAAAGCTGAAACTCCAGTACTTTGGCCACCTCATGCGAAGAGTTGACTCATTGGAAAAGACTCTGATGCTGGGAGGGATTGGGGGCAGGAGGAGAAGGGGACGACCGAGGATGAGATGGCTGGATGGCCTCACTGACTCGATGGATGTGAGTCTGAGTGAACTCTGGGAGTTGGTGCTGGACAGGGAGGCCTGGCGTGCTGCGATTCATGGGGTTGCAAAGAGTCGGACACGACTGAGCGACTGAACTCAACTGAATTGAAGTGGGCTTCCCTTGTGGCTCAGCTGGTAAAGAATCTGCCTGTAGCTCGGGAGACCTGGGTTCGATCCCTGGGTTGGGAAGATCCCCTGGAGAAGGGAAAGGCTACCCACTCCAGTATTCTGGCCTGGAGAATTCCATGGACTCTATAGGCCCATTGGGTTGCAAAGAGTCGGACACGACTGAGCGACTTTCACTTTCACATAGAACTAATTCACTTGTATGTGTGGATATGTGTTAATCACTTTGTTGTACAGCAGAAATCAACCATACCTCAGTAAAAAAAAAAAAAAGTGAAGGCAGTGGGTGTGGGTGTGGGCTTGGCACCTCCCCTGACTCCTCAGTTCCTCTCCTTCTGCCCTTTGCCCAAGGGGAGTACAGATGAACAGCCAGCACATGACCTGGAAACACAAGTCAGACATTTCTCTGGCCATCAACCAGGGCACTAGTGCCCCATTCCCAACACTGGATGGACAGCCTTCATGGAGCTCCCAGGCCAATTCTGGCTTCACCCAAGTTTCACCATATGGCAACTGTAGACTCAGCCTCTGCATGAGAACAGCTCTAGGAGTGCAAACTTGCACAGACTTTGCACATGCTCCTAAGTATTATCTGATGTCAAATTTCTGGCAGTAAGATTTTGGGGTTAGAGGGCATGCGTATGTCTGAGATTCTGGATGGATATTGCCACACCACACTTGTATAAATGTGTGCCAAGGAAATGCCTACCAGCTATGTCTGACAATCATGCGAAAAAGGCAACATCTGAAATGAATTCAGCAATGGGTTTGTTGGGAGATTAGACATGGATAGGGTGAATGAACTGAAGGGCAGATTAGCAAGAAATGTCCAAGCCAAGCATATAGAGAAAATAGAGCTTTTAACAAGGAGGAGGTTAAATGACATGTGGAATGTAGTAAGAAGCCTAGTGCATGAGTTCAGAGTCCCACTTGGAGAGGAGGGAACAGCTGAGAAGCTTCCAAAAGACAGCACCTGATCAAGTGAAGAAACACGGCAATCCCCAGGCAGGACAAATAGGAACTACCCCTAGGTCCCCCCTAGAAAAATCCTCCCCATCCCAGCCACGCCAACAGAGGGTCTTCTTTGACTTCCTGTGGACAGTGGTGCTCAGCCCCATCTTGGGGGCTTCCACCTTGTAAAATGAAGGGTAGTCTCACACACACACAAGACCCTGGCACGTTTTCAAGTCTGCAAATTCCTTTTAATTTTGACCGTAACCTAGATCTTGGGACTTCCCTGGTGCCTTAGCCGGTAAAGAATGCCCCTGCAATGTGGGAGACCCCAGCTCGATTCTTGGGTCAGGAAGATCCGCTGGAGAAGGGATAGACTACCACTCCAGTATTCTTGGGCTTCCCTGGTGGCTCAGTTGGTAAGGAATCTGCCTGCAATGTGGGAGACCTGGGTTCAATCCCTGGGTCAGGAAGATCCCCCAGAGAAGGAAATGGCAACCCACTCCAGTACTCTTAACTGGAGAATCCCATGGACAGAGGAGCCTGGTGGGCTACAGCCCATAGGATCACAGAGAGTTGGACACAGCTGAAGTGACTTAGCACACACACACATGCAACCTAGATCCTAAATGTGTTTTATATCTAAGCACAGCTGTGGACAGAACGGTGTCGCTCAGATCCATATGTGGAGGTGCTGAACCCCAGTGTTCTGTATTTGGACTGAGACAGTAAGATTAAGTGAGATCATAAGGTGGGGCCCCCGATCCTATGGAATTAGTGTTCTTATCCCCGCTCCCTCTGCCAGGAGAGGATGCCTATCCACAAGCCAGGAGGAGGGCTCGCCCAGAGCCTGTATGTGGCGGCATCCTGACCCTAGACATCCAGCCTCCAGAACTGTGAGATGTAAGCCTTTGTCGTTTAAGACACCCTGTTTGTGCTATTCTGTTCTGGTTTCCCAAACTGACCAATATAAACATAGACATTTTTGCATGATGTTAACATTATTTTCCAGGAGTGCAAATGCCATGCAAATTGACAGAATATCACACTTTGCTTTGTTCTGACCTTTACCTAGAGCTGCTCACCAATTCATAAAACCACGTTTCCCATGGCAACATCAGATGGGACTTGTGTGGCCGATTCTGTGCATCCATGTCTCTGGGCTTTGTAATTATTATTGTTTGTTTTTATGTTTTGGTTGTGCTGAGTCTTTGTTGCTGCGCGCAGGCTTCCTCTACTTGCAGCAAGCAGGGGCTACTCTTGGTTTCAGCACACGAGATTCTCATTGCAGTAGTGTCTCTTGTTGTGGGGGAGCGTGGGCTCTAGGCACATGGGCCTCAGTAATTGTAGCTCCTGGGCTCTAGAGCACAGGCTCAGTGGTTGTGGTGCATGCACTCACTTGCTCCGAGGTATGTGGCGTCTTCTGGGACCAGGGGTGGAACTGGTGTTCCTTGTATTGCAAGGTGGTTTCTTAACCACGAGACCAGGAAAGCCCCATATAATCATTTGTTTTGATGGCTCTATGTTTCAGCCCAAGCCTGACCCTCACCCAGGCATGCATGTGTTGAAAGAAGTTGATCTAATTATAAATGTATTTCTCCTTTATATTATAGTCAGGGCATAAAAATATGTGAACGTTGCAGGTTCGTTTCTGGAGGGAGGTGTTCAGGTTTTGTCATAAGGAGGCCTTGGTCTGATGAGGGAGATATTTTATTCAGAAATAACTCCCCATCAGACACAGGATCCTAAGAAGCTCACCTCCTGAATTTGGCTCCATCCCAAATGCAATGCAATTTGTTCTGATACATTTCAGCAAATCTCCATTAAGACGGAACGCCAATAGACAGTTATGCCATAGTTTGGGTTCAAAACCAGCCACACCACCTAGTAGCTTCTATCGCCTCCTCTGCCTCAGTCTCCTCATTTGTAAAAGTGAGGTCTGTAGTTTTGCAGGCTGTTATGACAAAGTGCTACAAGCCAGGTGGCTGACTGAGCAGAGATTTGTTCTCTCATAGTCTGGGGGCTGGATGTCCAGGTTCAAGGTGAGGGCAGGGTTGGCTCTTTCCGAGGACTCAGGGAGAATTTGTTCCAGGCTTCTGGGGTTGTGCTGGCAATCTTCAGGAGTTCTTTGGCTTCTAGAAGCATCACTCTGATCACTGCCTTTGTTTTCACATGGCACATGGTGTTTCCCCATGTGCCTTGTCTGGGTCCGAATGTCCCCTCTTTATAAGGACATAGCCATGATGGAGTAGGGTCCATCCTAATGACTTCATCTTACCTTGATTGTTGGCAAAGACCTGGTTTCCACATCAGGTCACATACATGGGTGGTGGGGTCAGGACTTCAGCCTCATTTTGGGGACACAATTCAATGTATAACATAGGGTTAATAATACAGGGGATGAAATGGAAGATCTGAATGCCCAGGCTAACTCCACAGGCTCTCGGGGCTCACAAATGTCATCTGAGATGCATCTATCTGAACAGTTTACAGGATGCTCAGCTGGGAGGTGCCCAGGTAGCTCACAGTGCATTCCCATGTGGTCCTGGGATTCAGAACTGGCTGGGAAGGGCGGGAAGGCTTTCTAGCCAAGGGATCCCCATGAACCAGGTGGGTACAGAGCAGAGCATGTTTGGGGAACAAAAGGGAAGCTATGTGGTTACAATAGGGTAGGTAGGGCTTTGATGGAAAGTGGGGAGGTCAACAGCTCTGAAGACAAAGAAGGGGAATCTGTCCAGCACCTTGGGAAAAACTTGGGCACAACACCCGAGTCCTGTTGGGTCTCACCCGCATTCTCTGCCATGAATTTACTGGCAGATTTCAGCACGACTTCACCCACCCATCATTTAAGACACAGTTGCCGGCTCTACTGTGTTAAAAATAAACTGCATCTCCAGAACTGCTCCAGTGTCTCCTCTCATGAACAGGAAGTCAGTTAGTTACTGGAGTGAGTCTGAGCTAGAATCTACTGCCTTTTCGACGTCACGGTCAGGGTGAGCCTCAGTGCAGGACTTGGGTGCAGTGGAAGCAGCAGCGAAGCAGAAGGAAGGTGCCTGTAAAACAGGCCTGCAGCCCAGGAGCTGCCCGTTTCAATGTTTCTTAAAACTGAGCTCAGGAAGTACTGATAGGAATTCCAGATGGACGGTCTGAAGCCTTAGTCAGCCAGGACCAATTGCAGAGGCCGCGAGTCCTGGGAACAAAGGGCTGTTTGGGCATCTGACAAACACGAGGCTGAACTGAGTCAGAACGCAGGCCCCTGTGTCACTCACATCCACGGGCTGAGCTCGGGCCTCAGAGAGAGCTGCTTCCTAAAAGGAACAAGGTACAGTCATAACCGCAGAGGAGGCGTGGCTGAGTCAGCCAGAGTCCACCCCCGCCACAGCCCCCTGCCTGGAGCAAGCCCCTCCTCCACTCCCCCTGCAAGGCCCCAGTCCCCACCAGCCCCCAGGCAGCCAGGCCCGTCCGAGTGGGCAGCATGGGGATATCCCTCTCCGGGTGGCTGTTCCCAGAGGGGGTCAGAGGGCACCATGGTGCGTAAACTTGTGTCCCTGAAGGGGACCCCCGCTCTGGAGGCCCCTTGTCTGTCACTTCTCCTCTAGTCTGTCAACAAAAAATCAATCAGCTGATATGAGAAAGAAATGGGAAATTTTATTCGAGCCAGATGTGAGGATTGTAAGCTGGGAAGAGCATCTTCGTGTCAACTACAAGTTGCACTTGCTATCTACAAGGCTTAAACCACGTGGTGCTGCAGCTGCCGACTTTGAACATCCCCTGAGAGGAGTTCAGGGTGGGGAGCAGAAGTGAGGCCCTCTGTGCTCTGGCAGGACTGATCTCAGATAGATATTTTTAGGAGCCACTTTTATAAGTTTAAGCCCAATTCTTTTGTCTCCTCATATCTAGGAGAGCACTAAAATCCTTCAAGGTGACGACTGTTCCTCGTGACTAGCAGAAACCTTCTGGAAAGATGCGTGCTAGGTTGCATGTACTCCCTCTTCACCAGAATCACACATATAATGACCTCCCCCGACCCTAGCCGCCCCTGCCTCTTTGGAGCAGTCTTTCAGAGCTATCTGAGGCTCTGTCTCCTGAGCTGCAGTCCCCTTCTTTTGCTCCAAATAAAACTGAACTCCCAACTCTCACGTTGTGCATCTTTTTAAGACAACATCAGAAATCTCCAAGGACCGCTGCACCAGCCAGAAGTCAGGGCATAGTTAGATACAGTTTTTGAGACAGAGGCTGCACACCAAGTGACGTATCATTGACAGATTAAAAATACAGGTCTGAGCAGCATCGCGGTGGGTCCTGTGACCCCCGACCAGATCCAGAAGGGATGTAATCTCTAAGGACTGTTCTGTGGCTGCTGGGAGAACGTTGCTCTTCCTGGCTGAGCAGGTGTTCCTGCCAATGGGGAGATTTGGTCGATGCCTAAAACAAGATGCACAGTGTTGGGGAGAGAGGAGGCCAGAGGGCAGAGAAGAACTTTTATGTTTAAATTTTTCTTGTCTTGCCATAAAATATGGATTTTTATCCTGCAAAAGCTCCCAGGGTGACCTTGGGTCGATTCCTCAGCCAGACTGGGAGCCGATGGTGCCCAGTTGAAAGGCCAATCCATTTTGTAAGTCATGTAAGGACAGGACTGCCTGCCACCCGGCTCCCAGTCCTCTGAGAAGGAAGGGAAAGGTGGTCCCAGTGGAGAGAGAGTCCAACCCCTTTGCCATCTTCTGCAGGGCCCTTTCTTCAGCAAGAGAGCACTGCTTGGGGGAGTGGTGGCCCTCTCTCACCTGCCTGATCCCCCAGCAGGGTCACTACAGAAGGCTCAGACCACGGTATGCAGACCAAGCTCTGAAGGTTCAGAAAACACAGCTAAGTCTCATCACTTCTCTGCATCCATACTGTGTTTCTGTTTCTTTTTTTCTCTTTTTTGGCCATGCTGTGTGGCTTATAGGATCTTAGTTCCCTGACCAGGGATTGAACCTGGACCCTCAGCAGTGAATGTGTGGAGTCTTAACCACTAGACCACCAGGGAATTCCCCCACTGTGTGTTTAAACAAAAATTTGACTTGGCTTATGTTTCATTTACAGAAAAGCGATATTCAGTCGGGGTGTTGGTAAAATAATCGTTTATTCCAGGGTTCTGTTGACTCCTTACACAACCCAGTCATGGCCAGGCCTGCTGCCCTCTAGGCTAAACCAGGATTCACGGACCTCTGAGGTCCTAGGTATGTCCACAGCTTAGAGATGCAAATCAGATGATAATTTGTGTGTGAGCAGGCACAAACTCTTAGGGAGATAATGCCCTGTTGATGTCTGCCATGTCCCCTGGGTGCCTGGCTCAGCACCTGGCCAGGTGAGAACCAGACTCCTTGGATTATTTCCCCAAAGAGACAGGACCAGGCCAGACTGTGTGCCCATACTGGGCTGCCCTTAGGCCCTGGTCTCAGAGAAAACATGTCTGTGCTCTGGGCACAGTTGGGAGACTCAGTCTTTCCTAGAGTTGAAAATAAGGTACCTCTCTGTATCAGCTGGCTTCTCAGGTGACCCAGTGGTAGAGAACCAGCCTGCTAATACAGGAGATGTAAGAGACGTGGGTTCAATCCCTGGGTCAGGAAGCTCCCCTGGAGGAGGGCATGGCAACCCACTTCAGTGTTCTTGCCTTGAGAATCCCATGGACAGAGGATTCTGGTGGGCTTCAGTCCAGAGTGTCACAGAGTTGGACACAACTGAAGCAACCTAGCACTGTATCAGCTGGAAGGCGACGATGGAGGTCACAGCAGCTAGCCCGCTGATTTGAGGCTTCATCTGGCCAGCAATGCCAGGGGTGTCAGACTGTGGGTCTTCCCACCTTGGGGTCCTGAGACCAAGCAGAAAGGTCACAACCCCTGCTAGGCCAACCCCAGGGTAATCACAGTCCCCCCCGGGGCTTGCAGGTCAAGTTTAGGCACTCTTCCCAAAGGCAATGTGATGAGAAAAAAGGGAGGAGATGCTGCAGTGTAACCACCTTCATGACACAATAAGACAAGGCCATGTGTGGTCATTGATTTCCCGGTTAGAAACAACATGTGTGGGGGCAGTTAGGGGGAGTCTGGTCATGGATTTGTGTGAGAGAATGCTGGAGATCTCCTTTGGTCTGGGGACGGCGGCAATGTGCTTGACAAGATGCAAGCACATGATGGTAAGTCATGTGACTGACAGTGTCAGTCTCTGGCAGAGCAGGCTGGAGAGTTTGGCTAAAATATCACGTTGTCCATCACTTGAGAGGATTCTGTCCAAAAGAACATAAACCCGCAGCCAATGTCATTGTCAGTTCAGTCCAGACAGCAGATCTTGGGA
Source organism: Kobus ellipsiprymnus (assembly GCA_006410655.1). NCBI lineage: Eukaryota > Metazoa > Chordata > Mammalia > Artiodactyla > Bovidae > Kobus > Kobus ellipsiprymnus. Next base: position 168,327 of record SJYR01001344.1, read on the forward strand.
TGTCTGTAGGGCTGTTTGTTCCACTCTAGTGTAACTCCCAGGTGGCGCTAGTGGTAAGGAACCCGCCTGCCAATGCAGGAGACGTACTAGACGCGGGTTCCATCCCTGGGTCGGGAAGCTCCCCTGGAGGGCATGGGAACCCCCTCCAATATTCTTGCCTGGAGAATCCCATGGACAGAGGAGCCTGTGGGCTGCAGTCTACGCTGTGGGGGCTCGGCGGTGTGGGGGACTGGATGGAACCACAGCTCTTCGGATGAGTGAACTGGGAGGAGATCCCCGCTCTGCACGTGCGTCTCCAGGCCTTGCTTCCTTGTCTCTGATGGGGACTCATCATGGTGGACCTGCCGGGAAGCTGAGGACCAGAGCCTGCTAGGAGAGAGAGCCTCCAGGGAGTAGCTCCTCCATCTCCTGGGGCTGGAGGGAGACCAAGGCTTTTACACCGAGTGACAGAGCCCCCTCTATCTGAGTTTTAGAAGGTGTGACCCCAAGAGCACCTACACCAGCCCTGGCCCTCCCTCTGCTCTCTGGAGCGTGGAAGCAGGAAGGTAAAACATTACCGCAGAATCTAGGAGGAAAAGCTCCTCCACTCCCAGCCAGCGGGGTGTGTGTGTGCTCAGTTGTGTCTGACTCTTTGCAACCCCACTGACTGCAGCCTGTGAGGCTCCTCTGTCCATGGGATTACCCAGGCGAGAATACTAGAGTGGGTTGCCATTTCCTTCTCCAGGGGATCTTCCTGATCTAGGGACCAAATCTGTGTCTCTTGCATTAGCAGGCGGATTATTTACCTCTAAGCCACATAGGCTACCACTGGGAGACGCAGGGCGACTGCTGACCTAATGAAGCCAACCCTCGAGGCATGAGGGTGTGGGGTGCCCCAGCTCTAACACCACGGCCTCTGTTCTCACCAAGGTTCTGTATGTATTATCGAATAAACACTTCTCAGTTTGTCCGGAGACCTTTGCTCAGTATCCAGGGACTCTGTATAGCTCTTGGCTGATTCAGTGACTGGCTTCCCTGAGCTCCTAGCTCTCTGAATTCAGAGTCTGGCCAACTTTGAAGATTGCTCTCTGAATTCACAAATGTGTTACCTTTTGGGTTTCCCTGGTAGTTGACATGGTAAAGACTTTGCCGCAATTCAGGAAACCTGGGTTCGATCCCTGGGTTGTGAAGATCGCCTGGGGAGGGGGGATTCAGAGCTCTCTCTGAATTCAGAGACCTAGGAGCTCAGGGAAACGAGACTTTTATACCTGCTGTTCCTTCTGTTGGTCACACTTTCTTCACCAACCATGGTTTCACATGCTCATCTCTTTTGTTCCTGTTCAAATATTACTTTCTTGCTAGCACAGTCAGGTAAATGAAGAAAAACATTAAAAATTAAAACTCGGTTTCAACTTAACCTTCACAATAGGTAATAATCAACTGCGTGTAGACTGTCTTTTCATTTCTTTGCTTTTCAAGTTCAGCAGACACTTAAAAGGTCTACTTTTTGAGATCTTTTGAGAATTTGGAGAGCAATCTTCTAAAGTCGCTCAGTCGTGTCGGACTGTTTGTGACCCCATGGACTGTAGCCCGCCAGGCTCCTCTGTCCACAGAGATTCTCCAGGCAAGAATCATGGAGTAGGTTGCCATGCCCTCCTCCAGGGGATCTTCCCAATGCATCCACTCCTGGCTTTATTTTTCCCACATGGAGCTCTTGTACCCAGCTCACAGGCGTGCATCTTATCTGTCTTTTCACTCACTGCTGCTGCAGCAGAGCAGGGCCTGGCCCCGAGAAGGTACTCAGCATCTGCTGAACCAGTGATTGCTATGGAGAGCACAGTCAGTACTGGAGGGAAAAATACCCATTTTGCAGTCTTGTTTTTTTTTTTTTTTTTGCCGTGCCATATGGCAGCTTGCAAGATCCTGGTTCTCGGACCAGCTATGGAATCCTACCACTGGGCCACCAGGGAATTCCTGGTCTGTCTGCTAAGAAGGGTGGTCCCTGCAGGCCTGCTGTCTGCCACACAGGAGAGGGGAGAGGGGGTGCTGAGCACCCAGGGGACTGGAAGGAGCTAAACAGATAAATCTTCGAGTGGGGGCACTGGCATGGGCTTGCAGCTCCAAGCTCAGAGCTAGAGGCGAAGAGACGCTAAGAACCCCAGAAATCCCACTCTGAGAACTGCTGTTTTAAGCATGCCTTTAGGTTGTGGTGGCCATGTGATAGAACCCTGCACCTTCAGGAATGGGACTGCTCCCTGGTGCCTGCAGCATCTTGGGGGTGTGTGGGCCAAGGCCAGGCTCTGTGCCCCACACTTGGGTGAAGGGATGGGAACAAAATGTGGGCAGAGGTGGACAGTCGGGCGCAGGTGTTCTGAGGACACAGACCCTGAATTCACCTCAGGGGTGCAGGGTAGGAGCCCCGACTGCATCATCAAGCGCAGCCTGGAAACCTCAGCCGAGGTCTGAGCTCCATGTACAACAGCAAGAGCCTGACTCCACACCCCAGTCGCTGGAGGAATGGACGGACACAGGCATCTTATAACAGAGCTCCATGAGGTCTGGCTGCTGAGACAGGTCAGGAGCACGCATGAGGGGCAGGGGACCTCACTGCTGTTTCAGGTGTTATTTTATGGGGTGAGCGACCCTCTATGGACATGTCTGGGGTCCAAACCATGAGTGAGTAATCTGTTCAGGGAACATGTGTTCTGCTTGTCCAGGGCAGGCCACGCTGATCCCCAGCAAAAGAGGGACCGTGTGGGGAAAACAGACAGTGGAAGGCACTTCTCTGGGTGGAGCTGGCTGGGGGTACCCCCAGCCATCCTCACAGGTCGAGGCCCAAGGAGCAGACGCTTCAGGCCTGGCACTAAGGGCATCTGTGAGCAGTTGTGGGGCGAGAGGACTTGCCACGCACCCCCTCACTGGCCCTGGGCAGTGGATGCACAAAAGGAAGGAAGGACAGGTGCCCAAAGACACTTGTTTTCAAACACCTATCCCTCAACCCATCAGCTAACCCCGGTCGCATTATATGAGTCCCCAAAGATGTGTATTTGTACATAGGCTGACAGTCAAGATCAAGTATAAATTTGAGGGCAAAGACCACTTTTTTTTTTAATTGGATTTGGCTTTGATGAGTACTAACAAACCCTGCAGACACAAATACAAAATGATTGTAAACAAACAGGCCTTGCCAGCAGAGTCAGGAAAGTCAGCGAAAACACACACACAAGTTGAGAGACACAGTCAGGTTCACGTTCTTTCCCACACTAGTGACGGTTTTCCAATTTTATGCTTTTCTTTGTGCTTTCACTTTAGTAAAAGTTAGAAAGGGTAACATGTTTGCAAAGTGAGATACCAAACTGTACAAAATTGATCAATCCTGTGGGGTTCAAGGGAAGATGATCGTTTTACAAAATACTGAAAGATTACCAGCACTGATTTAAGTAATTTCCTTTTCTGGATGTTCAAGTCTCCCTGGCAATTTACCTAGGAAAATGACATGCACCCAATAGAAAACTGGCATTCAGAAGACATTTTCATTATGGATACATTCTTGTAAAATGTATGGAATGAGAATTTCTAAAAACTGTAGCCCAAATTTATGCATTAAATATAAGCTGCAGTAAACCTACTGAGTTTACTCACAAAATGGAGTAAGTCAGAACAGGTTCAGAGAAAGACAGACGGAACCCGAGACACACTGTCACTCCTGGGCCCGGGTCCCCAGGACACTCTGCTGGGGCCTCAGGACAGACAGCTGACACATCACAGCAAAGAAGAAAAGTTCCTGCCCTCGACTGGGGGACAAACGAGCCATTTTTGCCACTGGATGCCTTGCTAAGACAAATCTTAACATCGCAGGATTAGATGGCCCATTTGGCTACATGACCCATCTTTAACGCTGAAATAAGAACTGTTAGAAAAATAATTTGACCAAGGATAATGAGACATTTTTTTAAAATAAAAAGTTAAAAATATCTGAGTGTTCAAATCTAACCTTTTCATACTATCAGTTTTGGTTTCGATAAGATTATATCAAAGGCAGCACACAAAAAACCATGCAACCACAAGGTGACCTGGTGCGTGAGACCTGGCATTACAGCGACTATTTAACAGTACAGCAGCAATGATTTCTTCCTTGTGGCCTGACGTGACACAGCTTTGTTAGACAGCAGGCGGAGCACAAAGTCCACATGTCCTCTTCCTCACCAGGGCCCCCTGACCAGACCCAGGTCTGGCAGAGGCCCCATACCGATCACGTGATCAAGGAAACTTAAGTCAGGCCAGCCCTGCAGCCCCAGTGGGTCCCTGTCACCCCGAGGTTCTCTGCTGGGGAGGGTGGAGATGCCCCGAGCTGAGACCTGAAATTACGTCTTCCCCAGATTCTGCCCCCTCCTCTGAGAACTGTCAGCTCATGACGGGGCCGGGAAGAGGGTGCCCAGGGGCTTTCCTAAGGTTTCAGAGCAGCGTCCCGTCCATCACCCAGGCCCAAGGGGCAGACGCTGTTTCCCAGGGCTTGAGCAACCACCTGGCCAGCACTGCTGTAAGCTGTGTCTCTGTTTTTTGAGCGTCTTCCACTCCGACTGCTGTAATCAACTAAAATTAGAACTTTATAAAAATCTGTAAGTGCAAGCTTCAACATCTGAAAAAAGGTAGCTACAAACAAATAAATAAGCACAGACAATTCTTAAAGGCTGATTTTTGGCCTTCTGACAGGAAGCCACACTTCAGCCACGGCGGCTGCGCTTCAGAAGGAAGGAGCTGGGACTCAGGATGGGGGTGCTGCTGAGGGCCGCCAGCTGCGGGGGTCAAGGCGCACAGCTGGCAAGAGGACCTGGACGCGGGCAGGTGTGCGGTGCCTGGGAGGACCCCCTAGGCTGGCTTAGAGGTAGGAAACCAGGGAGGAGACCAGGCCAAGGCAGAGGGAGGGAGGAAACAGCTGGCCCTGAGGGCAGAGGCTCTCCTCTCCCACCCCTCATGCCCTACTCGCAGGGTCACCCCGCTGAGTGCGTGGAGAGAAAGCACAGCATCGCTGATGCAGCTATGTCATCTACCTAGGACTGCTGAACACCCACACAATGTGGGAATCGTGCTTCGAAAAACAAAAGACTCTTAAGACTACAAACCATCAGAAAACCAGCCTTGCTCACAGCTGCACACTCAGGGGCTGGAGGCAACCTCAGCCCCAGATACCACCAGGCACAGCAGCAGTGCTGGGGCGCTGGCAGCGAGCTCCCAGCCGCACGGCCTCGCACCCGCAGCCAGGACGGTGGAGAGTGGACGGCTCACGCGTGAACACTGCCCGCAGCCCTGCAGACAGGGCCAGGGAGCAGAGCCGAGGCTCACCCAGAGCCCCGTACGCACAATTCATGGGAATTTATAAAAACAATACAAAGGCCCCTGCCTTTTAAACATTATAATTTATAGAACATTCTATACAAAAACAGTCTTTAAAAGAACTCTGACTATCTTAGAAGAAGTCCATAGCCGTTGGCCTTCTCTTTGGTGTGGCGGTCAGCGGCTTCTTGGGGCCCAGAGGGGTGCTGGCCGGCGAGCTGGTGGGGGTCTTCAGCACCCCATGGAGGGGCCTCTGCTCAGGGTTGAAGGCCACTCGGGAGGGGCCCGTGGGACTGACCAAGATGCTCTTGTCTGTCTTCTTGAACTCTGCCTCAGACGAAAGCCAGGCCACAGTGAACAGAGCATGACTCCTCTTGTCTGCCCACCGGCCCCACCGGTGCTGCCCCACCCCTCGCAGGCTCCCACGGGCCCTCAGCCCGGGAGGAGGGGTCGCCAGCGAGGCTCCTGCCCTCAGATGCCTCTCCTCCTCCATGGAAAGTGCCCCGAGGCCACCTGGACGGGGCACTGGTGGGCCATGGGGTAGTTATGGAACACGGATGCTTGGTGAACCCCAAGTTTAAACAGTTTCAGGAGGAGCCTTTTCTTTGTGGCAGATTAATTCCTCCTGTTTTCTCTAGCTCTAAAAACCAGAGTTTCTCAGGTCCCTTCCAGATAGTCCCTCCCCTCTGCGTACACACACCCTTACTTGTGGTCCCTAAACACAGCCAGGACCTAAACTCATTATGTACTCCTAAAAAGCTTGTTTTCCTCCTTTGAAGAAACAAAACTAATCACACCTGTACGTCAAACAATCCCCCCCAACCCTCCCCAACCCCAGACAGGGTGCCTGGACCAAGGCAGCTGTGGTGACAGAGACCCACAGACAGACCGAACCCTAAGCCACGCTCACCTGCTGTCATGTTCCTGTTCAACCCAAAGGTCACCTTCTTGGAGCTGGACGGGGTTCTGTGTGGCTACAGGAGAAAATAGCAGGGCAAGGAGTAAAAAGACAATGGCTAAGCCGTCCCCAGAACCCACGGTGCCTCCAGGCATGGCAGTGGCAGGCCAGCCCCATTCTGCAAGGACCACCCGTCCCGGGGTCCCGGGGAGAGGGAGCAGAGTGAGGACGGTTGACACCTCTGGGGAACACCTTGGTCCAGACCCCACAGTTCACTTCATGAGTGGAGTACTGGGCGCCCTATAAGAGAACCTAGCTTCTGTGGGCGACAGACACGCGCATCCCAACGTCCTGTGTCAAGGCCTCCGGAAGGGGACCCATTCTGCATTCTGAAGCACCCTGACAAGCTCCTTCTGAGAACACCATAGTTCTGTCCACCACTTTTGCTTTAATATCACCAACATTTTAGGACAGAAACTTGGCTTGCACAAGTCTTGAGTCACTGAACTAATATCCTCAATACATCTTAAAAGCACACACAAATATTAACACAGGCAGTTCACTCTGCTGGCTCAAGTGGGTGCTTGTTAATTTTTTGGCTGTACCATGGGGCAGGCAGGATCTTAGTTCCCTCTCCAGGATCAAACCTGTGCCCCATGCATTGGGAACGAGAGTTGTAACCACCGGGTCACCAGGGAAGTCTCCGAGTGGGTGCTAGTTAAACGTCCACTTGTTTTGGGTGCCTTGGCAGGGCCAGCCAAGCACGCACACCCACCTTGACGGCTCCACCAGGACCCGTGTCTTCTGGAGGCAGACTGGACGCGGCTTAGCAGCCTGGCCTGCACTTGCTCACTCTGAGGAGCACTTGGCAGAGCTGGCCCTGCCTTCCTGACCTGAGAACAGCCCTGGCCCCCTCCCACCACTGGGGCCCCACCCACCTCCCCTCATGTCCTGGGCAAACCTACAGACCCAGGCTCTACAGGGTTTCCGACTTTCCCCCTCATTGACTATACACGTGAATTCAAGGATGACCCCCACGTCCTGCTCATGTACAACAGCATCACTGACTGCACCTCAAGTTCCCTGGCCAAGCCCCTGGTCTGCCTCAGGCCAGCCTGACTTCCTGAACGGGGGCCTGCAGGCCATGGACAGCAGCAGAGGCTAGAGGTTGGCTGCAGACGGGTGGGGGTCTGGGGTGGGACTGTGTGGGGGGATAGCAGTATGAAGCAAGTACCTGCAGGGTGGGGCCTGGTGAGGCAGCGGTGCTGCCCTTGGCCTTCCTGAAGAACAGGGGCTTCGGGGAGGATGCAGCATCGAACTGCACGAAGTCCTTCTCTGTCCTCAGCTTCTTCTTCAAAGGGCCATGCACCCCACCACTGCCCTGTGTGAGGGGGATGAGATGGGGTCACTCCTACCCATGCGTGTGGGAAGGGATCAGACAAAACAGAGGACCTACCCACCCACAGGCTCAACCCAGTCCCCTCAACAGCTTGCTTCTAGAGCAGACATTGCAGAAACCCCTGCCTCCCTGCGCTGGCTCCCCGTGTCCACAGCCAGGGGTCTCCTGTCTTCTCAGCCACAAGAACCCACTTTCACCCATCTACAAACCTGTGCCCATGTCAGAGGGTTTCTGGCTTTCAGAGACTGTGTGCTAAGTTGTAGCTCACTGTCTCACTTCTGAACAGACCCCACCGCCCACGCAGAGTCTGCACAGAGGGCGGGTGTGAAGCTGCCAGTTTCCGGGGGCCTGGGACAGGCAGGCACAGAACCTTCCCTGGGACTTTACACTGACACCCACCCACAGCAGAGCCCGCTCCTGTTCCAGAGCCTCAGGGGTCAGGGAAACCCAAGGTGGCCCCTGTCACACAATGGTTTTGGCAAGTCCCTGGTGTTCCTGGTTCAGAAGTTTGCCACCTTCCCCTGGAGGGAACCTGGAGCTGCAGACCTGTGCCAGAACGCTGCCCCTTGTGGAGGAAGACCTCCCCAGACCCTCCAACCATCTCCAAGAGGGGCTGCCAAGGAAAAAAGAAAACTTCTCAGACGTTCTCAGTTAAGGAAGATGAGCAGCACTGACCAGTGGGTGATGGGCAGAGGCTGGAGAGCCCCGGGGACGTGACACAGGTGCTCCAGTGTCAGGGAAGGCCTGAGGTGGGAGTGGACTCCCTGGATCCCAGCTGAATGCGTTTCCCACCCTCAGACCTCCCACTGACCCCTCAGGGGTCCTGCACTGTGAGGCCTGGCACAAGTTGTGCCTGCGTCCTTGCAGGCTCCCTCAAGGCGGCCCTGGGGTCAGAAGTACTGCAAAAAGCAGGAGCCATGGGCACACATGCTAGGCAGGGCAGCGAGCTGGTGCTGGGAGGCCCAGGGGGTCATGTATCCCGCCCCGCAGGCCATGAGGGCTGCCTCTGCAAGGAGTAGCAGCAGCCCAGGGAGATGATGGCTGCCCTGCATGGGCGCGGCCACACGCGTGCATAGGGAGCAGGGCAAGAGCTGCACACCCAGAGTCTGGCCCCTTCTATCTGCTCCAGAGATCTAAGGGGAGAAAAGCTTCCAGTGAAAAAGAACAGGGGTAAGAGTCTGGGGCTTCTTCTCCTGCCAGTGGAGCCCAGGACCGGCTAGGAACTGGAGGAACACGAGCTCCGCATGTGATGGGGGCACCCTGCCTGTTCACTCCATGGAGGTGGAGCACCTGCTGGGCCACTGGGGCAATCCCCCAGCCTGATGCTGGCCCCAACACACCTCTGATCACTGGGGGTGGGGGTGGGAGGGGAGGTACCGGACACCTCCGAGACAGGTCACTATTTACTCCTTGGTGGAGGGTGTTAGGAGCCATGACAGCTCCTGGTCCAGGGTCTGACTGCCCCCTGCTCTGGGGCTGAGGGCGCGGGGCCCTGACACTCCTGCCTGGGAGCCCCCGTCTGCCTTACCAAGGCCGGGATGAGCTTCATTCCTCTGGGCTCCACCGAGTTTGACATCTCCTTCATTTTCTTCCTCTTTTTCAAAATGGCAGCTTTCTGAGCGCACGAGTCATAGAGGTCAAGGCCGCTTGGCCCCCCACTCTTTTTCTTCAGTTTCCCGCCCGGGGGCAGGGAGGTGGGGCAGTCCCTTCTGTCTGCTGGGTTGGCCGGGGGCCCTTCCCTCTGGGGTGGGGGCCAGGCCAGCACAGGCGGGCCACTGCCGTTGACCAGCAGGGCTCCCAGCTCCCGCCTCCTCTTCAGGACCGGGGCACCGCTGGCTGGAGCCGCTTGAGGGGGCCCCAACTCCAGAGGTGACGCTGTTGACTCTAGGCCCTCCACCTGGATCCTTGGGCTCCTCTTCCTGGGCCGTTTCCTCTTGTTGTGCGAGGAGGGCAGCTCCGAGCTGCTCTGCTCCTGGGTGCTGGGCCTGGCCAAAATTCCCAGCTCAGCCCCTCTCTCCTCCAGGGCTCTTTTGGGACTGGCCTCTGGCTCCTGGCTCCCATTCTGTTCTGGGCGCGTGGCTTCCCCACTGGGCCCTGTGCATTCAGCCTGGAGTTGCTTCTTCTTCTTCTTCCTCCTCCTTTTCTTTGGAATGCCACTTTTGCTCTCCTCCTTGGCAGGGGAGAATGTGGTTCCTAGAGACAGAAGTAAATCAACAAGTGCTCGGTGCCCAGGGGACCTGCCAGGGTCGGGGGTACCCATAGCATGTCTTCAGTCCCCGCCAGGCCCTTCTCTGTGTCCTTGAACCCCACAAGCTTTCTCACTTCCCCATCTCTTCCCCTCCCCAACCATGCCTGGAAACCTTCCTGAGGCCTATTTTGATGTAAATGGATCTGAAACAGTATTCAGACACCTACTAATTTTCAGGCCCATATCTGGTAATAAAACAAGTGCCCTGAAGGGCAACTTCCACCTAGGACATCCACATGCCCACCCTCTTCCTGCATGAGGAGTCCGCTATGCTTCCACTTCAGCAAGGCTGGAGCACGGTCCCGACAACAGCACAACAGCTGGAGAGACGCTCTCTGTACATCTCGGCCCTTCAGAGCGATGGCTCTCACTCTGCGGTGGCCCGTGTGGATGTGAAAGGCGCTCCCTGGGCCACACTGGCCTACCGAGTGCTGACCAAGAGCTCTGCAGCTCACCTGTCCCTCCTGCCATGTCTGTCTTCTCCAGAAGTTTATTCCCTTTCTTCCTATGTGTTCCTTGACTGCGGGTCTGGTCATCTTCGTCAGCAGTGGTATCCTCAGCAAAACTGAGGTGAGAGAGACTGCCTGCTGGACACCAAAGACAACATCTGGTCACAAAGACACGTCTGGTCAGCTTTCTGAGACAAGCATGGCCCTGCCCCCGACGTGGGTAATTTCAGCCCTGATTCCTGTCGAGTCCCTTACTGCTTCTCCACCCACAACCTGAAAAGTTGCTGCTGCAGGAATTACAGACTACGCTCTGCAGGTTTCCCAGCTGAGGTGAGGTCTATAGACCCAGGCTGACAGCCTCTAGAGCTCAAGCCACAGGGGTTCGGCTGTGCCACCTCCACACCTCGACAAGGTCTGTGGGGGCCCCATTTGAAGCACCCCAAATGCACAAGAGGCAGGGGCAGCAGACACAGCCACCTGTTCAAATGTAACCCAGCTTCCAAGGAGCAGTTCCCCTCCCCGACCCCGGGGGGACTGGAGGGGAGGGATGGAGGCCGACTGATCCCAATGAGAGGGACTCTGACATTGACCTTA
>SJYR01001344.1:179442-203156 GCA_006410655.1 Kobus ellipsiprymnus
AAGAAGAATGGGCTCCATGGTGCCCATGTTGATTGAGAACATCACCAATTACAATCTTCTGATTTTCCTCACCTTCAGAGAGATCTTGGAATCTGAAAAAGAAAACAACAAAGGTTCCTAAAGAAACTGCATCTTCCTGCCCCCCATAAACACATGCACTAACCTTTTACAATGTAAGATATGCTTTTCCTTAAAATCTTTATTGAGATATATAATTTCACATACCAAACAATTCACCCATTTAAAGTGTATAATTGAATGCTCTATTATCAATATGTTTTTTATTTTCCAATTTTCAATATATTTTTTATCGAAGTATAGGTGATTTACAATGCTAATTTCTTTTGTATGGCACAGCAACTCAATTATACACATGTAAGTTATTTTTCAAATTCTCCTCCATTATGGTGTATTGCAGGATATTTAACACAGTCCTCTGTGCTATAGGTTAGGACCTTGTCCTTTTCCACTCGCTATGTAAGAAATTAACGTGTAAGTGACACCTGGAGTCTGTGAAATCACTTTCCTTCTTCTCCAGAAAGGGTGGTAGAGAAGGAAGGAGGTGTGAGGCAAAGGCCAGAAACCAAGGACAAAACTGCCCTCAAGTATCACATGCATGACATGAAGATCTAAGGCTTTGTCCTGGCACATCCCAGTGAGACTTACATTCCAGTCCCTCTTTGTTACCGAGTGGAGATGGCCAGCAGTGTTCTGTTCTACATGACTGTGTTGAGTTAGAACAAAAGCAAGTGTGGGGGCGTGCGCCGGGAGGGGGCAGCGCCGGGAAGCAGAAAGGCTGAGTCCAGCCCCAGGTCTGGCAGCTGCAACCCCAAGCGATGGGTGGCCTCCTTGTACCCCCGCTACCTCATCTGTCCACTGGGGCAACCCCAGAAGCTGCCCTGTGGGCTCTCCTGAGTGTGAAATAATCTGTGTAAGTGCCTGGGACAGGGCGGCTCACAGAGCGCAGTGGGGCTCAGCTGTTACCTGTCGTCAGCTGCAACGGGCCGCAGGACTTCGTGGTCACACAGGTGACAGAACCACACTCTGGCACTCTCCCGGGGAGGTGGGGAGGAGGTGGCTGAGCTGCTCTTTGACCCTTGCTGCTACGTCTTGACCTAAAGACCTCCTCCTCCATCTCTACCACATAGCTAGGGGGTGAGTGCAGCTGCATGGGCAGAGGGGAACTGGAGAGGCAAAAGCCTCTCCATGGAACCTTCCAGTGAACATGTGTCTAAGGTGAAGTGCAGACGCTTTCGAGGTAAGTGGGTGAGAGCTCCTGCCTGGAGTGAAACAGAGGGGCAGGGCTTGAATGCGGAGGATGGCCAGGTGAAACCTTCCTCCCCAGTCACTTACTTCTTGATGAGCTCAGAGAGACGTTTCCTGTTGAAGGGAGGGACGTTTTTCCTGTTGGTCATTTCCAGGAGTCGGTCAGCAACCGCCTTGTAGTCAAACTAGGTGAGAAGAAATGCTATGTGTCTGCTGGAAGTACTGCCCCACCTGACCAGGAATCATGCCAACTGGAGACACGCAGCCCAGAGCGCTCCCTGCAGGACGTCCACACAACGTGTCGAAGGCTTGCCCACCAGGCGCCTAATAGCCACTGCCTTGGAAAACTTTCTTCTACTTATTCTTGGGGGAAGCTATTCTTTGTTTCACTTCTTCTTCATGAAAATTTAGGGGGCTGTGTTGTTCTCTAAACTTAATCTAGATGTTTAATTCGAAATTGGTAACATAGTAAACTCCCTTTATTGAAAAAGTACCATAGGGCTGGCTTAATTGTATAGAAGACAACAAATCTGAGTTAAAGCCAAAACGAACACTGACATCTTTCAAAATGCCATCGTATTTAAATCTGTCTCCAATAAGTTCATTATAAGAAAAGTGACACCAGTGACCCAGAGATTAAAAATAAAGAACCTTATGTATTAGGCCTGTGGTTTAATTATCTCTGATCCTAATTCCCCTTCAGTTAGGCAGCTCTCTACAAAGAAAGACAACTGCTACCAACCTGGAGAAGTGGCCCAGTGTCCTCCACACTTCCGCTGCCATCCTGTCCACCTTCCTGGCTGCCCTTCTCTTTTCCGGGGTGACATTTGCCTAGTGCTATCAAGAGACACATCCACAGACACAATTCAGATACACGGCCATGGCTGCCCCCAAAGGAGCCACTGTCCAATTAGGTGTCTTTTGGTATTTTCAACCTCCAGACACCAAAAAACAAAAAAAACAAACCTCATACATTTTGCCTTTTAATTACCTCACAGACAAAACTCCCACCATGAACTGCAGTGGAGGTGGACAGCAAACTTGTGGGCCAGGGGCTTAAGCCAGAGGGAGGAGTGGGCGGTCTGTCCCGTTTCTGACCCCCAGGGGCCACCTCAGGAAACACAACGACCTAATGCTAACACGACTTTTTAAAACTTTTTATTTTATATTAGATACAGCCAGTTGACAATGTTGTGACAGTTTCAGGTGGACAGCAAAGGGACTCAGCCATACATACACATATATTCATGTTTCCCCAAAGTCCCCTCCCGTCCAGGTGGCCACGTAACACTGAGCAGAGTTCCTGGTGCTGTACAGTAAGTCCTTCCTCCCTCCTGTTGTTCCTCCCTAAGTGTCCATCAAGAGAGGAACCAATAAAGAAGACAGGATATATACACAGTGCAATATTACTGAGCCATTAAAAAACATGAAACAATACCAACTTGCAGCAACATGGATGGACTGACAGATTGTCATACAGAGTGAAGTCAGTCAAACAGAGAAGGAGAAATACCACATAACATCCCTTCTGTGTAGACTCTAAAGAGGATTGACACAAAGAAACCTACAAATCAGAAGCAGACTCACAGACTTGGAAAGCTCATGACTGCCAGGGAGAAGAATGGGGGGAGGGACAGTTCGGAGTTTGGGATCAGCATGTACACACTGCTATATTTAAAACGGATACGGCTTCCCTGGCGGTTAAGTGGTAAAGAATCTGCCTGCTGATGCAGGAGACACAGGTCTGATCCCTGGCCTGGGAAGATCCCACACACCAGGGAGCAACTAAGCCTGTGCACTACAACTACTGATACTGAGCCTGCGCTCTAAAGCCTGGAAGCCGCAACCAAGTCCATGTGCCACACCTGCTGAAGTCTGCACGCCCTAGAGCCCATGCTCCGCACCGAGAGGCCACAGCAATGAGAAGCCCGTCACCGACTAGCGAGACGCCCCAGTTGCCGCACCTAGAGAAAAGCCTGAGCAGCAATGAAGACCCAGCACAGCCAAAACAAAAATCATTAAAAACAAAACAAAACGGATAACCAACGAGCTAATGTGACTTTCGCCATGTACTAAATAACTGAGCATCACAGCCATGGAGAAGCAGATGCACATTGCTACCGAGATCTCACAAGCGCTCACAGGTGTCCTGTCTGGCGCGCTCTCAGCTCCTGAGTGGTGTGGCCTGAGGCAAAAGACTGGGCAGGTCCCCGAGCATTTGATGGGAGAACCTGAGAGGACATCTTGGAAGGTGCTTAGGGAAAGGGGCGGTCTGGTTCAGACAGAAACGTGGCGGCAGGAGAGGTCCAGAGGCAACACAAAACACGCTTGAGGCTGTTCAGCTAATGCTGTCGCCCACGGTGAATTTAAAATGAGAATATCTTGTCTTTTCTTTCTTAAAGATTTCTTTCCTTACTAAATAATAAAATAACATCATTTAGAGGACTTAGAAAAACAGACAAAAGCACAAAGGAAAATAAGAGATCATGCACAATTTTGCTATGCAGGCTAGCTCCTGCCACCTTACATACTCTTCCAGATACACATACACGTGTTTATATACGTCTATGTCTAAACATAAAAACCAGGTACTTCCCACACAGGGTTCTTGTTATTGTTCAATCACTAAGCTGTGTCCAGCTCTTGGTGACCCTCTGGACTGCAGCATGCCAGGCTTCCCTGTCCTTCACTACCTCCGGGAGTTTGCTCAAATTCATGTCCACTGAGTCAGTGATGCCACCCAACCATCTCATCCTCTGCTGCCCTCTGCTTCTCCTCATGCAATCATTCCCAGCATCAGGGTCTTTTCCAGTGAGTCAGTCTTTGCATCAGGTGGCCTAAGTATTGGTGATTCAGCATCAGTCCTTCCAATGAATATTCAGGGTCGATTTCCTTTAGGATTGACTGGTTTGATCTCCTTGGCAGTACAAGGGACTTTTAAGAGTCTTCTCCAGCACAACTTAAAAGCAACAATTCTTCGGTGCTCAGCCTTCTTTATGGTTCTACTCTCACATCCGTACATGAGTACTGAAAAAACCATAGCTTTGACTATATGGACTTCTGTAAGGCAAGTGATACCTCTGCTTTTTAAAAATATTGTCTAGGTTATTATGTCTCACTATAGAAAATCTTTCCCTGGCTGTTAATTTTTGAAAGCTTTCCTTTTTAACGACTCCAGGACATTTCAAAGGCATGGGTATATCTTGAACTAGCCCTTCACCTACCGCCAAGGCACTGAGATGCTATCAACCACAGGAAATTCTGATGAGTCTGCAATTCAAATGCCCCATGTGAGTCCCATGGACATTAAATAGTGCTGAGAGTGAGGTGCATCCATGGTGGGTGTTTACACACCCTAAGGAAAAGAATCCTGGAGGAAGGCGGAGACAGAGAGGAGAGCTACGGACACAAGATTGCATTCCCAACACATCTGTAAATTGGGTCTCCGACCAGGGACCCTTCAACAGGCATGAGGCCAGATTAAGATTTTTTTTTAAAGCTGCAACATCAAAAAACACATAGAACCCAAAACAGCAGCAATGGAAATGATGAAACCCTGGAAGAAAGCCTCGTGACCTGGGAGACGCAGAAAAGTGTGTATGTGTATGCCCAGGGTGACCAGGCTCTGTACGTGCAGGCGTCTTAACACAGCCATGCTTCCCTCCACGGGTGGTGCTCAAGGCAGAGGCCCCTCTGATCAAATCCAGGTGGTAGTCAGTGAGCTGCCAACAAATGCACTGAGAACTGCTCCTGTGACATGAATTTTACCTAGGAAAGACCCTGCAAGTAAATTTCTCACCTGCTTTCTTTTTCCTGGCCGCTTCTCTCCAGGCCATCTCGTTTCCAGACGCCTCTTCCTCTGAGAGGCCGCTGCCACCCACTTGTGTTTTCTGCTCCTTGACTGTCTCTTCAGGTACAAAAGGAGACTGATCTACAATGACTTCAAAAACACCCCTAGCTATAGTCTGTACCAAAGTCTGGCTGAGGGCGGAAGCACAGCAGAGAGAGTGTGTTAGCGGATGGCCTGGACTCTGTTCCCTCAAGGAGCGCAGCAGGCGGGACGCAGAGCACGCCACTGCTTGCCCAGTCCAGCCCACCAGGGACCCGTGGGCCAGTGCTGCGTTTCTAGCCACACCCTGTGCTGACACACTGCAGCCACGAGGGGCCATTAATGCTAAGCGCTGTGTGATGGAGTGGTGGGACCTGGGACAGAAGGAACGCAGGTGCAGGAGGGGCGTGGGGAGGGAGAGATTCGTGGAGCCCCTGGGGAACACAGCTGGGAGAGCCCAGCCAGGACTCAGAGCTGACGGGAGTTAGAACTTGGTGCTTCTGAGTGCTGGCTGACCTGTGCATCATATTTCACCTACAATTTTACCACCAGCCCCCATAAAGAAGTACCAACTGAAGTGGTAAAAGAAACACATGAATCACTTACTCCCTAGTCTTGGCAGCAATCTTGCAGAATGGATCAATAAACTTGAGATTTTGATCTGCCAAAAGCTGTAACAAAGGAAAAAAAAACGAGGGGAAAAAAAGAGCCTTTCAGATGTGCCCTTGAAAAAGGAATCATTGGTGTTTTTCAGACAGGTTGAATCAGACCCACACATCTCTCACAATGCCCAAAACGCACTCGGCTACAAGTCATGGCCGCCATCCAAGCATCCAAGCATCTTAGCACAGTGGCCAGAGAGGACTGCCCACCCCAACCGCCGGCACTGTTCCGTCCTACATTCCCGACAGAGACTCCCTCCTCCACGGAGACAGGACACTTTCAGACACCAAGGTGAAGGAATTAGAAAACAACAACATACACTTTCTTTTAATTATGAAACAAACAAAAAACAAACAATGTTCACTGCAGACACTTGTGGAAAAAACAGGAAATCACTGCTCCTCATCCCCAACTCAGATAATCACTGGCTTGCTAAAAATTGTGTTATTTCCTTTCTAGACCTGTGTCTTAAACAAGCCATACCATTTGTGTAGCTTTGTCTACCTCCTTTTTCCCCTACTTTTTTTTTGGCCATGCCACACGGCGTGCGGGATCTCAGTCCCCTGACCAGGGAGTAAACCCATGTTCCCTGAGGTGGAAGCAAGGAGTCCTAACCACTGGACGGTCGGTCAGGGAAGTTCCTCCATACTGCTATCTGTCTATCCATCTCACACAATGCAGCTTTTGGGAATTTAGTTCCCCAACCAGGAAGTGAACTAGTGCCTGCTGCGGTGGACTTCTAACCACTGGACTGCCAAGGAAGTCCCTTGACTTTTAAAAACTCAACCTCATGAATATCTCCTCGTGTTATAGAATTCTTCAATGGACTATCTAAGTTGTTTTTGATTCTGGGTATCAGACTTCCATGTACCCTGTTAGCATACAAATCTTTGTCCAAACGACCTATTGCCTGCTTAGGATGCATTTCTAGATGAGGAATAACTATGTCAAAGGACAGGCTGACCCATTCATGCTGCTGCAGCCGATGTAACCCTGGGCTCTGCCAACAGCATTTTACCTCCAGCCCACGGAGCACTCAGAGCAGGGCCCAGGCCCTGCCAGTTCAGGGGCACCTTGGCCTCGTGCACTGTGGCAGGATGCCTGCCCTTCTTACCTCCTTCCCGCCCACCTTGGACAGCTCGTCCAGGTAAATGTCGATGAAGAGGAATTTCACTCCATTTGGAGACCGACTCTCAGGATGCAGGACCTCCTTCATCAAGATGTCAAGGAAAAGCTTGATGCAGCTAAAGGAAAATCACACACAGCTCTACAACCCCTGCTGCCAACATCCTCTCCATCCCCAGAGAGAACGTGACAGTCTTGTGCCCAACTGCTAAACAAGCAATGCACGATGGAGAAAGTTCCACAATCACTGAAATGAGTATAAACTGCTGTTGTGCATGCTCAGCTCTGCGGGATTTGAAGTTCTTCAGGCATGAGGATGCTGGACTCTTGGTACTCAAGAGTGGAAGGCGTGGATCAGGTGACTCAGACTTGTTAACTGAAACACTTAGAAGACCACGCCATTGCCTTAAAAGTTTTAAGGCCCCCAAATGCTAACCCAGAGGGTTCACCAACCTTTCTTTCCAGCCGTTTCGCTTCAGAACTTCGAAGGACTGCCTCAGGACCAGACGAATCAGCTAGAGACAGATAACTTTTGTTACAAAAGGGAAAGTGACAAACACCCATCAGCTTAGCAGAACGACAGCTACAGCCTGGATCCTCAAAGTGGAAAGTTCCTACACTAACAGATTAGCTTCTAGATCAAACACTGTTAACTAAGGAGCCCCAGACTGACAGCTGGAAGAGAAAACCATTGCCTCTGAACACGTCCTCTGGTGCCCCCTGCCGGTCACCTTACCACGCACCGCACAGCCGCCTCCCCGACCCTGAGCTGCCGGTCAGGGGCTGTGGCCCCACCCTCACCATGTGGTATTTGTCAAGACGGAGCCTTTCGATGCCCGGCCACTCGCGATTCACGGTCTGCCAGAAGGTCTGGATGAACAGGTGCTCTGCAGGGAACAAGAGGCTCTGAGCGATCCATTCGCAGGGTGTCGTGTCACCCCAGAACAAGAAAGGTCACGAAGGGAAACAGACTAGGATTTCTCAAGGGTTCTTGGGCAGCTAGAAAATCTGGCTGGTAACTAAGTATGCTCAATAATTTTTTATATTTAAATAAAAGCTTATTTTGACAAGAAGTGGTAATATCTTAATGTTTGACTAGAAAGCTCTCCGGAGCATGTTTCACTATCCATTGTAAAGCCATGATTCTGTTAAAAATCAAAAGATGTCCTGAGCCACAGATACTGGCCCTTCTTGTCCAAATACACTGAACAATCAGCCCTAAGTCATCCATCTGATGGCACCTGGGGGACCCATGCAGAGAGTCAGCTTTCTGTTTTCATGTTCAGTGTCAGCTGAGTGAACTTTAACAAAACACTGTTTTTCTCTTCTGAGCCATGAAACCAGCACTTTTCATCCCAAAATGGTTTGTTTTTCGCTTTACTTCCTTTTGCACAATTCTCTCTTGATATATGAAAAGCTACAGTATATTCCACGTACAGAATTTTGATCCTTACGAGTCAGCTGGGAGCCTGCTAAAATCCAGAGACTCACTGAGAGTTAACAAGGCCATTGGATGGTTCTGTTCTGAGGGCTGGGCAAAAGCAGTGAATTCTGCCTTCTCTGCTTCTGTAAGTAATCAAAGCTGAATGTCTCAGAAATATTAATTAATTTCTCCCTTTGTTTATTCGTTTTGGTCAAGAGGGGTTACTTTCAGTTTGTTACCAGTGATGACCTGAAATGGCTCTAGTCCCAAGGAGGACAACCAGCATCCAGAGGTAACCGTGGCGCCACCCAGTCACACACACCTTCTGAGAGCGTTAAAGTAACTCAGAACGTGGAAACTCTGGAGGACTGCTATTTCTTTTAAGACTCTTTTGAAACCACTGAGACGCCGAATGTGATGCCCAGGACACTGCCTTTGTTCACCCTCTCACTGTGTATCTAAGCCTGACACAGGTTCCCCATGGGACAGTCTGTCACCTGACATTCACACTCCTGGTGCCCAGGCTCATGTGACGCTAGCCCCCCAGAAAATGGAAACTTTGAAGGAAGGAGAAGAAACAACATTGAGTAGGTTTCTTAGGCAAGTTACCAAATCTGATGAGCAGGTTTTGAAAGTCACGAAAATATCAGGACTTACGAGCCTCTGAGTTGTTAACAACATGGATGAGTTGGGAAATAGTGTTCGCTAGCTCCTCCTGCAAAGTGGGGTTGGGGAAAAACAGTGGGGTTATTACGTGGAACCATGAGAGGACAGCATCACGGCCTGTGGGAGGGGGTCAGCCCCTCCATTCTCACTGTCACCTCCACTAAGAAGGGTGTATCTGAACACCTGGATTGAGTCACACGTGAAATGCTCAGTTTCAATGGACTATTGTGCCAACTCAACATGCCTTCAGAACTAGGCTGTGTGCTCACACACACTATGCCTAGGGCGAGTTCAACTGACCCACACAAGAAACATCAGCTCTCAGTTCCTGGCTTTCAACATATAACTTGGGTTGAGATTCCATCCGAATCCCCCCAAATAATGGAAGCGCAGATGGCAACTGCGACGAGGAGGCGTCGCTGGCAGTGAGATACCGGGACTGTCACTCCATGTGGCTCCTCTTGGCTTGCTGGCAGACAGGCTGCAGGGGCAAGGCAGCAGAAAGCAAAAGAGCCATCCTACTGAGGTGCACAAGCTTGTTTGGGGGAGAACTTGGGCTCTGGGTCTATGAAGAAACCTGCCTCCGGGAGTGTCCACAGAAGAAGAATAATCCTCACCGCTATTATGGGGCCTTCACCTAGACTCAAGTCTTTCTCATCCATGTTAAACGAACCCCAGACTTGAAAGTGATGTTCCCATTCATCTGTTTCCTTCCTCCACTAAAGCTGTTGGTTGTCACTTTGAACGTAACTTAAAAATATTTTGCTCTGCTGTCCTACTCAAAACATGTTCAGTGGAGTAAAGGCAGGAAACAAAGTGAGTCACTACAGGGCTCAGGGGAAGCAGAATAGCTGCAGGTAAAAGCCAGACAAGTAAAAACCTACCCTGGCATTTGGTACATTGGGGGCTTCAAACAGTGCCCCCAAAGCTGACCCTCTCCTGCTACAAAGACAGGCCTGTTTCACACACCAGAAAAGAGCTCTTCAAGAGCTTAAACCACTTTCTTTGATAGTTCTGGCAGCAGGGCTTGGTGTGCTCAGCAGACAGGGGTTCAGGTGAGTGCACACACCAGGGCAGGTCTCTACTGCTATTGTGATGAGACCATCAGCTCCAGGACCACTGCGCATTCTACAAAGACTCTGCCCCCGGCACAAGACTCTACCCCACTTAACTGTGGCAGAGCTGGGTAGCTCACAGGATCTTAGACTAGCGTTATGCTATTTTTGACCACAAATAATAAAGGAGGAAACAGAAACTTTATAATGTAACACCTACCATGGAACCTATTAAACTGTGACAGAGAAATAACAAATCTAATTTATGTGTCTTCATTTGTCTTTGAAAATATTTCACTTCAATGCTTGCATCCCTTTCTCTATGGACAAGTGGTGGGAAAGTGAACCTTTGAAGCAATGGTTTTCCATCTGTTTCCATACATCAGGGATGGATACACCATAAAGCGGGCAGGTCTCTCATTCACTGGTGCCCCGAGTCCAGCAACATGACACAGGGAACTGTAGGTTACCTGCAGAAGCGGTTCATTCTGCACCCACATGCAATAGAACAGGCCTTTCCAGATTTTTAGAAGTTCTTCTTGGCTGAAACCTCCTAGAAGGCAAAAGACCAGAAAAGTCTTATTTCAGAACCTACACGTTTCCTCCTTAAGTTTAGAGTTGCCACAGAAGCAGTGAGAGTAATACTGAGCACATTTTCACTTTTACTTGCAAATGTCTTTTTTATTTGAAGCATACATTTTCTTGCTGTTACAAAACAAAGACATAGACGCTTTAGTTTTGTCACCTATGGGGCAGGGCGGTGGTGGTAGAGTGTTCTCACGATCTGAGTAGCATAGGAAAGCAAACGTCATCCACACACAGAATTAACTCATTTAGTTCACGAGTCATTTAGGAGTTCCCTCAAGTAGTCCTCTGCCTGAAATTAGCACCCACCCCCCTGCCCCGCCTGGCAACACCACCATTGCCACTGGTCTAGCCAAGTTAGACCGGGGCCCAGGGGAACAGGCCAGGCTTTGGGATATTTCTGCAAAGATGACTTTTTTGGGCTCTAGGCTGGGCTGGACCTTGACCCCTTCTTTCCCGCTTATGGTTTTCACCTACCAGGTATGTGCAGTTTAAGTGGCATCATCCAGGTCAGCCTTGTTCTCATTATTCCAGCCCGCCTTTCTGTCTGAACCCCCTATAGGCAAGCCACAAGTTGTACACAGACTCCCGCCTCCTGGGTCAACCCTGCTGCTGCTGCTAGGTCACTTCAGTCGTGTCCGACTCTGTGCGACCCCATAGACGGCAGCCCACCAGGCACCCCCGTCCCTGGGATTCTCCAAGCAAGAACACTGGAGTGGGTCGACTCTAGGCATCACCAAATGACTGCGGAGTAACCTAAGGACTCACGAGATCAGGTAAGTGCACATTCCTGCAGTCTCCAGGCCTGCGGAGGACAGACAGAACCCTCAAGCCTATGCCCGTAACAGCAGTCTTTATAATCCTTCACCAGAAGGGCTTGGGAAGAACCTTGCGGTGCAGCAAAGGACAGATGCAGTGAATATAAATAAGTACGTATTTAGAATCAATGTGATCTCAGGACTCTACAGGATTAGTTTAGAGTGATAAAGAGGTCCCTTCTTGACAGAATGAGCTTTACTCATTTTATTCGGAGGAAGCTGAAGAGCTGTATAAGGTACTGATCTCCAAGTTACTAAAGACCTTTCCCACGCCAACAATTTCATCACGGTGCATTTTGACTCTTTGTGATAGGCTCTCATTTGCCAGAAACTATAGTGAAATTGGCTTATTAAAGTGCCTTCCCTTTAGGGGTCAAGCAAACTGGTTTTCCTTCACCTGCCTGTTACAAATAAGACACACTGGGGCTCTTCTCACTGAGGACACAATTACATGTGAGTGGTGGGTTCCACCAGAGCACACTGACTTAGTCACGACTGCAGTACCTCTGGCGTGGTCTCCTGTGTTTACATCCAACCATGTTCAAACTAATGAATCATGGATCTATCTGGGCAGGGTCATCAATGGCGTTGAAACAGCAGATGAAAGGCTAGTGACAGGTTTCACAGTGCATGCGTCAGACCAACACCACCAACCCCACTGGATGCCCCACGTGATGCAGCAGGAAGAACACAGAACTGCTTGGTAAGTATTCTCACAAAAACCAAAAACTGAACCTACACTGCTTCAAATGTTAACTTTTAATACCAGTTTGCAGGAACTATAGGAGACAGAAAAACAAATTAAATGAGACCATGGGATGCAGCCAGCAAAACCCCAAATGGGTGGTGGGGTCTCGATAGGACAAATAACCCAGTTCTTCCAACAAATAAGTGCAAGTAAAAGAAAAGCTGGATAAGAACTGTTAGAATTGAAGAGTCACTGTAAACGTGACAACCAAACGCTATGGGTGGGTCTCATGAGAATTCTGATTTGTCATTAAGAGTGTATGAAATGATGGGAATGCACAAGATTGATATTTCATATTAAGCAAACATTTCCTAAAGGTGTGACAATGTGGTTACATTAGCAGGGTCCTTATCTCAGAGGTACACACTTAAGTATCAGGAAGTGCAATGAGACACCAGGGGTTTGCTTCCCAAGAATCTTGTGGGAAGGAGGAAGTGGGCCGATCAGATGACCTGGCCAGGTAATTAATAAATACTGAAGCAAAGTACTTGTATTCGAAATACGTTTGAAATATTCCTTAAAGAAAAGGGAGAAAAAGAACTGCATGAGAGTATCAAAATGAAAATGTTATCATGGGCTGTTTTCTTTCCCTTTTTTTTTAACTGTTTAGAAAAACTCATCATAATGAAACTTGAAAGTCATGAACACTGATGAAATAGGACTTAAACAACACCAGTTCCTGCACGAAGCTTGGGACTGGGCATCCTTGTTTCCACTCGGCAGCTTCACTGTCTGCCCCCCTCCAGAGCTGCCCCCTTTTAAGGCAGGGCCTGGGAGGAGGGCAGGAGTCCCGGGGGCAGGGTGCTGGTGTGAGAATGGACAGAAGATCCCCTCTCGCAGGTCTCAGGAAGCACTCTCTTCACTCCTGGGAGACCTGAAGAGAAGATGAAGTTTGGAGCTGGCCACATGCCCGGGAGCCTGTCTAGGACGGGAGAACCTGGGGGCACAGAGCTGTCTGGAGAGGAGCAGGGCTCTGGCGACACCAGTGGAGCCCCAGCACGAAGCTGAGATTTGGTTTCTTCCCTGAAAACTAGTGGGGCCTGGACATTCTGTCAGGTTTCTGCTGAAAAAGAATCCTAAGCAGTAAAAACATGTTTCTACTGCAAGAAAAATCAGACACTCTATCAAAGCATATACTCCAGAGTCCTTATTCACTGCCTCCTGAAGCTAGTCCCTTCCCAGAGGGCCCTGCTCCCAGTCTGGTGGCATCTTTCTTGTGCACGGTTTTGCAACACTCATGTGTGACGCAGAAACACACTGCTGCATGTGCGCGAGGCTCAGAAGCCTTTTCACTTAAAAAGGGCACAATGTGGGTTCCTCTCCAGGTGCTTTCTCCAGGAGAGCAGCGTGTGGACCGCTGCTCAGAGATCATGGCGGGCAGCTAGCACCTCTGGGTAACCCACCTGTGCTGGCGAGGACGCGCTAGAGACCTTAGCGAGGGAAAACAAGAGATATCCACAGAACAACCCGGGAGAGCAGATCGTGGAGCATGGGTAGGAAAGGAAGCTGGGAGTGAAAACAGGTTCTGACTTTCATCCTATGTGAAGTGACCAAGGATAGGAAGGCCCCAGGCCACTCCTTACCGGTTGGGCCCTCCTGGAAAGGCCTGTGACACACGTGAGGCTCACACTTGGGGTCAAGACTGAGTGCACAAGTGAGAGGCATGTGGCAGTCACACATTGCTGTCCCACATCCTCCACCACAGCCTAGTAGGCACAGCTCCCTTTAAAAACACCTGTTCCCAGTACAGGTACAGAAGTCCTTCGCCTTCACTCAGGAACTTGACTGGGAAAAACAAGGCACCAATCTTTGAAGTACTTAAAGCCAAACAGAATGCTGGCCATCTGATGTGTCTTAGCACTCTGCAGGTGAAGGACAACCTACCCTGGTCACCCACACACACACTGTCACAATGTTAATTTTAAAAGCAGACTCATGCCACAGCTGCTTCTGGATTGGTCTCTTCTTCTGGGGGTTGAGCTTCTTAAACTTAATGCAACTATGTTTCTAACAACAATACAGGTTTAGTTACTTCAAAATGAATGAGATGAACATCAAAGTGAGACTTGGACACAGAAAATCCAACAGCTCCTCTCATGGGGAGATCAGCCCAGGAGCCTGTTGGGCCCCTAACACTTGACCCACACCAGTGTGGGGGGAGCCTCAGCGCCAGTCAATAACGCTGGACCCCACATCTGTGTGGAAATAACCTCAGCTCCAGTCATTCTACTAAGTTCTGGGTCGAGAGACCCCCAACCCTGCCATTGTAAAGATGTACTCATTCCCTCATCACTGCCACTGACTCTAAGACACCAGGAACCACAAGATGCACTGTTATTTTACGTGCCACCAAAAGAGAAAGCAGAAATGCAACCAAACTGTCACATGTTGATTTTAAAATGTGTCCCACTCTTAGAGGTTAAATGCTGAGTGAAAGTGAAAGTCGCTCAGTCGAGTCTTTGTGACCCTGTGGGCTATACAGTCCATGGAATTCTCCAGGCCACAATACTGGAGTGGGTAGCCTTTCGCTTCTCCAAGGGATCATCCCAACCCAGGGATCGAACCCAGGTTTCCTGCATTGCAGGTGGATTCTTCACCAGCTGAGCCATAGGGAAGCGCTAAAGGCTGAGAGTTGCAGATAAAAAGAGGCAGAGATATTTATTCTGTTCACAACTGCATTCCCAGCACCAAAAGCCGTGACCCAAACAGCAATAGCACACCTACAGTGGGCACCCAACGGGTGTGCGAACACACGAGCGAGTGAACAGGGACAAGTGAGCCCTTGTGAGCAAAACTGTGGTTATTCCATGGCTGTGAATGATCAACACTTAAAGCGGGTATAGCAACACTTAGTTGCTTTAAGCTCTACAAAGATTTTCAATTTGTTTTCAAAACTAAGTTGCTAATGGACAGCAGAGTGACATCTCAGTCTCTCTCTTCTATGCCTGACACGAGACACAATTGACCGGATCAGTGAGGTTCCACCGTCAGGCCAAGTTATTTCTGAAAGTGTGTTTCTATTCCGACAGGCACAACTGTGGCAGAGACTATGTCCATTCTGTCCCATCACCCCTGTCTAGATGTGCACTTTACTGTCACTTTTCTGAAGGCTTGCTACACCCCCTGCATTGTGAGGAGCATAGGACAAGTAACTCAGACCACACCCGGGGCACTGCATGCCCCTGGGCATCCTGCCCTGGGGCCACCCTGACGTTTCCAGACCCTGATCCTATTCACCAAAGGGGTTTGAACACCAGGCTCTGTCTGGTCGCTTCAACCCGTAGGCACTGCATCTGGTCCTTCTGTTCTGTACACAGGCTGGCCCTTGTGTGTCTGGTTGCGTGCCCACTTCCAGCTAGGAAAACAGATGGAAGTTTACAGTGTTTTGGGGAGACAGTGACACACTGACTGATAATTAAGAAGCAGGGCAGCTAAGTGCCACAACAGAGACACATAGGGTATCCCAGGATCCTTGTGGGGCAGGGTGAGGTGAGACAGAAGGCATTCTGGAGCGAGTGATGCTGAACTGAGTACTGGGAGTTGGAGAAGTATGGGGATCTTTTCAGAGAATGGGAGATGTGAAGGCAGAGGTGAGAACTGGTGTACTGAACACCAGGACCCAGTGTGGAGCAGTCACATGGGGAAGAGGGGATGAGGTGTGGAGAGAAAGGCAGAACAGACCGTGGTCCGCAGACCTGGGATTCTGACCTGTCCAGCTGTTTTAAGATGATGAGCCAGGCTGGTTCCAAAGCAGGGGGTTCACTGGGGGCAACTGGAGTTTAGATGAGCGAGGAAGCAAGCAACCACAGAAAGGGGGGTGCTCCAGGCAGGGGAGAGTAGTTCAGGAAATGAGACAGCTGAGACCAGAGGACACTGGATGCAGGGTGGGGGAGAGGAGGCCAGGTAGTCTGGGTAGGGAGGGGAACTAGCATCCAAAATGAAAGAGCAGGGGCAGCAGAAGAGGTTTGGTGGTTGCGGGGTAGGAAGAAAAATGAAATCACTTTTGGACATTCTGGTCTGAGGACACAAAGGTGGACACTGCCAGGTGAGTAGGGCATATCTGAGCTTAAAGCAGCAAAGGTCTGGGTTAGAAGACCAGGGTTAGAAACCTCCAGCATATATGGGATGAGTAAATTAAATCTACTGGGGAGACCCCGAACAGAGTCAAAGTCTGTCTAGCAGACTTCCCATGAAACGGTTATTTCTTTCCCGAGTAGTCTTTTGTGGTGTCTCCTTAAAAGAAAACATTAACTAAGGAGGTCAGCACAAGGAGAGATAACATCAATTCTTTGAAAGAGGCTCTATGTACCAGAACTAGCAATAAAAAAATCAGACTTATCTTGTGTGCTCAGCCGCTCAGTCGTGTCTGAGACTTTGGGATTCCATGGGCTGTAGCCCGCCAGGCTCCTCTGTCCATGGGATTCTCCAGGCATGAATACTTGAGTGGGTTGCAATGCCTTTCTTCAGGAGGGTCTTCCTGACCCAGGGATTGAACCCAGGTCCCCCACATTAACGTCTGAGCCACCAGGGAAGCCCAGACTTATCTTAGTGCCATACAAACCTCCACTGCACACTGTAGCTCATTCTTTCAGGAGTTTACAGATCAGTTAATGAAATCCTTCAACGGTACCCACTGCTGTTTAAACCCAAATCACAAAGCCCGGTGTGATTTGGCCACTGCCTACTTGTTCAACTTCATCTTCCCTCACGCTTCCTCACTTACTAACCTTCTCGCACTGCTAGCCTGCCTCCTCTCCGACCTGCTGAACGTCAACGGCCCATGTAGAGGATGGTTTTCTTTCCTTGGTTTTCGTTTCCTTTACTTTGCTTAAAGGAGCTCTGTTTCATTATAAATTCCTCCCTAGACTTCCCGGGGCAACTCCCTCCAGGGTAGGGATTCTGTCTTCTCTTTGGCAATCCCAACTCCTAAACGTGTTGGTCAAGTGAAGGCGTGACTCAAAGAAGAGCGCACCAGAATCTATCAGGTGAGCCCAGTGATCCAGCGTCCAGGCTCGGGGTTGGACAGAACGGGTCTATCTAAGCTTCACCACCCACTGTGACTTTCAGCAGACCACCCGACATTGTCGGCCGCAGCCCCTCAACCTTAGAACAGGACGAGACCCAGCAGAAAGCGGACACAAAAGCACACACGGGAGTGCGACTCAGTGCCACACGCTCTCCCCGCTCCGCCCGCGGCTCCCCCGGCCCGTCCCCCGTGACGCACCTCCCGACCGGGCCCCCTTCCCACAACCCCCAGCCCGGCCCACCCCGGGCTCCCACGCCCGGCCGCCATGTGCGTGGCGGACCGCCGGCGCCCACCTGTCTCCTTCTGCGTCTTCACGCTGATGTACTGGCGCAGCTTCTTCATTGCCCGGTCCCGGATGCCCTTCTCGTGGGACGCCAGCCGCTGAGCGAACTGTATCTCGGCCGGCTGCATGGCGGGGGCCATCGTGTCCGTTGGAGCATCCCCCGCCACAGCCCGCCGCCACAGAGCGCCCGCCGCCTCGCCGCCCCGGTCGCGACTGCGCAGAAGGCTGTGGCGCGTGCAGCGGCGCGCAGGCTGATGGCGTCACAAAGGCGCCGGCCGCCGCTCGCAGCGCGTTCTGGGAGCTAGCTCGGCTCCCGAGGCAGCCGGCTGAGAGGCTTGTCCCTGCTTAGCGGCGCGCCTCTCCGCCTCTGCCGTCTCTCGGTAGCCAAAGCTCGTGGCCGTTGACGGCGAGGTTAGCTGGCGTTGCGTGTTGGCCGGGAAGAGTCCGATAGCCAGTTTTATGTGGTCTAGAATCTTTGCGCCCACTCCACTAAATCCTGGTCCGATTGGCAGCTGTTTCCCCGGGAGACGCGGCACCGAGTCTTGAATCGCTTTGGACTCCTCGGCCGCCAGGGCGGGGTGGAGGCTGGGGAGAGAGGCTGCCCTTGGGAATTTTGGCGGGATGTTGTGGGCAGCCCCCTCGAGGGCCCCTCTGGTCTCAGCGACCGGCGACCCCCAGTGCCCGGGTCTCGGCCGCGAGGATTGAGAGCGTGAGCTTGAGGTCCGCCCGCGGGCCTGGAGGGCACGCACGCTGGGCACTTGGCCGTGTCAGCTCGCGGCCGGCTTCAGGCAAAGTCCTAGTGGTATAGTAACTGGTACCTTTGAACGCACGGGCACTGTGCGAACTCAGTGGACGTGTAGGGGCAGCTGAATGGACAGGGCGATGTGTCCCAGCTTACGGTAGCCGTTTCAGTTACGTACCAGCGGACTGGACTAAGTCTCCCTATTGAGGGCCGACCTCCCGAGCAGTCTGTTGTCAGAAAGCTTTGGCCTTTGCTCATGGAGCTGGGAGCTGAGTGCGGAAGCCAGGCGGCCGGCTGCTGGTTCCTTTGAACCTGTCACCCCTTGGTCTGACATCCCTTGCCGAACGGGAAGGGCCTTATTCGATTTATTTCACCGGACACTTACGCGAGGGTCTCACTGTCTTTATACTTTGCAGTTAACAAAGTTTACGAGTCTGGTTAAGCCAGAAGAGCCAACGCGGGATCCCGCCGACCCATTCTGGGTTTTTCAGCCGAGAATGCTTCGAAAACTGCGGGGCCTGAGCCTCGCGGCTATCCGTACCTGACTCTTGGCGTGGACGCGTTCCCGCGCTTTCTGGCGTGAGGGTCAGAGGGCGCGCCGCCGCACAGGCGCAGGAGCGGAGGCCGCGGCCGTCATGAACGAGGCTGGTGGCGCTGAGGAGGCCTGTCGGGTTAGTGCGGGCATCCAGGTCTCGGCCTGTGAGCTCTAGCTGTCGCCCTCCGCTCCCCTACACCGCTCCTGGGTGCCGTCCAGTGTGCTCGGGAGGGCCCTGGGCGTCGTCCGCAGACAGCGTGCCTTGGGTAGGGGATGGGAGGCGACAACTCCTGCCTTGGAAAATTCTCCCAAATTCTCGGGTATGCGGGTCCAGGGGGCCGCGCAAGGGGCGGTGGGCATGCCCCACCCCCGCCCCGGGCCAGGCCGGGCCTGGCCTCCCGCGAGGCCCTGCCTGGCTGTGTTGGACTTGTCAGCCTCAGGGGTGCCCAGCTGTCGAGTTCAGATCCTGGTTGTGTACCCAGTCCTGGGATTCCCGAGAGTCACCTGGCTTCCCTGTTTCCCCGTTTCCCAGGGTTGTGGTCGGTACGAAGCAGGGCGCCCTGCAAAGGGCCTGGCGCACTCAGTACCCATTCACTCTGATGCCTTTCTCGCCTGATAGCTTGCTGCCGGAGCATTAAAAAAAAAGTTGCCCGCGTTTTCTTTGGAGTTCTGGAATAGGGCCTTGTTTGCACTTTAAAAAAACTGGCTTACAGTGTGAAGGCTGGGGCTTGAACTATCTGAATGTAATATACATAGAAAACTACATTAGGTAAAGACGAGTTTTGAAACTATTTTGAGCACACAAGGCCTTAAAGAAAAGGAAGCAAGCTGATTCGGGCTGCTGGTTTTAGTCATCTGAGGAGACCTGTGATCTTGAGATCTGCTTGTTTTTCTAGCACATGGAAACTAAAGAAGAATTTGTTAAAGTCAGAAAGAAGGACCTGGAACGACTGACAACTGAAGTGATGCAAATACGGGACTTCTTACCCAGAATACTAAATGGGGAAGTACTGGAAACCTTCCAGAAATTAAAGATTGTAGAAAAAAGTGAGTCATACTTCATCTTCAGCAGTCACTGATGGTGACAGAAGTGTGTTTCAGCAGGTTTTCCTTATGTAAATAACTGGGAAGTGATTGTAAATAAACTTTAAGATACTGTTACAGTTTTTGTAATTACCTTTGGGAAAGTCAGATAAGACATAAGAAGGGGAGGGGCCCACAAATGAGTCACTTGGCCTTGTGTAGGTTCCTGTTGGAGGAAGGGTTGCCAGCTTTCTGAGTATCTGTTCCCAGCTCTTTACCTTTTATCTTTGGCAGAAGGGTTTTATACTTTTATTATTTAAAAGCTCTGTTTTAAAAATTAAGTCCTTTCTTGTATAAATACATACAGTCTTATACAAGATCTTATGCAAAGGATCCTGTTTTGTAAAAGAGTCTTGCCATTTAGCAACCTTGTATGGATTCTGGCATGTCTGTAGAGATATGGTCTCTCTCCTGTTTATTATCCTGCCTGTTTATTCTCCCTTAGGAGTCCTCAGATGCACCCTCCCTGGCCTGTGGTATGCTCTGTGAGGCGGGCTCCTGCAGATTGCATGCCTCTTCCTTGCTAGTTGCCAGTGAGAACTCACCGAGAGAAGGAAGCCATGGGCAGGAGGAGTTGGGGGTGTTTGCTCGTGCTCCCTCCACAGCTGTGACCCGTGCCCAGGGGCCTCCTCCACATTCCCAGCGCTCAGCAGGCTGTAGGAACACTGTCCCCTCTCCTTTCAGCTGGAGGGCTGCTGCCAGTCCCAGGTGCCTTACCATCCTTGTCAGGTCTTTGGCCCCTGCTCGTCCTTTTGTAAGTAGTCCTTTCCATAAAGTCCACAGCAGGGCTTCTTTGTTTCCCCCTGGGACATTGCCAGGTATGCCCTCATGACTGTTTACCATAGCTCCAGTTCACTGTCGACCTTACGTGCGTTCAGCAGCCTCAGAAGAGCAGTCAGTTGTCTTGTGTGCCTGTGTCTTTAGCGAAGGAGAGTGCTGACGAGCAGCTGAGGATGTTAGCCTGCTGGGTAGGTATACTTCTCACTGCAGAGTAACACACTGGCATTCTGAAAAACACATCAGGAACTTCTCATGAGCTGGTTAGCATTTGGAGATTAATCCTCTGTCAAAACCAAACTAGTGGTTACAAAAGTGAGGTCCATAACTGCATCTGTGTCGTGACGTGATCACAGGCAGACTTTAGGAGGTCTTGCCTCACAGCCCTTGGCCTCCCTGGCCGTGTCATCACCCGCTTTCCCATCAGTCTTCTCAGTCTGCTCTGCGAGTTCGTCGTCCTCTGCAGCAGCTGTCCAGCTAGGGGAGGCGCTCAGGCTCTTCTGCCCTCACCGCGTGGCCCCTCCAAGGGCAGTCTGCACACTGGTAGCTTCAGATGCCGTCTTGATGCCAGTGGCTCCTAGGCTTTCCTCTTGCCTCACCTCTTCTCTAGGGTCAGGGTCCTGTTTCTGACTCCTACTTGGCATTTCTTCTTACTTGTTTCACATTCACTTCAGATTCTAAATGTTTGTCTTAGCGTGATTGGCCTGCAGCCCTCAGGAAGGACCTGTGTTCTGATGAGGTCAGGTTACTGGCTGGTTGCAGTGAGGGGGACCGCTCACTGCAGCAGAGGAGCCGTGGGCATCCTGCCACCAGAGGAAGAGACAAGTGTTGCTCTAGGATTTGGGACGGGGCGGAGTGGAGATGGCATGCGGGCGAGGCTGTGTTCTCATGGGCTCCACATGGAGTAGGTTTGTGTGTGAAAGGGTCAGCACCGGCTCTCACCGCAGTGGCCCCAGGTCCTGTTTCGTTGTAAACTGCAAAGTGTAGATAGAAGAACATGAGGTCTAGGAACCTTTTACTTGAAACCCTGCAGCCAGCTGGCTGTTCAGGCCGGGCTCCCTGTCATAGCAACTGCCATCCCACAGGCGAGTGCGTGTGTTTCTTCCTCCTCACCAGTATAAGTCCAAACAGCAGAAGTTGTGGTAGTCCGGGGTTTTACAGGAGAAAACAAACCAGCCGCCACCGAAGGAGGGGTCATCATGACAGTTTCCTCTCGCAGTGTGTCCTTGGTAGAAATATTGTTTCCTGTTAACTTGGCAGCCAGCTTTCTGTGTCTGTTCTCCAAGCCCAGCAGATTGCAGGACAGATTTTCACTTTCTCAGAGTGAGGCAGTGTTACTTGCTCACATCTGACGCATGCTATCCCTCCCCCACCCCCTGGACACTGGACTTTCCCAGCCTCCCCAGGGCACTGCCATCCAGAGACCTAGGATCTTCCTTGTTGCCCACCTCTCTTCTCACTCTTCACTCCCCTTCCACCCGCTACCTGTCTCCCGGTGACTCTTGTACCTTTTTCCTCATGGATGCATCAAGAATTCCTTAGCCGCCTCCACTGTCACTGCCACCACCCATGGCCAGGCCCCTGTCATTTTGCCTGAATCCCTGCTTCCCCATAGCAGTCACTCACTGCCACTTGCCAGTCTACTCTGAATACTGTAGCCTGATTGGTTTTTGACAATTCAGTTTGATTTTGTCATTCCCCTTCTTACATCAGTTATCAGTGGCTTCTCCTTGCTCTCTTTTTTTGGATAAAGACCAAAAAAATCAAACCCCCACACAAAATCTCTCCCACCTTAAACCTTAACACTGTACCACAGCTTGAAAGGCTTTTGTGTTACTGGACTTAACCTCCTACCCAGACTCACTTCTTATCTAACTGCCTAACCGTTATCTGTCTTCCCGTTAGGTGCTCTCATAATATCCTGTACTTTTGCATCAGACAGTATGGTTTTAGCCCCCTCTTACAGCGTAAGTTGGTTTATTCTCTGAGCCTGGCTGATTCCTTGAGGAATCACATGAGCTGGAGCTCTAAGAACAGGTCCCTCAGAGCCTGTCCTGGGATCGCAGGGCAGCAGCAGGAGCTGTGTAGCATGCGTTTATCCCTGGTCTCCCTGGCCTGTGGTCCAGGGTGTGCCTCCCATCTTAACCAGTGACAAGGGCAATGTGAGGATAGGAATGGGTGCCGGCAGGGAAGAAGGAGGGGGAAGCCACACACCTGACTTCAGGGCAGGTTTCTTCAGAGAACAGGTGTGGGTTTTGGATGCTTTGGATGGGCTCAGGCTGTACAGGCCAGCCAGGGAACTTAGGATGGTGTGATGGGTGTCAGGTCTGCCTTTCGCGTAGGAGCTTAGTTTCCTGTGGGAAACCGGGCAGGTAGGTGGTAGAGGCTGGAATAATCCTGCAAGGGTATTGCCTGAGAATCTAGGGAACAGATGAGCATCGAGGGCAGAGGCAACATTAGAAAGAAAAGGGGAAGACTTTTTAGGCTAGGATGCGGCATATATGAAAGTCACAAATGGGAGTGAGCAGGGTTGGGTGTGAGTTAAGCTTATTTTCCTGCTTGACAGAATAGAGGTTGGGGTAATGCAGATGTCAGATATGTGAGCAGTTTATAGAAGACAAAATGATGAATTAAGTTTGAAAGGAGAGGCAGTTGGAAATGAGCACATGGAAATGACATCTAAATAGTGATCAAAAGGACATTTCAGGGGAATGATTTTGTATCTGAGTGTAGGACATGTTGAGGACTTGGTTGGCAGATGGAGAATTAATGTAGACTGCTCGTCAAGGAAGGTCTCAACTTTACATGAGGTTATGGACTCTGCCTTGTGACAGGATGTGAGGGGAAGTGGTTGGTCTGAGAGTAGTTCAGTTCAGTTCAGTCGCTCAGTCGTGTCCACCTCTTTGCGACCCCATGAATTGCAGCATGCCAGGTGTCCCTCTCCATCACCATCTCCCGGAGTTCACTCAGACTCACGTCCATCGTGTCTGTGATGTCATCTAGCCATCTCATCCTCGGTTGTCCCCTTCTCCTCCTGCCCCCAATCCCTCCCAGCATCAGAGTCTTTTCCAGTGAGTCAACTCTTCGCAT
>SJYR01001344.1:212431-254992 GCA_006410655.1 Kobus ellipsiprymnus
AGAATATAATCAATCTGATTTCAGTGTTGACCATCTGGTGATGTCCATGTATAGAGTCTTCTCTTGTGTTGTTGGAAAAGGGTGTTTGTTATGACCAGTGATTTCTCTTGGCAAAACTCTATTAGCCTTTGCCTTGCTTCATTCTGTACTCCAAGGCCACATTTGCCTGTTACTCCAGGTGTTTCTTGACTTCCTACTTTTGCATTCCAGTCCCCTATAATGAAAAGGACATCTTTTTTGGGTGTTAGTTCTAAAAGGTCTTGTAGGTCTTCATGGAACCATTCAACTTCAGCTTCTTCAGTGTTACTGGTTGGGGCATAGGCTTGGATCACCATGATATTGAATGGTTTGCCTTGGAAACGACCAGAGATCATTCTGTCATTTTTGAGATTGCATCCAAGTACTGCATTTCGGACTCTTTTGTTGACCATGATGGCTACTCCATTTCTTCTGAGGGATTCCTGCCCGCAGTAGTAGATATAGTGGTCATCTGAGTCAAATTCACCTATTCCTGTCCATTTTAGTTCACTAATTCTTAGAATGTTGACGTTCACTCTTGCCATCTCCTGTTTGACCACTTCCAATTTGCCTTGATTCATGGACCTAACATTCCAGGTTCCTATGCAATATTGCTCTTTACAGCATCGGACTTTGCTTCTATCAGCACTCACATCCACAACTGGGTATTGTTTTTGCTTTGGCTCCATCCCTTCATTCTTTCTGGGGTTATTTCTCCACTGATCTCCAGTAGTATGTTGGGCACCTACAGACCCGGGGAGTTGCCCTTTCAGTATCCTATCATTTTGCCTTTTCATACTGTTCATGGGGTTCTCAAGGCAAGAATACTGAAGTGGTTTGCCATTCCCTTCTCCAGTGGACCACATTCTGTCAGACCTCTCCACCATGACCTGCCTGTCTTGGGTGGCCCCACACGGCATAGCTCAGTTTCAGTGAGTTAGACAAGGCTGTGGTCTGTGTGATCAGACTGGCTAGTTTTCTGTGATTATGGCTTCAGTGAGTGTCCCCTCTGATGCCCTCTTGCAACACCTACCGTCTTACTTGTAGCTTTGACTGCACAGACCTTTGCTGGCAAAATGATGTCTCTGCTTTTTAATATGCTGTCTAGGTTTGTCATAGCTTTTCTTCCAAGGAGCAAGCATCTTTTAATTTCATGGCTGCAGTTACTGTCTGCAGTGATTTTGGAGCCCAAGAAAATAAAATCTGTCACTGTTTCCACTTTTCCCCCATCTACTTGCCATGAAGTGATGGATGCCGCGGTCTTAGTTTTTTGAATGTTGAGTTTTAAGCTGGCTTTGTTTCACTCTCCTCTTTCACCTTCATCAAGAGGCTCTTTAGTTCTCTCTGCTTTCAGACCACTCCTGACTACCCAGTTGTTAACATACTTTATGCTAATAAATGAAAAGCAAAAGTCCCTAACTCTTTGCTTAGGGAAACACTTTATCAGAATTCATTTGAATTCAACCAGATTGATCTTGTTTTTTTTGTGATAAAAATAAGTTGATATTCAATCAGGTAGGTATTCGTTGTATGCTGGGTATTTGTTAAGCTTTGCTAGGTGACCTGGGGATATACACAGGATAAAGTCAGATCCTGTTCCTTGGTAATTCACAGGTTGACTGAGGCGCTCCTACGTGGAGGTGTGGAAAGATAGAGCCAAGTACAGTGGCGGCACCAGCCCAGCAGAGAGTCGTATTAGTCATGTGTTCTTCTTAGGAAACAGTGCTCCAGTGGCCTTTATGTTAGAAAAAGCAGCAGATTTTTGGCAGTGCAGGAAGAAAAAAAATGCTACTTCCATATTCTTGTTCCAGCTCTCCTCCCCTACTCCTTTTGGTTTGTTTAAAAAATTGGACAGCTAATTAAAGTGTTGTTTGGCTAGAAATGCATTTAAACTCTTTAACTGAGGTTTGTTTTTTTTTTTTTTTTTAATGAATCCTA
The DNA here is from genome assembly GCA_006410655.1 of Kobus ellipsiprymnus. Lineage (NCBI taxonomy): Eukaryota > Metazoa > Chordata > Mammalia > Artiodactyla > Bovidae > Kobus > Kobus ellipsiprymnus. The sequence goes on from SJYR01001344.1 coordinate 214,388, forward strand.
GAATATTCTCATTTTTTCACTTTTCAACTTAAATATTTTGACAGGCTGATCAGGTTAAAATGAGGTCTTTAGAATAAGTCCTAGCCCAGTGTGACTGGTATCCTTATTAAAAGAGGAAAGCTGGACACCGAGACCAGCGTACACAGAGGGGAGGTGATGTGAAGAGACTGCTGCCACAACCCAGGGAGGCCTGGGCTACCAGCAGGTGGGAGAGGCGGGGAAGGATCCCTTCTTCACAGGTTTCAAAGCAAATATGTCCCTGCTGACACCTCAGTTCTGAGCTGCAGCCTCCAGAACAATGTGAGGGTGAACTTCTGGTCTAAGCCATCCGGTCTGTGGGCTTTGTTAAGGCAGGTCTGGGGAACTAATACACCATCCAGATCTTGGCTCATGGTGGGGATGGACTCTGTGAGACGAGATGGTGTCTGACTCTTGGCAACCCCGTGGACTGTGGCCTCTCTGTATGTTTCCTGTGAATAAGTTGATAGTCATTCTCATGTTATTAAAGGTATCAAAGAAGAATTCTGAGTTTCCGAAGATAAATAGATGTTGAAATGGCCTGTGAGTTAGATTGTTTCTATATGTCAGTTGTCTTGGCCATCCTTTTACTCAGTTTAAGGTTAACAGATTTTTCTTCCTTCATTTTGAATGCTAAAGCTTAGTCATTGAGATCCCGTCTAAGCTGGGTGGCAGCCTCTTTCTGTTCTAATACTGAGACTGGGTAAGATGATGTTTTGACCATAATGTCCCGTTGTTTAGTCTCTAAGTCGTGTCCAACTCTTTGCAACCCTGTTGACTGTAGCCTGCCAGGCTCCTCTGTCCATGGGGTTTCCCAGGCAAGAATATTGGAGTGGGTTGTCATTTCCTTCTCCAGTAGATCTTCCCAACCCAGGGTTTGAACCCTCGTCTCCTGCATTGGCAGGCAAATTCTTTACCACTGAGCCACCAGGGAAGCCCATATAATGCACTGTATGTATTGGTGTATTATTTCTGTCTTCGATTTTTAAAAAAAAACTAGAAGAATGAGACATAAAATAGCCAAGCTTTTTCTCTATTCAAGGATTAGCAGAAGACTGAAGTTCGTTTACGTGACAAATATTTATAAAGTGCCACTAGGTGCCATGTCCTAGGCATGTCGCTCATGTTCTAAGTATGTGGGATTATCAGCACACAGGAGGATGCATGCCCGCCTGCTTTAGGGGCCAAGCTGAACAAGCGAGTTTTGTCAGGAGGTGGCAGCGGTGCTCCAGTTTGGCCACCAGGTGGCGGCCTCCTCCTGAGAGCTGGGAGTGGGTGGCAACCCTGACACAGCCTTTAAATACTGTGGGGTCGAGTCGGACCGTTTAACCTCATCCTTTTGTTGTGTTAACCTACAGTAAGGTCATTAGCAGTTTTGTAGAGTGAGAGATTATGACATTATTGTAAAGAGTCTTCTGGGTAGTCTTAATTCTGCCAAAGTTTTACACGTAAGACTTGTAGGAGTGTGATTTCCTATCTTCTTTACTGTGCTTGAGGAATATACAGTTTAATAATAGAAGAAAACATTAAAAGTTAACTGCAAAGGAAAAGTTTTGTGCTATTAATAATTTTATCTTAGTTTAAAAAATGTTTTTTTGTCTGTGACCACTGGCAGTTCACATTTCATTCATAATTATCTATGTTTTCGTTTAACATTGTTACAAAACGCAGATATGTAGTTTTCAAAGCATAGCACTTGATCAGTATAGTTGGTTTCTTGGGCGGCCAGGACTAGTGGGACAAAATAAGGATTTCCAGTGCAAGTCATATTGGGCATGATACATCCTAAAAGGGCGGAAAAGAGAATTGATGTGAAGGAGAAGAAGGGGTCCTATGCTGCTTCACCCATTTCTAAGAAACTCGTTTTAAGAGAAGCTTTGCCAGCGGCTTCACAGTCATTAACTGAATATCTCGCTTTAGGTTTTAATCTCCTGCTCTGGCAAAGTGTCAGTTGCTCAGTTGTGTCTGACTCTGACCCCATGACTCTGTGACTGGAAATGGCAACCTACTCCAGTATTCTTACTTGGAGAATTCCATGGACAGAGGAGCCTGGTGGGCTACAGTCCATGGGGTCGCAAAGAGTCAGACACAACTGAGCGATTTCCACTCCCAGGGGATTCTGATGTGCTGTGAAGTCTGAGAATCAATGTCCCGAAGTGTTCCTACTTCAGTGAGTTACACCAGTAGCTCTGAGTACACGTCCACTCAGGTCTTGGTATATGTTAGCTTTGAAACGTGATATCTTAGTCTTTGGGATCAAGGCACTTAAAGCTTTCTTTGTTTTTTAAATGGGAAACGCTTTAATAAGAGACTGTTTTCATAGGCAACCAATTAGCAGACTAATGAGCCATTTAAATTTCTTTACTTAAAACCAGTATTCAAGAAAGGTGAACCCCAAATGCAGCCTCGTACTGACGACCTGACTATGCACAGATGTCAGTGGGCGTGCCATGAGCGTGCCATGAGCGTGCTGTGTGCCAGTGAGGCGGACCCCCCACCCCGAGCCCTGGGCTCTGGCAAACAGAGAGCAGTGATTGTTCACCGGAGGCACTTAAGACTTTGAGTTACCTTTTTTCTTGGCTTTCTGAATGTCAGTGTTTCTGTAGCATACTATTTTTTATTTAAACTTGATTACCTGGTTGATTTCAGATTCATGAACATGGATGTCTTTTGGGAATCTTGTTGGCCATGTGACTCATTATCTGGGCAAGCATGGTGGCGAGGAAGCGTGCCCTCCTCCCCGCCTCTCACTGTGGCCTTTTCCCTTCTCGTCTCTGTGGCTGTTGCCTCACTGCTCCATTGACAACGGCGGCAGCTGTTGTCGTGGAGCCAGTCTGCTAGCGGGTGAGACGAGCGTGTGAATCAGCCCGGCTGGCACCGTCTCCTTGCTGAACTGCCTTCTGCTTTTTATGGAGCACACAGGAGTGTGTGCCACGAGGCGGTCGGGCTGCCCAGCCCTGCCTGCACTCCTTTAAACAGCACACTTTCCTAGAACCTTCAGTGCAAGTCTGGTGGTGAAACGAAGTCTTAAAAAAAAGCAGAAAACAAAGAAGGTACTTTCTGCTGTGGGCAAAAAGGTGACAAAAACTTAAAAAGCAGGACGTTAGAATGTTGGTTATCCCAGCACTGGTTATGTGAGAAATCCTACCTAAGAAATCAGGCTTTCCTAAGAGAAAATGAAGCAAAATGCATGGTCAGGAGAGATCAGTGACTCGAAATACTGAGTATTCTTGTGTCTCTTGTAGACCTGGAGAGGAAGGAGCAGGAGTTAGAGCAACTGAGGATGGACTGTGAGCACTTCAGAGCCCGCCTGGAGTCCGTGCAAGCGGACAGCGTGAGGGAGAAGAAGGTACGATGCTCACCAGGCCACGGGAAGCACCCGTGCCATGTATGTGGCCACAGTTTAGCCCTTAGGCCTCAAGACACTGTATTTTTAAATGTATTTATTCTGAATGGGTTGGAAAACAGTTGATCATTTGGATTTGACAACCATTTAACATGGAGGCTGTTTACTTGGTGCCTTTTGATAGTCACTTACTGTTAATTTGTGTTAAAAGACCAATCCATGTCGTTAAAATTCATAATATAATAATCCTGAAAAAATCATGTAGTAATGATTTGTAATTAGAGTTAGATATATAAATAGAAACATCTGTAATTATTAGGAGGTCACGTGTGATATTTTGGAAATAACCAATTGCATTTCATTTTAATATTTGGGGAGACATAATATTTCTTAAAAAGTATACATTTTCTTTTCATGGAATAAGTTATTTCCTTTAAAGCTAGAGCTGTTTGGCCACTTCTGCTGGAATTTGGAGCTTGATTGTGTCTTTATTTTGGGGCAGTACAATAGAAACTGGTGACAGCATCCAGGGCGTGTTGTTGCCTGTGTTGCCTGTGTGCTGGGAGGTGTTCGTGACTGTCGTGCCGCTCACTGGTTTCTGCAGCACAGCTGGGTCAGCAAGTGCTGTGAACCTGGAGAGATGCTGGGAGCCTGGCTAGGTCCCACCGCCTGTGTGCTCAGCTCTGTTTCACGCCTCCTCCTTGTGTGGACGAGTTCTGAGTGTTTTTGGCTAAAGTGGAGGGTTCCCCAAACCCTCCACTTGTATAGACTTCATTTTTTTCTCCACAGCGCTTATTTATCAAGAATAACTGTTCCTTAACCCAGATATACATAATTTCATAGTTAAGGAATACAGGTAAGTGACAAACCTGCATGGAACTCAACCCAGAGACATTCCTTACATTCCAGAATCACATTGCACTCTGAAAGATAGCAGCCTTCCTCCTTGCTGCAAAGTCTTTTATGGAATGTCTGTAGAAATTTCTGCATTTGCCTTCTTTTGTGATTCAGCCAAAGCAAGCTTACAGAAAGCTGCAACTCCCAGGGGTACAGCAAGTGCTCCAATAATGTGAGATCGCAGACACTTGGCCAGAGGACCATGCATCTGAAGTTTCGTCAAAGAACTGGGAGCCCTGGTAGCTTTTCTCCTTGACTGCTCAATGATGACGTCCTTCTAGACTGATAGACTCTAATATCAAGTAGGTAGGGAAGATCAGGGAAGAGTTTCAGTCTCAGAACTGTTAGGGTGTGTGTCACTTATCAAAAGCTGACATTGTAGCTCAGTCATACTCGATTTAGATCATGATAGACTAAGATGGGTGCGTGATTAATTTGTCTGGCCCTAAAAGTTTCATTGTCTAAAAGAAGTTGACCTGCAGGCAAGAAGGAATTGGATAAATGTGAACAATGCAATCCACTGATTCAGTACTCCTTAAAATGCCGGGACATCTTGGCTAAGGCTGAAGCTTAAATTCGGCAGAATCTTAGATTTCTTGTTTCTTAAATTGATAAGTGTAGGAAAAAAAATGCATGTTTTGCTGGCATTTTAGATGTTATGCTAAAAATAAGCCACCCTGGGAAAGTGCCAGAATAAAGGGCAAATGGCTGCAGTGAAGTAGCATCGGGTCACAGCATGGTTCTGCCCAGACACTTTGACCTTAGTTAAAAAGTGGGCGTATTTTAGGCTAAACTATTTCCAGTTAAGTTTCCTGTTTAATAGTCCCTCCTGTTTAACATGGGTGGGAGGCCCTGTGAGTGTTCTGTGACAGGGCTTGTCTCTTCCTGCTGTGGGGAGCTGGCTGCTGCCTTTTCTGCCCAGGGCTGAACAGATCGTGTGGCTAGACTTTGCAGGCTTATTTTAGAGTTGAGGAACCAGGAAAGAATGCAGGACTGGATCCTGAATTAGAGCATTGCTGGTAAGACTTCAGTCTGGGGAAAAGTCATGGGGAGAATGCAAACGTCACTCAAACCAGCATGTAAGGAGAGTGTGGACTCAGAATTCTAAAGATGTGCGCTCACCCCCAGAGCTTAGTCCCAGGGACCAGCAAAGCTTGGCTCCTGCCCCCCGTTGAGGTGTTTACTCAGTGGAGTCAGTGGAAGAGCCTCCTTGGGTCTTGATGTGATCTAGGAGGCGGGCTGGGAGAGTTCTGGCAATGGCAGCCTTTGAACTTGAGAAGAAAGAGCCAGTGAATTGTTGGGGGATATCTCTCTGAATGACTTTGGAAGGCTTGTGCTGTTGTTATAAAGCCAGCTGTGGCTTCCCACCATGTCTCTGCTGGCTGAGATTTTAGTGCCTGACCCTGCTTCCCCGTGTGTGTGGACTGGTCACAGACAATGGGCAGAGTCCCCGTGTTCCCTCCAAGGAGCTGCGTGTCTGTGGCTTACTTATGGCTTCATTCTCAGCATGTTTTCTTAGGGTGGCATCTTTCATACTGCTGCTGCTGCTGCTAAGTCGCTTCAGTCGTGTCCGACTCTGTGCGACCCCACAGATGGCAGCCCACCAGGCTCCCCCGTTTCTGGGATTCTTCAGGCAAGAACGCTGGAGTGGGTTGCCATTTCCTTCTCCAATGCATGAAAGTGAAAAGTGAAAGTGAAGTCACTCAGTCGTGTCTGACTCTTTGCGACCCAATGGACTGCAGCCCACCAGGCTCCTCCGTCCATGGGAGTTTCCAGGCAAGAGTACTGGAGTGGGGTGCCATTGCCTTCTCCAATCTTTCATACTAAATTCATAACTTAAATTCAGACTGCTAGTTTTGGTTTGTTGTTGTTCAGTAGTTCAGTCATGTCCGACTCTTTGTGACCCCATGGACTGCAGCACACCAGGCTTCCCTGCCCATCACCAACTCCCAGAGCTTGCTTAAACTCATGGGCATCGAGTCAGTGATGCCATCCAACCATCCCGTCTTCTGTTGTCCTCTTCTCCTCCTGCCTTCGATCTTTCCCAGCATCAGGGTCTTTTCCAGTGAGTCAGTTCTTTGAATCAGATGGCCAAAGTATTAGAGTTTCAGCCTCAGCATTGGTCCTTCCAATGAATACTCAGGCCTGACTTCCTTTAGGATTGACTGGTTAGATCTCCTTGCAGTCCAAGGGACTCTCGAGTCTTCTCCAACACCACAGTTCGAAGGCGTCAATTCTTCAATGCTCAGCCTTTTTTTATTGTTTGACTCTCATACCCATACATGACTGCTGGAAGAACCATAGCTTTGACTATATGGATCTTTGCAGGCAAAGTAATACCTCTGCTTTTTAATATGCTGTCTAGGCTTGTCATAGCTTTTCTTCCAAGGAGCAAGCATCTTTCATGGCTGCAGTCATGAAATACAGTTTTGGTTATCTATATTTAGTTTTTAACCTGTTAGGAAAGAGTCACTACTTTTCTGATAATAAACGGGAAGTTGTTGCAAACATTGTATATTATTTCAGGAAAATTTTTAAAGAAAAATTAACTGATAATATAGTTCAGTTAAAATCAGAAATGAACCTCACAAATATCACAGTTTAAATATTCTCCCATTTAAGGACATTTGGGTTATTTCCATTTTTTGGGGGGGTATTATGAATAAAGGTATTATGAACGTCTGTATGTAGGTTTTTGTGTGAATGTATGTTTCCATTTCTCTGGGCTAAATGCCCAAGAGTGCAATTACTGGGTTGAGTGGTAGGTGCATGTTCAGTTTTGTAAGAAATTACCCAGTTGTTTCTCAGAATGGTCATGCCCTTCCATATCATCACCAGCCGTGCTGAGTGATTCACTTCCTCCACATCCTGATTAGCATTTGGTGTTCTCACTGTTTTTTATTCTAGCTGTTCTGATAGATGTGTTGTAGTTTTAATTTGCATTTCCCTGTTGGCTAATAATGCTGAACATCTTTTCATGTGCTTATTTGTTGTCTATATATTCTCTCCTATACAATATCTGTTTGTGTCTTTTGCCCATTTTTTCTAGTTGGATTTTTTTTTTAACTGTTAAATTTGATGAGTTCTTGATATATACTAAGATCTTCTATGACCCACCTCCTAGAATAGTGGAAATAAAAACAGAAATAAACAAAGGGGACCTAATTAAACTTAAAGCTTTTGCATGGCAAAGGGAACTATAAACAAGATGAAAAGACAACCCTCAGAATGGAAGAAAATAATAGCAAGTGAAACAACTGACAAGATTAATCTCCAAAATATATAAGCAGCTCATGGAGCTCAATACCAGAAAAACAAACAACCCTATCAAAAATTGGGCAGAAGACCTAAAAAGACTTATCCAAAGAAGTTATCCAGATGGCTAATATGCACATGAAAAGATGTGTCTTCATCTCAACATTGTTCATTATTAGAGAAATGCAAGCCAAAACTACAATGAGATATCACCTCACGCTGATCAGAATGGCCGTCATCAAAAAAAATCTACAAACAATAAATGCTGGAGAGAGGGTATGGAGAAAAGGGCACCCTCTTGCATTGTTGGTGGGAATGTAAAGTGATACAGCCATTATGGAGAGCAGTATGGAGATTCCTTAAAAAGGAATAAAACTACCATATGATCCAACAATTCCACTACTGGGCATATACCCTGAAGAAACCATATTGAAGAAAGCACACGTACCCCGGTGTTCACTGCAGCACTGCTTGCAGTGGTTAGGACATGGAAGTGACCTAGATGTCCATCGCCAGATGAATGGATACAGAAGTTATGGTACCTGTATACAGTGGAATATTACTCAGCTATAAAAAGAACTTTGTGTCAGTCCTAAAGAGGTGGAGGAACATAGAGCCTATTATACAGAGAGAAGTAATTCAGAAAGAGAAAGTATTGTATTATATACAATGTAAATATTGTATAGTAACACATATGTATGGAATCTAGAAAGATGATACTGATGAGCCTATTTTCAGGGCAGCAGTGGAGATCCAGACATAGAGAACAGATTTTTGGACACAGTTGGGGAAAGAGAGGGTGGGACAAATGGAGAGAGTTGTGGAAACATATACCTCCCTACGTGTAAAATAGATAGCCAGTGGGAATTCGCTGTGTGACTCAGGGAGCTCAGCCTGGTGCTCTGTGACAACCTAGAGGGGTGGGGCGGAGTGGGAGGCGGGAAGGAGGCTCAGGAGGAAGGGGACACGTGTGTGCCTATGGCTGATTCCTGTTGATGTCTGGCAGAAACCAATACAATGTTGTAAAGCAGCTGTCCTTCGATTAAAAATAAATTAATTAAAAGATAAAGTGCTCTCGATATGTTCTAGGTGAAAGGTGACTGTTATTGTGAATGGAATTATTTTCTTTGAGTTCTTGATACCATTTTACAGTTTGTACAGCCCTGTGTCAGGGCATATCTGCCTGCAACCGCCAGATGTGACCGCAGAAGACAGTTCTGATGGTCATTCCCAACAGTTCTTGTTGATCTTACAGAAGAGCCAAGATAACCAGACTAATCACAGTGCATCCTGCTTCAGTTGTGAGAAAAACTGGAATTCTGAAGGAAAGGCTGTGAATCAGTGTTTGCATATGTCACCACAGCTTGAGTGGCTGAAGGGCACGTTTAGGAACCAGGCTTCTGTCCTGATGAAGGCAGATATTAAAGACCCAGAGTTAATAAATCACATAAAGCAGTTCTAGCAAATGTCCTAGGCTCAGGGACGATTTTTCTCAAGTAAATATGACTGTGTGGTGGCTCAGATGGTAAAGAATCCACCTGCAGTGTGGGAGACCTGGATTCGATCCCTGGATTGGGAAGATCCCCTGGAAGAGGGCATGGCAACCCACTCCAGCATTCCTGCCTGGAGAATCCTAGGACAGAGGAGCCTGGTGTGGGCTCCAGTCCATGAGGTCTCAAAGAGTTGGACACAGCTGAGTGAGTAGCACTTACGAAGTCAGGAGACATGGAGAGTGACACTGGCACTGATGGGTGGGGGCGGGGAGTCCCACACCAGCCAAGAGTCACCCGAAGGCGAACCTTTAGGGATGCTTGTGTGGACAGAGGCGATGTCAGGGGGGGCGGCGGCCTTGGTAAGAACCCTGGCTGACTTGTCAGCTGTTCCTTCGGGGGCTGTGGGAGACTGAGAAATCTGGGCTCCGTCTTCCTGTGATGCTGGGCTTGGCTTGCTGGCTCAGAGCATGCGCAGGAGGCCCTTCCTCCTCACTCCTCTCCTTCTTCTGCTCCCATCTTTCCTGCCTGCTCTTGACTGTGTCACCTGGCTTTTTTACATTAGAAAAACTTCTCTGTGAGAGAATTTCTGTGTTGGCTTGTTACTTTCTTCAAGTGTCATAGGCGGTGCTGTTCTGGGTATAGCCACTGGGACCTGAGATGCTGCGTTTCCTATCTGACTTAGAAGAAGTTGAATTCGTGTCTTTGGCAGTATTTATAAACTCCAATGCAGTGGCATGTTCTTTGAGTGTTCTTTTTGGCCCTGCAATTTAAAAAAATAGGAGTTGTGCCTCACCTTGGGCTCCTTTTCATTCGCTAGGTGTTTACTATATCCTGTGTTCATTTCATTTCTTTAAGAGTGTCTTCAAAAGGGGGAACACAGTAGAGGTGCTCTGAGGCTGAATGCTGTCCATTTCTCTGATTTTATCCTGTTTTGGTTTCAGGAGAAGCTGGCTCTTCGACAGCAGCTGAACGAGGCGAAGCAGCAGCTGCTGCAGCAGGCCGAGTACTGCACAGAGATGGGCGCCGCGGCCTGCACCATCTTGTGGGGTGTCTCCAGCAGCGAGGAGGTGGTCAAGGCCATCCTGGGAGGGGTGAGCACACCGCGGGCTGGCTGGACGCTTGATTCGTGCTTGTGTAATGTAGAAGGCACGGTGCCTTTGTTTGGGTGCCTCCAGACTAGACCCATTTGTTTTGCTCGTCAGGTACTTTTGCAATCCCAACTGTGTAGGGCCTGCGGTAACCTGGATCCAGGGGTGTGTCAGATGAAGGGGGTGAGCTCCCTTCTGTCCCAGGGTCTGTATGGTGTTGTGGAGGCAGCTCTACTTCAGGATCGTCACTTGGCATCTGTGTACATGTAACAGACTGTAAAGTGCTTTTGAAGTGAAGTCACTCAGTCGTGTCCGACTCTCTGTAACCCCATGGACTGTAGCCTACCATGCTCCTCCGTCCATGGGATTTTCCAGGCAAGAATACTGGAGTGGGTTGCCATTTCTCTTGTGCCATTGTACAGGCTCTGGCTTTCAGACCGTTTCTTAGAACCCTGCCTCCTCTTCCTCCTTCCCCCAAGGAAGTGTTTTCAAGGCTCTGTGAACTTGGAAACTCTTTTTGCTGAGGAATGGATACTTAAATGGGCTTCCATGCAGGAGACCCACATTTGATCACTGGATCAGGAAGATCCCCTGGAAGCGAAATGGCAGCCCATTCCAGTCTTCTGACCTGGGAAATCCTATGGACAGAAGAGCCTGGTGAGGTCACAGAGTCTTAAATGCCAGATGGACTTGTTTGCTGTCTTTTATGTGTTGTGGTTTCATTTAAGATTTTATTTGAAAAATAATTTCTGCCAAAGGTTTGAAAACGTCTGGTTTCATGCCTAGAATAGATAACCTATTTTTCTGGTATATTTCTAGTATATTTTTGGGTGAATTTGTCCAAGTACTTCTGTCATTGTATAAGTTTGAACTGTTTCCCATATGTATGGGCTTCCCTTATAGCTCAGTCGGTAAAAAATCTGCCTGCAATGCAGGAGACCCAGGTTCGATTCCTGGGTCTGGAAGATCCCCTGGAGAAGGAAATGGCAACCCGCTCCAGTACTCTTGCCTGGAGAATCCCATGGACGGAGGAGCCTGGCAGGCTACAGTCCGTGGGGTCGCAAGAGTTGGATACAACTTAGCGACTTTACTACTACTACTATATCAGTCTTCAAGGTAATTTTTCTATATGCCCCAAACCTCTTTTTTTCTTGATTTTGTCAACAGGAAGTTTTAACGAGGGAACAGATTTTAAAATACTGCTTCTGTAATTAAAACTGGAGTTTTCTGTGTCCTTCACTTTGAAAGTGTTTTCCTGCTGGTAGCCCTGAAAGGTTGTGACGTTCTCATTTCTAAACTTTCAGGATAAAGCTTTGAAGTTTTTCAACATCACTGGTCAAACAATGGAGAGTTTTGTGAAGTCACTGGATGGGGATGTTAAGGAGCTGGATTCTGATGAAAATCAATTTGTTTTTGCTTTGGCCGGAATCGTAACAAGTGAGTAATTCCCTGTGAACGTAATGACTTTCTGGAATGTATTCCAGAGCAGTGATCACAGTCAGGGTATGTGCGCATGAACACCTCTGGTTCAGATAGGCTCTTGCCCTGGAGACGCTGACTCAGTGGATGGGGTCGGGACCGGGTGTGTGTGGTGGTGCATCACCCGGGTGATTCTGATAAGAAGGCATCAGTGAGTATGAGCCGCTCACCTTAGGAAGCGGCATGGCGCTGCATGTTCTGTTCAGTTCTATATGTTGACAGAAGTCAAAACTGTATGTTTAGCTACTTGTTGTTTGGCATCATTGTCATTTACTTATATCTCCCTAAAGTAAAAGCCTTGAGCAGAGCTTCAGGTAGGCTCTTGCTCTTGTTTTGCTGTTGTAATTCAGTTCAGTTCAGTCGCTCAGTCGTGTCCAACTCTTTGCGACCCCATGAATTGCAGCACGCCGGGCTTCCCTGTCCATCACCAACTCCTGGAGTTCACTCAAACTCAGGTCCATCGACGTGCTGTTGTAATTAAAGAATTCCAAAACATCTAAATTGTCTCTTTAGTGAGTTTTACCCAAAGATTATAGTTACGATTAGATAGAATTCTAATGGCAAAACTGCTGTAAAGGATAAAGCCAGATGACTAAATAAATAATGCTAATATAGTGGAACGTGGTATATACTAGTGAGTATTAAGGCTCTTTGTTCTAAAGTCAGTGAAATAATTAGAGTGCTATGACTTACTTTTTTACATTGTTCTTTCATCTGCTGTAATGCTATGCTCCTCTTAGGGTGATTCTCTGCACTTAAATAGAGGGGAAATGTTATTTTTCTTCATCTACTGAAATCCTAATGCAGTAGATCTCATGTAGACAATTTCTTCATAAGCCTTTAAGAGCCGGTAATATTCTTCACGGGCAGATGTTGAGACCCAGGTGTTGTCCAATCCTGATTTGGCCTCTGCTGGAGGATGGCCTCATGCATTTTCATCATAGCCTCTTCAGCTGGTTGAGGCTTGCACTGCTCCACCTTCTAACATTTCTATAAGATATCTTTTCTTCTTTGCTGGGGTCCAGCCCCCGTGGATCTAGGAAATTCGAAGTGGAGACGGCATCGGCGTCTGAGGAATTAATTGCTTAGTTAAAGATATGGAGGGAGATTAGAAAGAAATAGTGTGCTAGGAAAATAAGTGGAGAAAAGGGGCTGAATAACTCGGTTTACGTGGAAAACCAATAAAACTCCAAGACAGGGAGTTTGCACCACCTACGTAGGCCACTGGCGCCCGCTTGAATAGCGGAGGGTGCCCCGCCTCGGGCTCCCTCTCGCGTGGGTCTTAGAAGCCAGGGCAAGTAAGTAGACATGGCAAGCCTCCAAGCTCCAGATGGGAATTCAGCCAGAAAAGAAGACAATGAGAAAAGACCACATGGGGGAAACCAGTCTTTCCAGGAGCTGGTCCGTTTCTTTACTTTCCAAATCTACGTTTATACTTTTAGTTATACATGGAGATAAATGTGTTCTCAGCCTATCTTTGTTCTTACAGGCGGTCTTACATTTGTTTTACAGTATCTTCTGGTCTGGAGACCAATCAACATTTTATGGCCCCACCTTTCTTTCTATTGATAAAGGTTAATCGATCAGAAAACTTGTTCCCCTTAAGATCTATTTAGTCTTAAGATAGTGATAAAGTTACATTTTTACATAGCAAGGACACAGTGATTTATAACAAAGAAAGAGGAGTACAGTGATCTATAACAAAAGAGAAAATTCATTAACTCAAAAAGTCTAGTATTGCTAACATCAAAACTACTATATTTCTTTTTCTACATTCCAATTACATTGATTCACATACTCCCAGGTGCCTAAGGATATGGAGGCCTGGCAGCAATCATTAACTCAGCAATGAAACCCTTCACCAACATAATTTCTAACCAACTCTCTAATACTGTACTAATAATTTTCTAACTTCTCAAAAGAATCTGTTTTTAGAAAGTTTAAAGCATCTCGTGCCTCTCACGGTTGGGAGGCTGTAAACAATCACATGTGGCTGGATAATGCTGTCAGACAGGCTAGAGAGCCATCAGAGGAGTTTTTGGACCACGCCCAGGTTATTAACTGGAGTCCTAAGTTAACTCCTTTACAGAGAGAGTTGGTGGGGGATAGCCCCCCATAATGTCAGAAGTATAGGTGAAAGGCATGATGCAGCAAGGCAGGCAAACTCTGGTTTTGGGGGCAGACGCACGAGCAGATTCAGTGAGGCTCCCTTAAGGCCCAACTCGCCTTTGCCTGTTGGGCCCCTTAACCTCATGACCTTCGCCATGGGACTCCTCATGCCACCTCCTGGCACGTCTTTAAATAAATCCTTGGGTATTTGGCTGCCCCAGGTCTTAGTTTATTTATTTGGTGGCACACGGGATCTTTAGTTGTAGTGTGTGGGATTTAGTTCCCTAATCATGGGTGGAACTTGGATCATTCGCATTGGGAGTGTGGAGTCTTAGCCACTGGACCACCAGGGAAGTCCCTGGGGTCTCTTTTTTAGCAGAATGTTTAATACTTGCAAATTTGATGATTAGATTTTCTGCTGTTTGCAAGTGACTCCAAAAGTCTGTGATGTATGTGACTTTCCATTCTGCTGAGTTGTGATTTTGAATTGCTTCAATTGCCAGCTGGTGTGCAGTGGTGAGGTCATGGGCCAGTGGGCAAAGCCAGCCTGTTGCTCAGCAGACAAGCTCAACGTGGCTTAGTTTTTCCCTGCCTGGAGTGGCTCACTTAGGAGCCCTCACAGAGTCAGAAGTGGGCATGTCTGCATTCCACTTACAGGCTGGTGAACGTGATGCAATGTTTACGCGCTTGTGTTAGTGTTTACTGCTGCTCCCGAGGCCTCGGGGCCTTCCATGTCTCAGACACCAAGACTGTTCCACCCTCAGATGCCTTGGTTAGCTGTCAGATAGATCCTCTGCCTTCTAAACTTACCTGTGGGAAACTCGCCCATCACAGCTTTTTTTTCCACCTTGTTGTAATCCTGCAAGTTTTGACATGCATTCAGTCACATTACCACCACAGTGAAGATGTGGAAAAGTTCCATTTCCTCCCTCGTGTCTTCCCCCACCACCTTTCTTTTGTAGCCAGCCCCTCCGCCCACCATCAGCACCAAGCAGCTGCTCGTCTGGCAGTTTGCTGTGCCTTTTAGCTGAATTTTCGTGGCTGGCCTGTGTGGTGTCCAGTGTCCACCCTTGTGGAGCAGGTGCTGGCCTCCCATTTCTCCTTGCAGCCCCTGCCTTTTCCTATTTTTTCCTGTCAGTTGGTTGATTCTGCAACCTCAACTCTGATGTGTTCAGGATAAGTTGTGATTTTTTCAAATTATCTACCCGCCTCTTTTTAAAGAATGGAGGTGTCGCTCTTTTCAGTTTGCTGTGTCCTAAGCAAAAGCTGGCTGTCAGAGATTGGTTTAAACTGTGAAATTAGTGAATTTTTCTTATCCATAGTGACTGTTGTTAATAATAGATTAATAGTAATACAAAGTATGGATTTTTAGGCCCAGCTAGTCCACTTCCTGGGATGTCAGTTCTCTGGACTTTATTTTCCTCATTATTTTTATAATGCCTGCTCAGTACCTTACACGTTGTTGTGCGTGTTACTGAGCTATGGGTAAGTGATAGCATATTGTAACCCAGGGTCCTGTTTAACACAGGGTGTGTGATTGTTTTCTACAACTTTTATAAGTGGACACATATAGAACTTAAAAGGAGATGGCAAATTGTTATCGCAACCCTGTGAAGGTTTACTTGCTTAGCTTACAAATGGAAAACTTATTTTTCTGACTACCTTTTCTACTTTTTGACTATTTGGAAGTTATAATTGCACTCCTTGTCTCTAAATTCTGGGTTTATTCATTCAAACTGTTAGGTAATGATTGTTGTTGTTTAGTCTCAAAGTCGTGTCCACCTCTTTTGTGACCCTATAGACTGTAGCCCACCAGGCTCCTCTGTCCATGGGGTTTCCCAGGCAAGAATACTGGAGTAGGTTGCCAGTTTCTTCTCCAGGGGATCTTCCCAACCCAGGGATCGAAATCACTTCTCCTGCACTGGCAGGTGGATTCTTTACCACTGAGCCACCAGGGAAGCCCTTAGGTAATGATTAACGAATCAAAATTTCTTTTTATTTCCATGCCTCACAGCTTGTGGGATCTTAGTTCCCCAACCAGGGAGGACCCGGGCCCAGCAGTGAGAGTGCCGAATCCTAACTTCTAGACTGCCAGAGAACACCCCCAGATTCCTTTTTGATTGTTGATAATTTGTGGCCGGACTGGATCCAGCTTGTCTGTCATGGATGTAACAGTTGCACAGAGCTTACAGCAGCGCACCTCCGTGTCAGTGACCAGTGCTGCTCCTGGCCCCTCTGTGCTTCTGCCTCCTGATTCCCGCCCTCGAGTGCTTGCACTGGCACAGGGGAGTAGAGTCCAGTTCCTCTTCCACCACTGACCAGCCCTGTGCTCTTTACACTGTGACCCCCAGCTTCATCTTCTGAAGAGAGAGGCTTAGGCCCCCAGATGAAGATGAAGGTCTGCCCCAGCCCTGGACTGCGGGTGCTCTGAGAAAGGAGGCTGTGAGCCTTGCCTCTGGGATCATGTGATGGTCTCTGAGGGCCAGTTGGCCTTCACTGTGTGCCATATCCTTGAGTAACTGTCCCTAGAGCAGTGTTTCTCAGCCTCAGCAGTAAATTCTCTGCTGTTTGGGGGTTTCTTTGGACTGTAGGATTTAGGAACATCCCTGCACTCTGCCCTGAGAGTCCAGGAGCAGCCCCTGGGGTGACAGCCAAGAGTGTCTCCAGTGGTTGCCAGGTGTCTCTTGGCGGCAAAATTGTGCTCCCTTGCCACTTTGAGAACCACTGCCCTGTATCATGGCCTTAACCTGTCTTGTACACAGAAAATTTATGATAGTCTGGGATGTTAGAGGTAAATGCAGAGAGCTGTTTTGAGATGCTGAAAACCGTTTTGGTTTCTGTGTCCCCTGGGCGTGAATCTGACATGTTTGATGTTGTCTATCTATATAGAGGTCTTGCTGCTGCTGCTGCTGCTAAGTCACTTCAGTCATGTGAACCCATAGACGGCAGCCCACCAGGCTCCCCCGTCCCTGGGATTCTCCAGGCAAGAACACTGGAGTGAGTTGCCATTTCCTTCTCCAATGCATGAAAGTGAAAAGTGAAAGGGAAGTCACTCAGTCGTGTCCGACTCTTCGCAACCCCATGGACTGCAGCCCACCAGGCTCCTCCATCCATGGGATTTTCCAGGCAAGAGTACTGGAGTGGGGTGCCATCACCTTCTCTGAGAGGTCTTGCTAATTCAGGAGAATTTGATACCTGTTATCTACAATATCCAGTTAATCACAGACATTGTCTTTCAGTGGTTTTTCTTGGATAATTGGGGATACTTTGTAATCTCTCCTTAGATAATGCCCTTCCTTCAGTTGACAGAGTGTGACCAAGATAAGGAGCTGTTGTTTTGTGGAATGGAGTGCTTCCTTGAAACTCATGTCCCTTTTGTAGCTGGCTCAGTTAAAAGATAAGCACAGTCAGTTCAGTTCAGTTCGGTTGCTCAGTTGTGTCCGACTCTTTTGCGACCCCATGAACCATAGCACACCAGGCTTCCCTGTCCATCACCAACTCCCGGAGTTCACCCAAACTCATGTCCATTGAATCAGTGATGCCATCCAACTATCTCATCCTCTGTTGTCCCCTTCTCCTCCTGCCCTCAATCTTTTCCAGTATCACAGTCTTTTCACATGAGTCAGCTCTTCGCATCAGGTGGCCAAAGGATTGGAGTTTCAACTTCAACATCAGTCCTTCCAATGAACACCCAGGACTGATCTCCTTGCAGTCCAAGGGACTCTCAAGAGTCTTCTCCAACACCACAGTTCAAAAGCATCAATCCTTCGGTGGTCAGCTTTCTTTATAGTCCAACTCTCACATCCATACATGACTACTCATAGCCTTGACTAAATGGACCTTTGTTGACAAAGTAATGCCTCTGCTTTTTAATATGCTATCTAGGTTGGTCATAATTTTTCTTCCAAGGAGTAAGCGTCTTTTAATTTCATGGCTGCAATCACCGTCTGCAGTGATTTTGGAGCCCCCCAAAATAAAGTCAGCCACTGTTTCCACTGTTTCCCCATCTATTTGCTGTGAAGTGATGGGACCGGATGCCATGATCTTAGTTTTCTGAATGTTGAGCTTTAAGCCAGCTTTTTCACTGTCCTCTTTCACTTAAGCACAGTCAGTCTTAGAGTTTTCCAGATTGATGGAATATAAGAGGAGGACTGTGAAATTGAGGACAGGAAGAGAAGGGGACAACAGAGGATGAGATGGTTGGATGGTGCATCAACTCAATGGACATGAGTTTGAGCAAACACAGGAGATGGTAAAGGACAGGGAAGCACCTAGTATGCTGCAAAGAGTTGGACACAACAATAGCACCTTTCACTGATAGAGGTTCTGGGACTATAGTTCATTTTGTGGTTGTTTCTTGAATCATACATAGTATGGGCAAATAATATTCAGATTGGTTGTTATTTGTGTGTAGGAGAGTTTTCTAGGACTCTAAAAATTTTCCTTCTGTAGTGCCTTCTCTTTATCCATTTCATTTTCAGAATAAATACCTATCCAACTTTGCAGGAGCTGTGTCCAGAGAGCGGGGGTGATGATGGTCTCAGAATGACAGTTAGAGATTGGGAGAAACGGAAGGTGCTGGGAGTCTGTCTTTCCTGAGAGTGCAGTTGAGTGTTAAGGGAAGGAATCTGAACAAATTGAAAGAAAGGAATTACACTTGTAGATGGGCTGTTGGAAAGTTGGGGGTTCTGCTTGGAGCTCTTTAATTCATGGTGGGTCAACAGGTTATAGCACCTGGCTGGCAGTGGAGCTCTGCCAGCATAGGCCTGGCCCTTGATTTTTCTGTGACTGGGTGCCCTAACAGTCTGAATGCACACTCTTCCATGGTGGAAATTTATCTAACCCAGTAAAGCAGGTTGAGCATCTTTTCGTGTATTCATTGGCCATCTGTGTCTCTTCTTTGGCGAAATGTCTATTTAAGTCCTTTGCACATTTCAAAATGAAGTCATTTGTCTTTTTATTATTGAGTTGTTAGAGTTCTTTGTATATTATTTACAAAACTTTTCTGTCATTCTGTAGTTGTCTTTTCGCTTTCTTGGTAGTGTCCTTTGAAGCACAAAAGTGGTACTTTTTGATGATATCCAGTGTATTTTTTTCTTTAGTTACTTGCTTTTTTGTTGTCATATATAAGAAGTCATTGGCTTAATTCAAGAATATGAAGATTTACCCCTGTGTTTTCTTCTAAGAGTTTTATAGTTTTAGCTCACACATTTGGCTCTTTGATCCATTTTGGGTTAATTTTTATGGATGGTATAAGGTAGGGGTTCAGACTTTTTTCTCTGCATGTGGCTATCCAGTTGTCCCAGCACCATTTGTTGAAAAGATTATTCTTTTATCCTTTCTCCATTCAGTTGTCTTGATCCCATTCTTGAAAATCAGTTAATCATAAATGTGAGTGTTTATTTCTGGACTCTCACTTCTACCATTGATCTGTGTTACTATTATGTCAGTACCTTATTGTGATTCCTGTTGTAAAAAATAAGACAACATAATTACAAGGTAAAGCAAAAGTATCAGACCTAATGCCCCTCAGCTGTTTATATTTTTTATCAGCATGTGTAATTTATACCAGTTTTATTTCTTAAATTATATAATTACTATGGTAACTTCTAGAAATACCTATAAACTTTGAAGAAAAATAAACCTAGAGCAGAAAAAAATGTGCAGTTTAACAGAAAATTGAACCAGCAATCCTTCACCATCCTAGGGCTAACTCATAAGTATCCCAGATAGATTGATAATTACCAGAGCTGTCAGTGTAGAAATTTGTTGACATTTATTTTACTTCATAGTTGCTCCTTCGTCTATGCTTAGTGAAAGGGAAGACTGGCCTTCACCCTTACAATACTGGGTACATGGGAAGGGACCTCACTCACCAGTAAAGTTGCTGTGTCTTGTTGGGTGGTGTTGCTTTCTTGGGTACAATGTACGTTTTGCTCTCTAACTTTTCTTCAGTGACATGTTAGTGGTGTTTCTGTTATCTGCTGCTGTGTAACACACTGCCCTCAAACCTTGTCATTAAACAACAGCAGTCATTTATTTCTCTCAAGAACTTGCAGTTTGCTCTGGACTTGGCAGGGAGGATCTGCTGCTTCTCTGCTCTGACTGGGACCTCAGCTGGGCTGACTCACATTGCCGTGGGTAGAACAGCTGGGGGTGAGCAGGGCTCCTCCTCGCCTTGTGGAGTCTCGGGCCTCTCCATGGCATACTTGAATGTAGTTGCATCTCAGCAAGAGCTAGATTTCTTTCCTAGCAACCAGGGCCTCTAGAGCAACTGGCAAGGGGCGGAGGTGGAAGCTGCCAGGTTCTTTCTGTCTCGCCTTGAAAGTCGTGCAGCAGGTGGGTTGTGTTCTGGTTCATACACAAGTCAGGAACAACACAAGGCCTGCAGACCAGAGGCATGGTTTGTTGGCAAGCCGTCTCTGGAAACTGCTAAAGTAGGCAGCTAGAATGTGTGTTTCCTTTCTTAATAAGAAGAATATCATCTCCAAAAACTTCCTTAAAATGACTTTGAGTTTATGATGCCCAATGCTTCATTTCCCCCAGGTATTTCTTTAGTAAAACTAGAGTGTTTCCTGTGATAAAAAATATAGTCATCAGGTTCAAATTCATTGAACAAATAAGATTACATTTGTATCAGTGAAGGGTCCTGTCTTCAGTAAAGTTATCGCTGTCATGAAATTATATTCCAAATTAAATAGCATGAGGCAATTATGAGGCAAAAATTGCTGGAATACCAAGCAAAAATGGGAACAAATCTGTTAGGTTTAGGAGACTTTAATATTCTCGTTTGATCAGGAATGTCCAGGATCTGGTTCCATAGGGTTGGCCTGCTAGCATAGATGAAATTTATATTCTGCTATTAGATTACAGTTAATCAAAGACAGAGCAAGTCAGTGATAGAATTTATCCTCCATTCTTGATAGTTATTAGCAAACAAAAAATAGAAGAACAGTTCCTTAAACTTGTAGAGGGTCTTGCCAGAACCATCCAGTGAACACCACACTTAACTGGAAGTGCATCCGGTGAGGCCAGAAGAAGCCTGTGGGTGCTGCTGCCCTGTGTCTCCTCCAGCCAGACCGGCTCATGTGGCTTAGGAATTTCAGTCACTCTGAATCATGCTTTATTGTTAGACCTAGCCAAGGAAAAATCGTACCGGCACATACATAAATATTCTGGATTACTGACGTGTCCTTGTAGGTATCTGGGAGTGTGACAGAGCCAGTGTTAGCTCCACAGAGTCCCTGGGGAGGCAGGGTAATGACTTGGTCTGGTTTCCTTGTTGGTTCTGTTGGGACCTCAAGCATGAAGACAGGTGGCACTTGCTGACCCACAATGGTATGTACAATTTATACAAAAAAATTTTCTTGTAATTAGTTTTTGTCCTGGTCTCTCTTGACCTCATGATTTCAGTTTGGTATTCTAGTTTAAAGTCATCAGGATTTCACCCCTAGGGTTGAAAGTGTATTTTAGTGTCCTTGGTCCCAGATAAAGTCATCAGCCCCTACCCTCTGTTTGGACCCTGACCGCCCATAGCTGTTTATCCAGTATTCTGGAGCCTGGTGTGCACTTGCTGTGCTGTGGCCAGACTGCAGCTGTATGTAGACCCAGCGTTCTGTTCCACTACCCAGCCCTTTGCTAATCACGGTGAACATTGTTCACCTTCTTAGTAACTG
The DNA here is from genome assembly GCA_006410655.1 of Kobus ellipsiprymnus. Lineage (NCBI taxonomy): Eukaryota > Metazoa > Chordata > Mammalia > Artiodactyla > Bovidae > Kobus > Kobus ellipsiprymnus. The sequence goes on from SJYR01001344.1 coordinate 235,749, forward strand.
CCATGCTTCCCAGTTACCCTATTCTGGCTGTTGGCTCTGTGGCTGACTATTCTGTGTTCACTAGGTATGTTAGAAGAAAGACAGCAATACTCCTCTGTCTTGGACAGGCTTCTCTAGGTTTTGAAGTAGCAGTGATTTTGACGCTCTGTGTCCTCTTTCTGTTGCAGATGTAGCTGCCATAGCCAGTGGCCGTGAATTCCTGGTTAACTCGAGTCGGGTGCTCCTGGACACCATACTGCAGCTTCTAGGAGACCTGAAGCCCGGACAGTGTACCAAACTCAAAGTGTATGGTGGCTAGTATTGAAAAGTTCACGTTTATTTACGTATGAGTTAGAATTTGCTGATTGGGCCTCTTTTTCAAGCAAACACAGTTAATTTAGCTATAGCTCTAAAAAATAGAAGAAACAAACTTCCTGGAGAATTAAGGGATACACTCTCTATTTGATACTGTTTTAGAAAAATAATACAAGCAAAAGGAATCTTCCCACCTCAGGGCAATCAGTGAGTCCCAGATACTGTCATGGGTGAACTTTAGACTAGGTGATGGCTGTGGCAGCACCCTACTTCCAGGGGCCAGAACCTGGATTCACTTTCCACTTGTGTGTAACAAGTTACTATGCACTGAGTGGTTGAAACAACACTTCCATCAGGTCAGAGGTTTGAGTGGGCTTGCTTGGTATGCCAACAGGGCCTCACGAGGCCCAAATCAGGGATGGTCCAGTTGGGTCTCTTTCCAGAGGTTCTAGGTGGGAGTCTGCTTCCACGTGCATTCAGGTTGCTGCTGCTGCTGCTAAGTCTGACTCTGTGCGATCCCATAGCCGGCAGCCCACCAGGCTCTGCCATCCCTGGGATTCTCCAGCAAAAACACTGGAGTGGGTTGCCATTTCCTTCTCCAGTGCATGAAAGTGAAGTCGCTCAGTTGTATCCGACTCTTCGCAACCCCATGAACTGCAGCCCACCAGGCTCTTCCGTCCGTGGGATTTTCCAGGCAAGAACACTGGAGTGGGGTGGCATTGCCTTCTCCGATTCAAGTTGCTGGAGGAACCCAGTTCCTTATGTTCACAGAAGTCTGGTCCCTGTCTCCTTGCTGGCTGTCAGGTGGGGCCACGTTTAGCTTCCAGGGGTGATTGAATTCCTTATCACCTGACCCCCACCCCATCTGCAGATCACAGCAACTCCCTCAATCTTTCTTACACTTTGAAACTTCTTCTATTTCTTCTTCTCCTACCAGCCAGAGAAAACACTCTGCTTTCCGTGGGGTCATAGGTTTACATTTGGCATAACTGAATAAACTCCTTTATGATTAACTCAGAGCCAGTTGATCAGTGACCTCAGTTATATCTGCTGAGTCTCACTGCCTGGACCAGGTAACTTAACACATTGTTGTGGTTTAGTTGCTAAGTCATGTCTGATTCTTTTGGAGTCTGCCAAGCTCCTCTGTCCATGGGATTTCCCAGGCAAGAATACTGGAGTGGGTTGCCATTTCTTTTTCCAGGGAATCTTCACGACCCAGGGATTGAACCCACGTCTCCTGCACTGGCAGGCAGGTTCTTTACTGTTGAGACACAGGGAAGCCCAGCTTAACATGACCAGGGTGTTACGTGTCGGCCGCAGGGGTTAGGATAGGAAACCTTGATCCATTTTCGGATTCTGCTACTGCACCATTTATTTCGGGTGTTGGCTTTTACTTCTTGGAGCACTTTAATAACTTCTTTAAGTCTTTGTCAGATACTTCTCATATCTGTGTCATCTTGGCTTTGGTATGTTTTGATTCTCTTGTTCCACTGAGTTGGGACTTTTCTGGTTTCTTTATAGGCTGAGTAATTTTTGGAGTGTATCCTGGACATTTGAATATTATGTTTTGAGGTCCTGAGTCTTGCTTAAATCTTATGGGAAATGTTGATGTTTTGTTTCAGCAGGTAGCCAGCCTGGTTGGGGTCAGCTCGCAAGTTCTGACCAGCCTTCTCTGTTTGTGACTTCCATGTCAGTTCCATTTTTTGTTGTTGTGGTGGTTTTAGCCACATTATGTGGCTTGCAGGATCACAGTTCCCTGACCAGGGACTGAACCTGGGCCATGGCAGTGAAAGTGCTGAGCCCTGGCCGCTAGACCACCAAATCCCAATCACTCCCATCAGTCCCACTTTTAAGAAGCCTTGGCAGTGCTGTTGGGTCTGCCCCTCACGTGTGTCCCTGTCCGAGACCCAGATGATGTGATATTTTAGTTCTCAGGGTCTAGTACATGCTGCTTATGATCAGATCCACACATGCATAGCTGGGGTGAGGCCTGGAGCCCATAGGCGACCTCGTGGGGTCACATTCCTGAGCTCCTAACTCTCCATGACGCCTCGGTGCTTGTTTGTTCCCAGGACTCCCTCTTGAGTCCTTCCCCCAGAAGGCTGATTCTCTGTGTCCTAAGGTATCACGTTCCTGCTCTGTGCCCACACCCAGGGCAAGTGCTGGAGTGCAGAGGATCCCAGTTCCTTTGGGCGGTGAGGACAATTCCCTTCCCAGAGAGTCTGTGTTACCCGAGGGCTCCTACCGCCTGCCTGGTCAGTGCTCCCCCTCATCTCCTCGAGCCTGAGCCCTAGGCTTCTCCTGGCATGCTCCGCGAGGGTCAGGGTCACCTTGGGCTTGGGGGCTGAGTGGTGAACTGCTGGTTTGGTGGTTCTTACCAGTTATGGTCTTCTTCACAATCCACCTGCTTCTGTTTCCTTTTCTGGGGCCTAACCTACCTGCTCCTTGTATTCTGTCCAGAGTTTATAGTTGCATCAGAGACAGCGAGAGGGCGGGTGTGTTGACTTGGTCTTCTCCGGAGCAAAGCTCTCAGGTCCATCTAAGTATGTGTATCTACATGAGCAGTACATGTAGTACAACGGGACATGTAACTTACCTCGTGGTGTGTGTATTTTTACAAGTTGTATGTGGATCTTCTTACCCTTGTAAGTATTTTGCATCAAAGAAAATGTAACATTTGAATTATGTTCTCACTATGGATGGACATGTATGTTATTTTCATGTTTTACTCTACAAATGTAATGTTCAAGTGAAAATCTTTGGCAAACATGTCCTTGCTAACTTGTGTGAGAGTTCTTTGAAGAGTTTTCCCAGAAGTGCAGTGTTTGAGATAAAGGACATGCACATTCAGTTTTAGGAAGTGCTGCCCCATGGGTCACCAGAGTGCACAGTTGCACGCACACTGCACAGAGCCCTATCTTCCCACTCCCTCGTCAGTTCTTCGTGGTTCTGTTCCCGTAAAGAACACTCATGTTATCTCTGTTTCTGTCTTTAGGTTTAACTTACCAGTGAGGGTGCGACTCTCCTCACATGTTCATAGCATGAGTTTTTTTCCATGAATGCCTATTGCCCGTTTTCTGTTGGGTTGTCTTTTTCTTAATGATTTGTTATCATTCTGTTGTCTCCTGCTTCTGTGTCTGTACACGGTCAGTGTTTGCGGGGCCAGCCAAGCCCCTCCTCCAGTTTCTGTGGCACGGTGTGGGGCCTGGGTCTCTTCTCTCCTCTCGGGATTTGGCGCATGGAGCCCTCTGCCTCTTCGTCCTGATGGGCTCCTGTCCACTGCAGCAGGAGGTGGGAGGACTGCCTGCAGAGACGTTTGCTTGCTTACTTGACAGGCTACCGTCTGACTCCTGAGCGTAGCGTGAGCAGCTGTCAGCCTTGAGCCCTCTTGAGGTCACTGAAGCAGGTCCCCCGCTTGGCTCTCTCCAGCTGCCTCCTGATATGCACACTGTCACCCACATCCTGCATCGCTGTTGAAGTCCAGCCCCGAGTGCTCTGAACTAGGACCTCTCATTCTGCAAGCACTTCCTTTGCTTTGTGACCTCTCCTCGACTTGACTGCATCTTGTCTTTTTCTTGGGGATTTTACTTTCCTTTCCACCTTTGTGATCAAAGGCTGCTCCTTTTCAGCAGCTTGGGTACCTCAGAGCCAGAGACGGGGATTTAAAAAAAAAAATTATTTAGAGCAAGTTTTTACTTTCACAACAAGATTGAGAGGAATATGCAAAACTTCCCCATAAACCTCTGCCCCTGCTCCCCACGCATGGCTCTCCCAATTATCAACATGACTCACGAGAATTTTTTTTTTACCAAGGCTGAACCTGCTTTGATGCGTTGTAATTGCCCAGAGACCGTAGTGTACGTCCAGCTGTGGTCCATGTGTGGATTTGGGCAGATATGTCATGACCGACGTTCATTGTTAAAACAGCATGCAGAGGGTCCTGGACTTTGTCCTCGTGTGCATTGTCAGCCTATGAGATGGGCAGCTCTGTCTCGGTCCTCAGACATGTACTGCTGTCACGTTCAGCTCCTTCCTCCCATTGCCTCCAAACCTTGCCGAGACTCCCGCTCTGCACTGCCTCTCTCTTCCAGTCACTCCGTTGGCCACCCGACTCACTTGGATCCGCTGGTGAGGCGTGTCAGGGTTTCCCTTGCTCTGTCAGCAGCCCCAGGCCCCTCCCCGCCATCTCCTGAGCGCTGACCTTGGACCAGCTGTCACCTGCTCCCTTCCTGGTTGCCATGGTGCTGGAGAAGGTTTTCAGATGCACAGTCATACTGGTTCACCCTCCCCTGGTCCTGAGCCCCCTGCAGCCCTCATCTGTCCTTTATTTCTCTGCAGCATAGGTGTGGGGGTCCCAGCAGGTGCTTTCCTGCTTGCTCCCCAGGGAAAACTGAGGGGCGTGGCCTACGCTTACCCACCTCACTGCCTCACTCTTTACCCGCTGGGACTGGGGGGCTTTCACTAGCTGTCCTTTTGCTTAGTTGCTCTCTAGGACTTTGCTCAGTTAGTTGTCGTCTCTTGCTTTGGCATCTCTGAGTTCTCCCTCCCCACTGGCTCCTTCTCAGCCTGCGTACTCCCAGCTGTGCTCTGACCACTGTCCACAGGACCCTGGGGTTTGTATTGGCCAGCTCTGCTAGGACCTGGGTGGCTTTGAATTTTCCACGGCATGGCGCATCTTCCTGGGATGAAGGGCTGGTTCATGGCACTGTGTTCCTTTTGCTTCTCTTGAGGTCCGCATGGGCCCTGGGGGTCAGTGGCCATATAACAGACTTGACTCTCCCCAGGGCCCCCTCTTTGGTGACAAATGGGACATTGTTGTGACTTGGCCTCCGTGAGTTCTTTCAATGTTATATCCTTTCAGGCCATTTAATTTCTGACTAGCTCCAGTTTATCTGCCTTTTTTTTGAAAGACCCTTGTTAAACTCTCCAAGTCTAGAAACTTCAGACGACATCTGGTGGTTGGATACCAGTGGGCCTTGGGGCTTCTCAAGGTGCTTGTGCTGATGGCAGGGTGGCGGGGTTGCTGTTGGCTGTATCGTTTAAGCCTCGGCCTCTGTACCTCCAAGGGGATGACCTTCTTGCTACACCAACCAAGACTCTGTTGATAAGTTTTACATCCTCAGCCTCTTTGGTGTCTGCACCGTGTGGCCACTTGATAGGACTGTGGGCAGCCCCAGGCCGTCCCAAGGCCAGGCTCTGTCTGCTGAGGCTGGGGAAGTGAGTTCTGGCAGGTGGTGATGAGCCACTGGGTGGGGGGCAGATCCTGCCCACCTCTTCCTCATGCAGCCGGCCCTCAGGGTGTGAAGTGTCTGGAATTTCCCCATCCTCACCAGCCTCAGCCCTTACCCTTCCATCTCCAGCCATGGGGCATCAGCCTGGCATGCACAGTGCCCAGCACAGGCAGAGTCTGGGCTGTTGCATTCAGGGTTGTGCCCTGGCCTTGGGATTGCTGAGGGCCCCCAGGCGTCGTGCTGGCCCTGGATCTGGCACAGTGGACCCTCAGAGACTCCTGGTTGTGTCTTGTTTTCCCACTGGAATCACGAGACACTGGTGCTGCCATTCTCCTTGATGCTCAGTAAGAGCTGGAAAAACTCGTTTTGTGTTTCACATTGGAGATCTGGATTTCAGGAATTAGGGTTACTTCCATCCTTTTAAACTCTCCCCAGAGTCTTATGTACACAACTTTCTTATTACCCAACCTTCATTATGATTTTACCAGTCCTGTTGACACAAGCCACAGGAAGCTTTCTGAGCTCTTGTTCTCTTTGCTTCTTAGGGTCAGTGTGGGAGCCAGACCTGCTGAGAGTGTCATTGAATGGGTTGGGTAAAGTCCCCACTGGGGAGAGGGGGCCACTGGGGGATGAGCAGGAAGATGGAGAGAGGGAAGTCCTGGGAGGTGAGCTGGAGGGCAGTGGCAGGGAGGGGTTCTCCATAATTCAGCCACTGCTTAGTTTTCCATAAGGTGTGCACACCCTCCCCTGCCCCCACTGGACCTGGGGTTCGGCTCCATGAAGTAGGTTTACTCTGTAGCAGCACTGGTCACCGACACAGCGCGCTTCACCATGCAGGGGCCCCTGAGCGTACAGCATGTGCGGTCAGGAAGGGCAGCAGCTCTGCAGAGTGGGCTTTAGAGAAATTCCTCTGGGGGTGGGGTACTTGCTCCCCCTGCTTGCAGTTACTGTTGGTTTATACCCCCAGCTGTGGGCCGCCTAGTTGTTACCAACAGTTTAGTGAGGGAGAAGCACCACGTGGGATGTCTGTCAGGTCCTGTGGTGCAGAACCAGCTTGTGAGCACTGCAGGAAGACCCGTGCCCGCTGTGTGACCAGACCAGTCCTACTGGTCGAGTAGGGGCAGTTCCAGGTGGCTGTGCCAGCCCCGCAGATCGGAGCCTCAGCCAGTGAGGACTCACCATCAGGACCAACGGGCTGACTTTGCCTGTAGACTCCCAGCCTCCAAATGGGAAGGGACTGACCTGGGATAATCAGAATGCAGACTGTACTTCTTGGAAGGTGATTTCTGGAGGCTTTTCCATAAAATGTCTTAAAACAGTAGAAATATTTTGGAACTGAGGTTAGGGCACTGAGCTTAGAGAGGGAGCTCTGAGCACATGCGTCAGGGTGTGTTCAGTGCTTTGTCGTCTTCCGTTCACTGTAAGCTTCTGGACAGCACAGGCTGTGTCCTCAAGGCCTGGTACACAGAGGTGCTCAGTGAATGTTGCTGAATGAGCAAATGAGAGGCAAATACTCACTTTCTGGGTTATGGTCATACTTGTTTATTGTTAGAAGTTATACAATGTGTTAGTGTGCATTCAGGTAGCCTGAAACCTCTTCACTTTGGAGTGGCTTGATGCCAATTAAAAAGAAATCTTCAAACATGATCAGGTTTCTAAATGGTTTTCTAGTCAAAACTTTAGTAATATGGGATGGTGGAAAAGTTATCATTAAGGATTATAAATAATTTATCATGATGTTGGTTAATAGTTAAATGTTTTGAAGAGGAAGGTACGTTTTAAAGACAAAACTTAAATATATTCAAACTCCTTAATTTGGAGTCGTCAGCATTTCCAGATATTAACAAAGGTTAACCAACTTCTGAAAAGTTTATCTCCAACATTTCTGGAATTAGTATATATTATTTTCTAGGCAGCAGAGCTTTTAGCCACAAAATGTTTACCGTGTGTTGAGTACTACATTAGAGCCTGGTAACCAGTGCTGAGTATAACCTCAATTCTTTTGAAAGGCATTTTTAGGGTTTTAGCCTATCAAGTTTGATCATTCTGTGTATATTAAAGAAACAAGCAGGGCTTCCCTGGTGGCTCAGTGGTAAAGAATTTGCTTGCCAGTTCAGAAGACCTGGGTTTGATCCCTGATCAGGGAAGATCCTGCATGCCCCAGAGCAACTAAGCCGGTGCACCACAGCTGAGCCCGTGAGTGCTCAGGAGCCACAACCACTGAGCCCATGAGCTGCAGTTACTGAAGCCTGTGTGCCCTGGAGCCTGTGCTCTGCGACAAGAGAAGCTACCACTGAGAAGCCTGCACACCACAAGTAGAGAAGAGCCTCCAGTCATTGCAACTAGAGAGAAGTCCAGGCAGGAGTGAAGACCCATCAGAGCCAAAAATAAACACTTACTAAAAAAGAAACAAGCCTGTGTTTGGCTTTCTTAGTAAGAAAAAGGTAAATAACAGTGCACTTTGGGGTAGAGGAGGTGGTCAGTCCCTCACAGAGGACGTGCTGAACTTCATGAACATGGAGCAGGTCCTTGACCTCAGCTTCAGAGTGAATCGTAACCATGATGAGATGCCATTTCATTCCACCTCAGTGAAGACAGTCTGAGTCTAGCAATTCTGAGCTTTGGGGAGGACCTGAATCCTGTCTGCTCTGCGGGTGGGAGGGAGATGAAATGGTGGGGCTGAATCTGTTAGCTGTATGTGTGTGTGCCCGGGACGGATAATCCACTTCTGTGTACCTATTCCAGTGAAAGTGTGGCCCATAAACCCCATGACAGGTGTGTAGAAACGTCACAGCACACAGTAGCATAGTAATGAAACCTCTGTTAGCTGGAGAATAGATAACAGATTGTGACAGTATGCGGGGACACAGCCGTGAAAATGCATTTGAGCCTTACAGACCAACCCAGCCAAACTTCTCCTGGTGGTGGGGACCATCAAAGCAGTCGGCTGTTGCTGGTGCAGATGCAGAGAGCAGGATCGGTGGGGTCCACACGTATGTTGTCAAGGTCTGTGGAGATTCACACCTCGCTTCCACGTCAGGTGAGGATAGTGGTCCCACCTCTCCAAAGTCCGAGTTCAGATGGAGTTCACTAAGGGGATTTGCTTTTTTAACCAGGGAGGTGGGTGTCGTTCTTCTTGTGTGGCTTCTATGTTACATAGTTCAGTTCAGTCACTCAGTCATGTCTGACTCTTTGCAACCCCGTGAACTGCAGCACACCAGGCCTCCCTGTTCATCACCAACTCCTGGAGTCCACCCAAACCCATTTCCATTGAGTCAGTGATGCCATCCAACCATCTCTTCCCCTTCTCCTCCTGCCCTGTCTTTCCCAGCATCAGGGTCTTTTCAAATGAGCCAGCTCTTTGCATCAGGTGGCCAAAGGATTGGAGTTTCAGCTTCGAAATCAGTCCCACCAATGAACACCTAGGACTGATCTCCTTTAGGATGGACTGGTTGGATCTCCTTGCAGTCCAAGGGACTCTCAAGAGTCTTCTCTAACACCACAGTTCAAAAGCATCAATTCTTAAGCGTTCAGCCTTCTTTATTGTCCAACTCTCTCATGCATACATGACCACTGGAAAAAGCATAGCCTTGACTAGACAGACTTTTATTGGCAAAGTAATGTCTCTGCTTTTTAATATGCTGTCTAGATTGGTCATAACTTTCCTTCCAGGGAGTAAGCATCTTTTAATTTCATCGCCACAGTCACCATCTGCAGTGATTTTGGAGCCCAGAAAAATAAAGTCAACCCCCGTTTCCACTGTTTCCCCATCTATTTGCCATGAAGTAATGGGACTGGATGCCATGATCTTAGTTTTCTGAATGTTGAGCTTTAAGCCAACTGTCTCACTCTCCTTTTTCACTTTCATCAAGAGGCTCTTTAGTTCTTCTTCACTTTCTGCCATAAGGGTGGTGTCATCTGCATATCTGAGGTTATTGATATTTCTCCTGGAAATCTTGATTCCAGCTTGTGCTTCCTCCAGCCCAGCATTTCTCATGATGTACTCTGCAGGTACTTGAGTAAAAATACCTAAAGGAAATCAACACTGAATATTCACTGGAAGGACTGATGCTGAAACTGAAGCTCCAGTACTTTGGCTGCCTGATGGGAGGAGCTGACTCATTGGAAAAGACCCTGATGCTGAGAAAGATTGAGGGCAGGAGGAAAAGGGGGCGACAGAGGAAGAGATGGTTGGATGGCATCATCGACTCAAGGGACATGAGTTTGAGCAAACTCTGGGAGATGGTGAAGGACAGGGAAGCCCAGCGTGCTGCAGACTATGGGGTCACAAGAGTCAGACGTGACTGAGCTACTGAACAACAAAATTTTTAGGCTCAACCTGACTGAAGCGGGGCACCAAGTCAAACCAGAGTGTCACTAATCAGTCACTGTGTTCCTCTTTAAAAACTGATCAGCCTCCAACTACGAGTTTCTGTCTGTCATCCAGTCTGAAGTGTTTGATTGTACTGCTCTGCCAGTTACTTCTTTCTCACATAACATATGCAGCCTTTTCTAAGAAGTTTATTGCTCTTTGATCCTTAGAATTATTTGATGGTGCTAATTTGGCTACTTTAGATTTTAGTCAGTTTTGGATGACTGATGTGTCATGCCTTCTGGTTTGTTTTTATGGCTGGTTTGTTTGGAAATCCTGGGTGTGTGTGTTCTTTGTTGCTTCCAGGTTACAGGTTACCATTTCTTTTACAATGAAGAATAAGGAGTTCAGTTGCATCACCGTGATTTCTGGTGACTCCGCCTTGGACGGCAGACTGTCTGGAGGGCTCATGGGCCTCTTCCTGGGACAGCCTGTGCAGCTTAGTGGTGTGGGCCTGCTGCTTTAGATGGAAAGAGGGCCTTTTCATTGGAGAAGAGTTACTTTTGTAGCATGCAGGTTTACTCATCCTTTATCTTAGCCTTGCTTTCAGTCCTTTCACTATCAATGGAGGATGTGTCTCAATCTCGAGACAAGGAAATTTGTGACCTACCTTCCGCTTAGGTTCATGGGAGAAAACAGAATTTGCCTACTTTTTTTTGTCATTGGAAGAAAAATGACTCCCAGTATTGCAGTACTTTGGGAAACTACATTTTCTTTTATTACTGAAGTACCAGAAGAGTAAGATCATGGCATCCAGTCACATCTCTTCATGGCAAATAGATGGGGAAACAGTGGAAACAATGACAGACTTTATTTTCTGGGGCTCCAAAATCACTGTGGATGGCGACTGCAGCCATGAAATTAAAAGACACTTGCTCCTTGGAAGAAAAGCTATGATAAACCTAGACAGTGTATTAAAAAGCAGAGACATCACTTTGCTAATAAAAGTCTGTGTAGTCAAAGCTATGGTTTTTCCAGTAGTTATGTATGGATGTGAGTGTTGGACCATAAATAATGCTGAGCACCGGAGAACTGATGCTTTTGAACTGTGGTGTTGGAGAAGACTCTTGAGAGTCCCTTGGACTGCAAGGAGATCAAACTGGTCAATCTTAAAGGAAATCAACCCTGAATATTCATTGGAAGAACTGAAACTGAAGCTCCAATACTTTGGCCACCTGATGTGAAGAGCTGACTCATTGAAAAAGACTCTGATGCTGGGAAAGATTGAGGGCAAGAGGAGAAGGGGGTGACAGAGGACGAGATGGTTAGACGATATCATCGACTCAGTGGACATGAGCTTGAGCAAATTCCAGGAGACAGTGAAGGACAGGGAGGCCTGGTGTCCATGGGGTTGCAAAGAGTCAGACACGACTGAGTGAACACTACCAACCAGAGGAGTGAATTGAATGGAAAGTCTCTTTTGACCTGATGGTTGGAAATTTGATACATTATTTACAGTACTTTTGGTTGGAGTAGAAAGGTTGGAACAGAAAGCATTTACATGAGAACCAGTGAGTGGTTCAGGGTTTGCTGTTTACTAAGTGGTGCTGTGACCTGGGAGCGCGCTCTGGTCTTCAGTGAGGTGGCCTGACAGTAGCAGGAGGTCAGGTGGTGCTGTGGCAGTTACGTTTGCTCCATTCTAGCTTCTTTGGGATGGAGCTGATGATGACCAAGTGTGAGATTTTAGAGATAGTTGTCAGTTTGTGTTCTTGTCACTTTAAAGTTAAATGCAGTCAGTGGAAGAATTTCAACTAGACGTATTATCTGGGGATTGCCCCACACTTCAGTTACCACCTAGATATTTAACTTAGCCTTTTAAAATCTAGAGATTTTCTTTTTAGGTTCTAAAGCAGGGCTTGGCAAGGTTTCCCCAAAGGGCCGGATAGAAAAGTTTTAGGCACTGTGGGCCATGGGATCTCCATTGCAGTGACTCAGCCTGCTGCTCTAGCCGGAAAGCAATGTAGGAAACACACTGGAGTCTGAGGAGTTCCAGCCGTCTGTGCTGGTGACCTGAACGTTTCTCTTCTTGAGATTCTGGATTAGAGAGCTCAGAAAATTCTAAATACTGTGTTGAATCAATCTTCCTCACGAGTACATTATTTGAACATCCCTTAGTAACTCATTAAATGAGTTACCAGTGTATAGATTTTGGATATGTGTAAAAGTTGTCAGGAAAACTTGCAAAGATTTGTAATTTTGGCTCATTGTGTGGCCTGTGAGGTGGCAGAAGATGGTAATTTGAGAACTGGGCGTTGCTATTCTGAAGGAGGAGAGGACAGACTGTCTTGCATGCTGCCCTGCTAAGGCTCTCGATCGCGAGGAGCTTGTTCAGTTTCCATATGGAACTTTCCGAGTGCTTGTCACGTCCCAGGAACCATACCAGCCTGTGTATCTATAAAGACCCATCAGCCATGAAGCTTGCTTTCGACAAGCCAAGTTGAGTCAGGAAGCCAGCTATTTTAACAGGAAACTATAATACACATTTCCATGGCATGCATGTATGCATATGCTATAATTTATGTAATTAATCCCTTCTTAATGGGCCGATCGCAATCCCTGATTCTCCTTTTGCCTCAGGCTGCATTAGATCTTGGCACAGTACTGTCACTGATCTCATCTTGATTTAAAATTTTGATATATTGCTTATTATGGAATTTTTGCAATAGTTTTGACTTTTAAAAGTTACAATATATTTTAAAAACTTTGATTAGTAAGCTTTTTTGACACCCCATAAATTTGCATCCAAAACACATGCCTTACTCTCTTCGCCCGCTGGCCTGTGGGTTAAATGTTCAGTTGTATACACTCCAGACACTTCGGGAGGCAGGCTGTGGGCTCTGATTCCTTTTTCTGAAGAGAACTGATGTTTGTCCTAACTACCTAGTTAACTCCACCTGACTTCTCAACTCTGGCTCCCCAAAGGCAGTTAGCAGCCAGATCTGTACCTCCATCTGTGGTTTTCTTTTTATTCTCCACCGGGCTCCTTACCGTCTGCCTGGTGCAGTGGGCGGTTCAGAGCTGGCCGCAGCCTGGGCAGAATCTGCACTTGAGCCTTAGTGCTCCCCTTGTCCTGGAACCTGCCTTTCTGGGCTTCCTTTCCCAGCTTCGTTCTGTTTGCTGTCATTTCTTTAGCTTTCTTTTCTGTTTAGTATTTTTCCTTTCCCAGGTGTCAGTTACCCTTGAGTTTTACAGTTTGATTATTAAAATTTTCTTTCTTCTGTGTTTTGCTTGGTTCTCTTTTGAGCTGCCTTTGTTGTTTATAATCCCCAGTAACTCCGTGATCTCATTTTAAATTTCTTTTTGAATTATTTAAACCTATTAAACACAGCTATTTTCTATTTGGCAATTGATACTTGTAGTATCTTGAGAATTTTTTAAAATTCTGGCTGTCATCAGTTCTTTGTGCTATTACTTTAAGGACTTATTGTTCACGTGTTTTGTGACTTTTATTAGGAACTTACAGTTGTTACACTGTGTTTGTGGGAATTCTTTGGCAACCCAGTCGAGGGCTCTTTGCTTTAAGAGGCTGGAACAGCTCCTGTCCCAGGTCTACTTTCTTATCAACCTGTGGATTTTCAGGCCACACAGAAAGTGTGCATTCGAGACAAACTTGGCAGTTCACATTCTTCTGGCTTCATGAAGGGGCCTGTGCTCTGAAGCCCTGTCTCGTGTTGGTCAGAGGCTCTTCTTTCTGTCCCTCTGCACAAAGGTGCTGACACTGACGCTCCATGTCTCTGGGATCAGCTGTCTTTAGGCCTTACCTTCCTGAATTTGAGCTCTCACTCAGTTCCTGGTAAGAGATGGTTTCCTGTCATTTCTTGCAAGCCCATTCATTTTCAAGAGTTTGCAAAATATTTGTATAGCGTCTTCTGTTACTTTGCAATATGAAGTTTTGGGGTTCTCTCTGTTCTGCAATATTGTCAGAAGTCAATCCTGTAGCTTTCCAGTTTTTATTTGACTCTGTATTACTAGCTGTGGTCCGTTCCCAAGACCACTTGTACCTGTTTAACTCCAGGTCAGTAGGATTATCGGTTGTTAGCGATGGTTGGATTGTAGCTTTCTTCATCCCTATATGGTAGATTAAACAGGGTTGAATGGCCTGACCCAGCCACCCAGACTTCATGGGTAACATTCATTGAAAGGTAGGATTCAATTTTAAACAGTGAATTGAACCTTTAGAGTACAGTATACTTATGAATTGAGGATTGCCTATATGTAAATACAGTATTGGTAATAAAAGGTTAATAAAAGGTAAATAAGGCTTTGAGGTTTCCTGTGTCCTCATTTGTGTCTCTTAATTATGTAAGTTCAAAGAAGTTGGGATTACGTGACATTATTGTTCCCCCCCTTTCATGAAGCCTCACAGAGACAAGTATTATTTCCCATACCTTCTACTTACTTTGCTTGTCTTCCAGATTGAAGAATTGGATATCTCAAGTGTAAGGGCTCCCCTAAATGTGTTAGGGTCCTGTTAACCAGGAGATACATTTAGGGTGAAACTGTGGTGGGGGGCAGCATTTCAACACCATTCTCTTTTACGTTTCAGGTTAATGCTGATGTCCCTGTACAACGTGAGCATCAATCTGAAAGGCTTGAAGTACATTAGTGAGAGCCCAGGATTCATCCCTTTGCTGTGGTGGCTTCTGAGTGGTAAGGAGGGGGTCTACCTGTAGGTTCCTCGTGCAGCTGGTGCACCTGTTCCTCTGTGGCTGGAGGGAGCGGTAAAGTATTAGACGTGAGAGTGGATTATCCCAAGATGTTACCAGTTTTTTCAGAAACAGATTTTAGATTACAGAAAACTCCCTGGTGTGCTCAGTTATTTCTAGTTCTGTTTCTGAAGTATTGCTTTCAATTTAGTTGTGATTCTGTGACACAGAGAAAAATTACCTAATAAAACAGCTAGTAAGTGCCAGTAACCTGTTCCTTTCTTTGTGAAGGATACAGCACCGTGTGTGTTGTCTGTGGCTCTGAACACCAGGTATAGAGAAATCCCGTCATGAAGCAGCGGTGTGGGGGAAAAGTCTGAGAGACTGCAGCGATGGAGGTCCATGTACACACACACACAAACACACACACCCCAATATATACACGTATGTATATACACACGCATATCAACATATATATACGTGTATATATACACACATACATATCAATATGTGTGTGTGTATATGTTTTTTATTTTCTTCAGAATAAAAAATTTCTTTACTCTTTCTCCTCTTCTCCCTTACCTCCAATTGAACCTAAACTTTTGCCCCCATTTGTTCATCATCATGTTTAATATACTTTTAGTAGAAACATATTTCATTCAAGTGTTCAAAATAGTTAACTTCCCTTTTTTTTTTGTAATTCAGATCAGTCTCTATTTTTGAGCTTCAGTTGGTAGTAAATGCTTATTTTTTGGTAACACTTTTTGAGGTATAATTGACATGCAATAAACTATACCTGTTTAAGGCAAACAGTTGGTAAGTTTTGACATAAATTATACATGGCGAAAGCATCATCACAATCAAGATAATGAGCATCGCTGTCACTCCTGAAAGGTACCCTTGCCCCTTGGAGCTCTCTTTCCCACCCCTGTGTTCCTCTTCCTAGAAAATCACTCACCTTCTTTCTATGTTACAGGTTAGTTTTAATTTCTCCAGGTTTATATAAATGGAACCATGCCTTTTGAGTTCTTTTTTGCCTCTTTTTCACTCAGCATAATTATTTTGAAAAATCCATCTATGTTTGGTGTATTAGTAGTTGATTCCTTTTTATCGCTGAATAGTAAGTATCCTCTTATGTGGATAAAGTGCAGTTGCTTTATTTATTCAACTGTGGGTTGTCCCCAGGTTGGGCTTATTATGAGCAAAGCTGCCATGAGCACCTTGCACGTCTCGGCGTGGACATAGGCTTCCATTTCTCCCAGGTACATACCTAGGAGGATAGTGTATGGCCTGTGTAGTAGGTGCACGCCCATTTTGATGAAGTCGCCCAGCTGTCACACACGGCTCAGCGGCGGCGCTGTTCTGCACACACTCCCCCCGCCCCTCCCCTGCCCCCCAGCAGAGGGCTAGTGCTGGCTGTGCGTCTTTGTCAGTGCTCTCTGTGCTCGTTCTGCTTAATTGTAGATGTTCTGAGGGTGGGGAGGTGGTGAGTGACAGACATCAGTCACTCAGTCGTGTCCGATTCTTTGCCACCTCATGGACTGCAGCACGCCAGGCTTCCCTGTCCATCACCAACTCCCAGAGCTTGCTCAACTCATGTCCATCGAGTTGGTGATGCCATCTAACCATCATCCTCTGTTGTCCCCTTCTCCTCCTGCCTTCAGTCTTCCCCAGCATCAGGGTCTTTTCCAAGGAGTCAGTTCTTCGCATCAGGTGGCCAAAATATTGGAGTTTCAGCTTCAGCATCCGTCCTTCAATGAATATTCAGGACTGATTTTCTTTAGGATGGACTGGTTTGATCTCCTTGAAGTCTAAGGGACTCTCAAGAGTCTTTTCCAACACCACAGTTCAAAAGCATCAATTCTTCAGCACTCAGCCGTCTTTATGGTTCACCTCTCACATCCATATGTGACTACTGAAAAAAACCATAGCTTTGACTGTACAGACCTTTGTTGGCAAAGTGTCTCTGCTTTTTAATATGCTGTCTAGGTTGGTCATAGCCTTTCTTCCAAGGAGCAAGCATCTTTTAATTTCATGACTGTAGATTACTACATTTATGTTATTACTAATTTTTATTTAGTTATTACTAATTTGCATTTATGTTATGACTAATGAGCATCTCTTCCTGTGTTTATTTGCCCATCCTGATATCTTCTCTGATTAAATGTCTGTTCACATGTTTTGCCCATTAAAAGAAAATCAGGTTGTTTCAATTGAACACTGAGATTCTTTGTGTATTCTGCATGCAAATCCTTTGTCACATATCTAGTTTGCAAATAATTTCTCCCAGTCTGTTGCTTGCCTTTTCATGCTCTTAATAGCATCTTTAAAGAACAGAAGTTATTAATTTTGGTGATGTTTAATTTATTGTTCTTTTTCTTCTATGAATCATGCTCTTGGTATAGAAATTTTTGCCTAACTGAAGGTCACATGGATTTTTAAAATGTTTTCTTCTATCTTTCTGCATTTCTCCATTTCACATTTAGGCCTGTGATAAATTTGAATTAATATGTGTTGAGAGCTAGGACTCCAAGATGTATGTGTTCTATTTTGCATGAAGCCACCACCTAGCTGGTCCATCTGCATTTGTCTGGAAGATTTTCCCTGCTCAGCAGGGCTGTGTTTGGACCTTTGCTGAAAATCTGATGACTTTCTATGAGAGGGTGTAGTTTCGGGCTCTATTATTCTGTTTTGTGGACCCATTTTTGTATCATGATGCCAGTACCATACTTTAGAAGAAATCTCTAAGTCAGGTAATGTAAATCCTCCAACTTTCTTCTTATTTCTCAAAGTTATCTTGACTGTTTCTAAAGTCCTTTGCATTTCCATATGAGTTTGAGGATCAGCTTGTCACTTTAAAACAAAAAAAATCTTGTTGGTATTTTTGTTAGGATTGTGTTGAATCGACAGTTCATCTTGGGGAGACTTTACATTTTAGCAATACCGAGTCTTGCAATCAGTGAAATAGTATATACACATCCATCTATTTAGATATCTCTGGGAGAGTAGAGGATCTGACCTTTTTTCTGGCTGCATGTGCCGTGAGCACCATGAGGACAGAAGGAAGGGTGGGCTTGTTGACGCTCATGTGGGATGGGTCATGCTTCCCTCTAGGGGAGAGCTCTGGCAGGGCTACTCCCCCTGGGAAGGATGTGGCTTCTCTGAGCGTGCAGCCCGTGGTATGTGGCTGGCCCTGCGGAGCTGAGTCTCCCTGGACCGTGCCGACCCCCTGGATGTGGCTGTTGCCGTGGAGGAGCACTGCTCTTGGTCTTGGACACTGGTGTCTGTGTCTCCTACCAGTGTCTGGGAGACTGCAGTGTGCTGGTTCATAAACTTGCCAGTCAGGTGAAGCCTCACACCTTCCAGAGCTGGAAGGAGGTGGCCGGTTGAGGGGGCCGTGTTAATAGAGCAGGATGACTCCTGCCCACGAGGACTAGAAACCTCACCAAACAGCTTTTTTTCTCTTGAGAATGTGAACCAAGGAACCCATAGACTCAGAGGTCAGCCTTGGACTTGGAGGGGAAGGGGTGTCACTGTCGAGGCTGGTTGGTGTGGGCCACATGCAGGCAGAGGGTCCCAGCTGGAGGTGGGGTGGGAAAAGGGAGAGGATAATTAGATGAGTTCCTTGTGCCCTTTGAGTGCCAGTTACTGCTTAAGTGCTTTATGTGTGTTCACAGATCTAGTTCTCTAAGTACTCTTATTAGTTAAATATGATCATTTATGTTTTGTATATAGGGAAAGTGAAGCATGCAGGGGTGAAGTGACTTCCTCAAGGTAATACCTGGGTGGGAGTCTGGGCGGCTGAGCTCCAGGCCCCGTCTCTCAGCCACTCTGCTGACCTCTGCCCTGCAGGAAGTGCCTCTAAGATGGATACTTAGTTCCAAGTGACCTGTCACCTTCCCTTGTCTCCAGATCTAGCGTGGCTCGGCCTTAGAGATGATGTCCCACAACCACAAACCCTCTCTGTTTAAGCTCACTTGCAGCCAGTGATCTTCCAGCACCTTCTGCCAGTTCTATAAAAAGAAGGTCTTTTCTACCTGTGGTGCTCCAGAAGTGTTCCAGGGCCAAGTGAAAGTCCTTCTGAGTTTTGTTTTCATTTAGGCTGCTTATCTAAGAGGTAGCAATATTGCATAGGAACCTGGAATGTCAGGTCCATGAATCAAGGCAAATTAGAAGTGGTCAAAAAAAGAGATGGCAAGGGTGAACGTCAACATTCTAGGAATCAGCAAACTAAAATGGACTGGAATGGGTGAATTTAACTCAGATGACCATTATATCTACTACTGCGGGTAGGAATCCCTCAGAAGAAATGGAGTAGCCATCATGGTCAACAAAAGAGTCCGAAATGCAATACTTGGATGCAATCTCAAAAATGACAGAATGATCTCTGTTCGTCTCCAAGGCAAACCATTCAATATCACAGTAATTCAAGTTTATGCCCCAACCAGTAACACTGAGGAAACTGAAGTTGAACAGCTTTATGAAGACCTACAAGACCTTTTAGAACTAACACCCCAAAAAGATGTCCTTTTCATTACAGGGGACTGGAATGCAAAAGTAGGAAGTCAAGAAACACCTGGAGTAACAGACAAATTTGGCCTTGGAATGCGGAATGAAGCAGGGCAAAGACTAATAAAGAGTTTTGCCAAGAAAATGCACTGGTCATAGCAAACAGCCTCTTCCAACAACACAAGAGAAGAC
>SJYR01001344.1:256476-315735 GCA_006410655.1 Kobus ellipsiprymnus
GAGGAGAAGGGGACGACAGAGGATGAGATGGCTGGATGGCATCACGGACACGATGGACGTGAATCTGAGTGAACTCTGGGAGTTGGTGATGGAGAGGGAGGCCTGGCATGCTGCGATTCATGGGGTTGCCGAGAGTCGGACACAACTGAGCGACTGAAGTGAAGGAGGTAGCCAACAGGCCAACAGTGTCTGTCAGTTCCAGACACTCACCAGAGGTGGCGTTCTTTGACCAGGGTGGTTTGTTCCTGCTTAAACTGTGGGTCCCATGCAGTGAGGGGTGGGGCGAAGACGCCTTAATGTCCCTTTCCTGCGCTGGCAGGCTTCCTTGTTCATGATGACAGCGATGGTTCTTTTGACACAGTGAGTACAGCCCAAGCCTAATCAGTCTTCTGAAAGGTCATCTTCTTGATGTCCTTAGAGTTATTTGTTACCGCAGGCAGATTAAAAACAAGGTCTATCAAGCCCAGGATGTTTGTCCCCTGAATTATGTTGAAAATTGCTTTAAGTTAAAAGTTGAAATTTGTTAGACAATTTGGTGTGTATTTTAGGAAGATTAATATATATTTTATTACAGAATGAGAAAACAGAAATATCCTCTGAGAAGCAATATGTCCTTTTCAGTGTTGGTCATAGTAGTGTGGCTGTTTTCATAACTCTAGACTGTCATAACTGCTCAGGAGTAAGAATTTTAAAACTTTTTTTCTGCCCCTTTGCTTTTAGGTAGATCTGCTGTATGATATTGTATTAGAAAATAAGAATCTCTCCTAATTTGTAAAAGAAAAAGATTTAATTATTTCTTCCAGTAATTAGTTCCTATATTTATCAGTTTTCATGTTAGGAAATTTGATATGTTTTAAGGAACATGGATTTTAGGATTCCTTAAACCTGGGGAAATGACAGCTCTTCTACTTGGGAACTTACCTTTTAGGATCTCCCTTTTCTGATCTGCAAAATGGGGATTTTTGCCTCAAGGGTCTCAGTGCGTATTAAAACACAGTAGTGCCTGGGCCAACACCTGATATGGTAGGTGTTAAATAGGTCTTTCCCTTTTTACTTTCAATCCAAATCTTATGCTCTGGTGAAAGCACACTGCCTTTCGGTTTGTTTTACCTAAAGCTAGCAAGTTGCTTTCAAGTTTCCAGACTTCTTTGATCCAGGGTACTGGACAGTTGCTATTTATCATCCCTGACTAAATAATCTCATTTCCTTTAACCTTTGCTGGGTTGCACTTTTCCTTCCCTTTATTCAACTATGTGGCTGGCGTTTTCCCAGGCTTTCTGCAGATTCTTCACATTCCTCTTAAGCCGCAGAGCTGGCTTGGACTCTAGCACTTAGCTGATGGGCCAGAGCGAGTGGGGCTGATGGGTGTATGATCTGTAACTGTTAATGTGCACTGGTGTGAAGGCCTCACCTTTAGCTTTCCGTGCTGCTTTTTCTGCTCTTGTTGACAGCGTTGAATAAGCATGTAGGACTCCTGTCCTGTACATATTTGGTTTATCTAAGTGATAGTAAACATTGATAGTTCTACCCAGTTTGTATCTTTAGTCCAGACTCTCTCCCCGATGCCAGGCTCACTTATCCAACTGTTATTTGACATCTCCATCAGCTAACTAAGTTCCCAACCTTTCCCCACCAACCTATACCATGGCCTTCCTGGCTTTAGTTGAGGACTCTTTCTAGTTTCTCCAGCCTGTAAAGACGTGGAGTGGTTTTTGTCTCCTTTTTCTCTGACACCCACATGCAGTCTGTTAGGAAATCCTGATGGCCCTACTTTCAGAATACATCCATAGTCTGACCACAGTCCACCACTTCCACGTGGTTTTGAGCCTCCACTGTCTTTTGTTTAGAGGCCTTCAGTCACCTCCCGCAGATCTCCCCATAGTCCGTCCTTGCAGGCCATGGATTAGGAGGCAGGGGGGTGATGGAATAGGTCCTGGACAACTCTCCTCACTGAAAACAGTCAAAATGTCGGGTGAGATATTAAAACAAAAACATTTTAAACTCCTCCTCTGAGCTAGAAAAATAGTAATTATACCCAGAGCACAAAAGCTGAATGAAAGCTGATGGTGGAGAGGCTACTGGGGACCCGAGCTAACTCTGAGGGCATCTATCCAGATGACCTTTAGTTCCTGTGTCCTCCCAGGGCCTGGGGACAGGAAGCAGAGCCCATTCCCACCGTCAGTGAGGAGCCTGGCGGGGCTCCCAGAGGTACTCATGAGAAGGGATTCACAAACCCACGGTCAGGGGGGTTTTATCCCACTCCACTCCATGCTTGATAACTAGAAAAGCACAAACACCCAGTAAGGATGTGAATGGTTTGAAAAGCACAGTCAGTCTGCCCCCTCCCCCGCCCCAAATGCATAGAAGACTCCAGCTGTTGGCTTGTTTCAGACACGTGGGAAATTTATGAAAGTGATCATTTTCCGGGTTTTGAAGCAGATCTCAATTCCATATGATCAGAACCGTATGGGATATCTTCTTGGACCATAGTTCAGTGAAGCTCATGGCATGCTCGGGCTAGGAGCACTAGCCTTGACTCAGTTTCTGTGGGGCTGTTGCTTGGGTCTGCTCAGTGTGGTCTTCCTGCCTTATTCCCTGGAGCGGGCCTTTTACCTGGACCCCTGGTTAGTGTCAGTTGGTAAAGAATCTGCCTGCAGTGCAGGAGACCCTGATTCAGTTCCTGGGTTGGGAAGATCTGCTGGAGAAGGGATAGGCTACCCACTCCATTATTCTTGGACTTCTCTTGTGTTGACTCATTGGAAAAGACTTTGATGCTGGGAGGGATTGGGGGCAGGAGAAGAAGGGGACGACCGAGGACGAGATGGCTGGATGGCATCACTGACTCGATGGACATGAGTCTGAGTGAACTCCGGGAGTTGGTGATGGACAGGGAGGCCTGGCGTGCTGCAATTCATGGGGTCGCAAAGAGTCGGACACGACTGAGTGACTGAACTGAATTGAACTTGTGTCTCAGCTGGTAAAGAATCTGCCTGCAATGCAGGAGACCTAGGTTCAATCCCTGGGTTGGGAAGATCCCCTGGAGAAGGGAAGGGCTACCCACTCCAGTATTCTGGCCTGGAAAATTCGATGGACTGTATAGTCCATGGGGTTGCAAAGAGCTGGACCTGACTGGGTGACTTTTACTTTCACTTTCTGGTTAGTGTGGGGCCTAGCAGTGCCTCAGTGATGATTGGAGTGATGGGCATGCGACCTGAACCAGACCAGAGTCATCTGCTAGGTATGTTCTAGCTGGAGCTGCTGAAGAAGAGTGTTTTTCCCAGTCTGGGCCCTGGATCTATTAGGTGTCACCAGGGCTGCCCTGTGGCTACCTTCCTGGCCGCCTAGGGCAGTGTATCTGTGCTGTTGGTCATGGCAGCCAGCTCAGAGTGCTGACACAGGGATGCAGAAAGGAGTCCTCCAGTTTGCAGTTGGCTTCACTCTGCCCTTCCCAAGGCTTGGCTCTTTACCTTGTTCTCAAATTTTGAGTTACTCCAATGTTTTCTGTGAGGAGCATCTCTTGTTTTTCTGGAGTTAGTATAAGCATCGTTTTCTCTTTATTGAGAGCAGTGTACCTTTGTTCTGCCTATCTCCTCACTGTGGTTTCATGTTCTCCTTTTCTGAGGCACCAGCCACCTTCTGATATTCTTTATAGTCCCCTGGTTGGTCCACTTGTTGTTGACTGTCTGTCTGCCACACGGGAATGAGAGCTCCAGGAGGGCAGCAGTCCTATTTGACTGATAACCCCAGGCACCTGTAATCCACAAGACGTGCTCAAAGATACATCTCCAGCCAATGAAGGAAGCCCTTCAGCTAGCATGCAGTGGTCCGTCATCTCACAAAGATGCAAAGCTCTGTCTGTAATTTGGTTATATCACAGAGAATACTTGGCATTTGGGGATATATATTTGGGTTATATGCACAGAGAAAGGCTGAGAGGTTTGGGTGCTGGTGAAAATTAAGTTACATATTTTCAACATTCCTATCAGCCCAATAGATGGCCTTGCAAGAGTCATGATTCTAGTAAGCTACATCTTTATTACATGAACTGTGATGATAACATGTGATCAAGAAGCAAAATATTTAAGGTCTTTATTTACAAAGATTTTCTATATAAATGTTTTATTATGTTGGTTAAATATTTCTCCTAATGCTTTTGCGTTAACACAGTGTTTAAACTGTTAGTGCAATGGATGTGGTATTTATCTTTTAGAAAAAAAAGCAATAAAAATCTCTCAAACATTATTGACTTGACACTTGGCCTTCAAAGGTCCAATAGGACAAATAAGTCAACCTTTCCACAGGAGATCAGGGAGTCCGTTCTCTTTGATTAATCAGACCTTATACAACGATTTTAATAGGAAACATAGTTTAAGTGTTTGATTTTCAGTTGTTGATGGAATTGAGTGGTCAGATGACTGCTTTATATCTTAAAGGATGTCAGAAAACATTTGGCTTACCTGGGTCAAATCCAACAAGCTGTGAACAGTTGAAAATTACTGTAGTCTGTGATCAAAGTATAAGTATAATTAATTCATGGTCACAATTTAGAAAGGGGAGATAGTTGATATAGAAAGATAAGCTTTGGGGACTTTGCTTGTGGCTCAGTGGTAAAGAATCCACCTGCCAATGCAGGAGACATGGATTCAATCCCTGTTCTGGGAAGAGCTCACATGCCACGAAGCAACTAATCTCATGCACTGCATTTGAACCTGTGCTCTAAGACTCCAGGAGCTGCAGCTACGGAAGCCTGCGTGCCCCAGAGCCCATGCGGTGCCACAAGAGAAGCCACTGCAGTGAGAAGCCTGCACAGTGCAACTGGAGAATAGCCCTCTGCTTGCCAAAATTAGGGAAAGCCTTTGCGGCAACAAAGACCAGCACAGCCAAAAATAAATAAATAAAATTATGTATTATATATATATGTGTGTGAGTTTGGTGTGGGCTATGCTCAGTTTGAAGTAACAGTAAAAGTACAGTCTGAAGGAACCTATTCAAGAGGTCGTTGGAGATGAGAAACTTGGGGTTCACGAAATGGGCCAGAGGCATAGGTGTGGGAGTCGTTCTTAGAGGAGTGATGAAGCAGGGGCCTGGGGTGTGGAGACTGACATATAGCAGAGCTGGCTCTCAGGGCTGGGGGAAGGCCTGAGTGCCGGGAGCCACCATGACTGCAACTCAGGGGCAGCATGGAAGGCACGGCTCCTCAGCTGGTTAGCCTGGGGAGGCGCCCGCAGAGCTCCGCTTCTGCTGCGTGAGGGACACAGGATTCTTCAGAGCCATGGCTTCCAGCTGGGTCCGGTCACAGCCCTTGAAGATGGTCACCCCTGGTTTATAGGACAAGCGACTGCTCCACGCAGTGCTGAGGCGGCTCAGTTGCTGAGCTGCAGCTGCTGGGTTAGGAGCCACCTGCCTCTCTCTTGTGATGATTCTGGTCATGTCTGTGGATGCTGGACACTGTGCATGACTTACACAGCACCCTAGGTCGTGTCCCTTCTGTGGACCATGTGACATCGGGAAAGAGCTCTAAACTCCAGCAGGGGCTTTTGTGGGGAAGAAAAGAACTCCAGATGTTCAAGCTGGATTTAGAAAAGGCAGAGAAACCAGAGATCAAATTGCCAACATCCATTGGATCATAGAAAAAGCAGGAGAATTCCAGAAAAACATCTACTTTTGCTTTATTGACTACACCAAAGCCTTTGACCGTGTGGATCACAGCAAACTGGAAAATTCTTCAAGAAATGGGAATACCAGACCACCTTACCTGCCTCTTGAGAAATATGTATGCAGGTCAAGAAGTAACAGTTAGAACTGGACATGGAACAACAGACTGATTCCAAATCAGGAAAGGAGTACATCAGGTTGCATATTATCACCTTGCTTATTTAACTTATATGTAGAATATATCATGTGAAATGTCAGGCTGGATGAAGCACAAGCTGGAATCAAGACTGCCAGAAGAAATATACTTCATGTTTATTTCATGAAGTATAACTTCATGGCAGAAAGCAAGGAAGAACTAAAGAGCCTCTTGATGAAAGTGAAAGAGGAGAGTGAAAAAGTTGCCTTAAAACTCGACATTCAGAAAACTAAGATCATGTCATCTGGTCCCATCACTTCATGGCAAATAGATGGGGAAACAATGGAAACAGTGACCTACTTTATTTTCTTGGGTTCCAACTGCCAATAGTGAAATTAAAAGACTCTTGCTCCTTGGAAGAATAGCTATGACCAACCCACTCAGCATATTAAAAAGCAGAGACATTACTTGGCCAACAAAGGTCCATCTAGTCAAGGCTATGGTTTTTCCGTAGTCATGTATGGATGTGAGAGTTGGACTATGAAGAAAGCTGAGCACTGAAGAATTGATGCTTTTGAGCAGTGGTGTTGGAGAAGACTCTTGAGAGTCCCTTGGACTGCAAGGAAATCAAACCAGTCAATCCTAAAGGAAATCAGTCCTTAATATTCGTTGGAAGGACTGATACTGAAGCTGAAACTCTTACTTTGGCCACCTGAACAAAGAACTGACTCCTTGGAAGAGACCTTGATGCTGGGAAAGATTGAAGGCAGGAGGAGAAGGGGACGACAAAGGATGAGATGGTTGGATGGCATCACCGACTTGATGGACATGAGTTTGAGCAAGCTCCGGGAGTTAGTGATGGACAGAGAAACCTGGCGTGCTGCAGTCTGTGGGGTCGCAAAGTCGGACATAACTGAGCAACTGAACTACTAACTAAAGAGAACACAGACACACATCCAACTCTCACATCCATACATGACCACTGGAAAAACCACAGCTTTGACTAGATGCACCTTTGTTGACAAAGTAATATCTCTGCTCTTTAATATGCTGTTGTTTGGTCATAGCTATTCTTCCAAGGAGCAAACGTCGTTTAATTTCAGTGCACCCTACCTGTCGCTGCTAGTCAGCTTTGGGCCCCTGTCTGTGGAAGCTGTGATGTAACTGGTTGGGAGTGGGCCTTGGGTGTCGAAGTTTCACACCTTCCGGGTGACTGTACTGTGTAGGACAGGGTTGGGATTAGTGGTCTGAGGCAGTCATGGCAGTCCTGGCCTTGTGTCAGTGGTTGGTTTTGGATTCAGGGCTTGTCCACTCAGTGCATGGCCCTCAGTCACTGGTTTGGAAGTGGACGCATGAGCTAATGAGGCCGGGCTAGACCCATGGAGGGTTGAGAGGCTTTCCCCTTGTTGGATGTGAGCAAGGAAGCAGGGAGCCTTGAAGCATGAGCAAGTGCATTTGCCTTAGAGTGAGGCAGTGGAGGGCAGGGTGGGGGAAAGAGCGGACTGAGGTCTTTGACAATGTACCTGAGCCAGTGAATCCAGCTCTAGTCTGGACTTGATAAGATGTCATAAGTGTGATTAGTTGCTTAAGCCAATTTGAGTAGTAGTATTGTATTTTTAGCTGAAGTGTTCTGACTCACCTTTTCTGTAGTGAATACAATAACATTTCCTAAATCAGTTCCAAGTTTCTGGACGTGCAGAATGAAGGCATATAAAGAAGGTGTGATAGTGGGAGGTGACATCTGCACTGGCTTGAAAGTGTATCCTGCCAGCATCTATGTGCCTGCTTTTCTCTTCTTTATAAAATGTGAAGATTTAGCAGAACCTCCTGTGTATGGTGGAGAAGTGCAGTCGTAGATTAGGGGTGCAAATCCTACTTGTTAGCTGTTGACCCCGAGTGAGTTTGTTGACCAGCCTCTGTGGTCTGTAAAATGGTGACACTGACTCTTGCTTCAGAGTGACTGCAAGGCTTCAGTTAGTCCGTCCATGGACATAGGGCACCCAACACAGTGCCTGGGCCTGGGGGTGGACTGGGTCACATAGCTGAAATCTATCCATTTTGGACACATAAAAAGAGCAATTTCATATGGTTCTGCTGAACACATTTTTCATAATGGTCAGTCAGTTAAGTTCACTCGCTCAGTCATGTCCGACTCTTTGCTACCTCTCGGACTGCAGCACGCCAGGCTTCCCTGTCCATCACCAACTCCTGGAGCCTGCTCAAACTCATTTAATAATGGTAGCTGTTATTATCAAGAATAAGTGAAAACTGGAAAGGGAACATGTCATCAGGATGGTTAAAAGCATTATTTTGGCTTCAAATAGTGTTTAGGGAAAGTTGTGTGTGTTTCATGGAGTTAGCTGTGTTTTACTTCACATGACTTAAACCCTCGGCCAAAGAAGTAACTTACATGTTTAATTTCAAGGCCATGCAGAGTGCTTAAATCTCAGGAAGACAAGACTTTAGTGATTTCATTCTTTAAAGGTTCAGCATCGCCAAGGCAGGGTTTTCATCTGTGAGACATGGAAGTGGAGGATTGCCTTCTGTGTACTATTTTGTTGAATATATGTGACTGGCTTATTTTTAATCTGTTAGCTCACACTCACGGTGCTTCCATGGTGAACAGAGTGGAGAGCACACGTGAGTACAGCTCGTTCTCCGCACACTCACTACGTGGCAGCCCGTGGACTGGAGCCTGTGCTGACTGTGCCGTTTGTATTCTTCACAGAGGGACATTTTATACACAAAGGTGCTGAGGCTCATGGAAGCCTGGGGCGCTCTGAGGCCACACAGCTAGGGCTGTGGTGTTTTTGCGGAACTGATTCCATGCGAGTTTAGTGCTGAGGACGGTCACAGAGGCGTAGAAAAGCTTCCCTGTTTCTCCACTTAGAAATTTAAGCTGCTGAGCTCTGGGCCTAGGGGGGCAGGGGCTCTTTCTGAGCTTGGTCTCCTTACACAATTTCATGTGGGACTCTGGAGGGGGCTTTTGAGTTAGGATTTGAACACCCTCTGACTTTCACTGGGGTTGGTCCCTGTCTTCAGATGGCCCTCATCTCGGCCACTCTCCTCCCTCCAGGAGGAGGAAAGCTCCTTGGGAGTTCTCTTCCTCTGCAGCAGGATCCTTACAGCCCACTCCTCTGCTGAGCCAGGGAAGAAGCACCCCTTCCCTCTTCAGCAGGTTGTGTGTGTGTGCTCGTGTGCGTGTGCCCACTCAGTCATGTCCAGCTCCTTGTGACCCTATGGATTGTAGCCTGCCAGGGTCCTCTGTCCATGAGATTCTCCAGGCAAGAATACTGGAGCGCGTTGCCATTTCCTCCTCCAGGGGATCTTCCCGATCCAGGGATGGAACCTGAGTTTCCTGTGTCTCCCGCATTGGCAGGCAGATTCTTTACCTCTGAGTTACCAGGTTGCTTGACAGCAGAGTGTTGGTTCCCCTTTGGCCTAAAGAGATTTTCCTTAAAGTAAAAAAGGCAGTAATATGTGTCAAGACGCTTTGTATGTGGTGAATTGCTCGTCAGATGTGAGTTATTTTTATCATGATCCCTTCTGGAAAGAGTCAGACCTGCAGTAGGTGGTCAGTTCTACACGTAGTCCCATGGCAGCTGGATTTCTGTTCCTCCCATCTCACGACTGGAGAGATCAACGTTTTCTTGACTCCTAAAGCTGGTCTGAGAGCCCAGGTGAAAGATGGCATTCTCACAGCAGGCTTCTCTGTGGAAATGCAGACTCTGAAAGAAGCTGCTCTGATTCTCAGGGTATAGGGAGGGCCCCACAACCCTGAATGACGAGGTCCTCGTGGGTCTGAGAAAGCATTGTGTTTTCATATGCTCTGACCTCTGTCAGTAGCTGACCGCCTACTACCAGGACTGATAGAAACACTGTAGCATTTGAAAACTGCTAAACCCCAGAGGTCCAAACATTTTGAGTCTGATTCTTAAGTCAGAAAGAAAATAACAGGCTGTTTTAGAAGCACGGTGAGAACTTCACTAGAAGTGAGGAAGGGGCGGGAAGCCTTCCTGTGGCTCCTGCGCTTGGACCACCCAGTACACAGGGCTCCTCAGTCCTAGAAGGGTGGTGGAGCGGGACACCCAGATCCTGTATGTCTCTTGCTGGTCCTCCCAGACTCTTATTCTGTTCTTCAGTTGCTCAGTTACATCTGACTCTTTGTGACCCCATGGACTGCAGCACACTAGACTTCCCTGTCCTTCATCCTTTACCATCCCCTGGAGTTTGCTGAAATTCATGTTCATTGAATCAGTGCTGCCATCCAGCCATCTCATCCTCTGTCGTCCCCTTCTCCTCTTGCCCTCAGTCTTTCCCAGAATCAGGGTCTTTTCTAATGAGTCAGCTCTTCTCATCGGGTGGCCAAAGTATTGGCTCTTCAGCTTCAGCATCAGTCCTTCCAATGAATATTCAGGGTTGATTTCCTTTAGGATTGATTGGTTGGATCTCCTTGCAGTCTAAGGGGCTCTCAAGAGTCTTCTCCAACACCACAGTTCAAAAGCATCCGTTCTTCGGCATTCAGCCTTTATGGTCCAACTCACATGCATACATGACTGCTGGGAAAACTATAGCTTTGACTATAAGGGCATTTGCCGTCAAAGTAGTGTCTCTGCTTTTTAATATGCTGTCTAGGTTTGTCATAGCTATTCTTCCAAGGAGCAAGCGTCTTTTAATTTCATGGCTGCAGTCACCATCTGCAGTGATTTTGGAGCCCAAGAAAATGAAATCTGACAGTTTCCACATTTTTCCCATCTATTTGCCATGAAGTGATGGGACTAGATGCCATAATCTTAGTTTTTTGAATGTTGAGTTTTAAGCCAGCTTTTTCACTCTCCTCTTTCACCTTCATCAGGAGGCTCTTTAGTTCCACTTTGCTTTCTGCCATAAGGGTGGCGTCATCTGCGTAGCTGAGGTTATTGACATTTCTCTCAGCAGTCTTGATTCCAGCTTGTGCTTCATCCATCCTGGCATTTGTACTCTCATGATGTACTCTGCATATACGTTAAATAAGCAGAGTGACAATATATAGTCTTGATGGAGTCCTTTCCCACCTGGGAACCAGTCTGTTGTTCCATGTCTGGTTATGACTGTTGCTTCTTGATCTGCATACTGATTTCTCAGGAGGCATGTAAGGTGGTCTGGTATTCCCATCTCTTAAAGAATTTTCCACAGTTGTGATCCATACAATCAAAGGCTCTAGTGTAGTCAATGAAGCAGAAGTAGATGTTTTTCTGGGATTCTCTTGCTTTTTCTATGATCTAAAAGATGTTGGCAATTTGACCACTGGTTCCTCTACCTTTTCTAAATCCTACTTGTACATCTGGAGTTCTTGGTTCACATACTGCTGAAGCCTAGCTTGAAGGATTTTGAGCATTACCTTGCTAGCATGTGAAATGAGTGCAACTGTGCAGCAGTTTGAGCATTCCTTGGCATTGCCCTTTGGGATTGGAACAAAAACTGATCTTTTCCAGTCCTGTGGCCGCTGCTGAGTTTTCCAAATTTTCTTGTATATGGAGTGCAGCACTTTAATGGCATCAGCTTTTAAGATTTGAAGTAACTTTGCTGGAATTCCATCACCTCCACTAGTTTTTTTTCATAGTGATGCTTCCTTAGGCCCACTTGACTTCGCATTCCAGGATGTCTGGCTATAGGTGACCAATCCAGGTCATGAACATCTTTTTTGTACAGTTCTTCTGTGTATTCTTGTCACCTCTTCTTAATATCTTCTGCTTCTGTTAGGTCCATACTGCTTCTGTCCTTTATCATGCCCATCTCTGCATGAAATGTTCCCTTGGTGTCTCTAATTTTCTTGAAGAGATCTCTAGTCTTTCCCATTCTGTTGTTTTCCTCTAGTTCTTTACATTGTTCACTTAGGAAGGCTTTCCTGTCTCTCCTTGCTATTCTGTGGAACTCTGGATTCAGATGGGTATATCTTTCCTTATCTCCTTTGCCTTTAGCCCCTCTTCTTTTCTCATCTATTTGTAAAGCCTCCTGAGACAACCATTTTGCCTCTTTGGATTTCTTTTACTTGGGGATGGTTTTGATCACTGCGTCCTGTATAATGTTATGAATTTTCATCCATAGTTCTTTAGGCACTCTATCAGATCTAATCCCTTGACTCTATTTGTCACTTCCACTGTATAATTGTAAGGTATTTGATTTAGGTCATACCTGAATGGGCTTCCCTGGTGGCTCAGACTGTAAAGAGTTTGTCTGCAATGTGGGAAGCCCAGGTTCGATCCCTGAGTTGGGAAGGTCCCCTGGAAAAGAAAATGGCAACCCACTCTAGTAATCTTGCCTGGAGAATTTCATGGACAGAGGAGCCTGGCAGGTTACAGTCCCTGAGGTCACAAAGAGGTGGACACAACTGAGCAACACATACACACACCTGAATGGCCTATTGGTTTTCTCTACTTTCTTCAATTTAAGTCTGAATTTTGCAATAAGGAGTTCATGATCTTAGCCATAGTCAGCCTCCAGTCTTGTTTTTGGTGACTGTATACAGCGTCTCCATCTTTGGCTGACAAGAATATAATCAGTCTGATTTTGGTATTGACCGTCTGATGATGTCCATGTGTAGAGTCATCTCTTGTGTTGTTGGAAGAAGGTGTTTGCTATGACCAGTGTGTTCTCTTGGCAAAACTCGGTTTGCCTTTGCCCTGCTTCGTTTTGTACTCCAAGGCCAAACTTGCCTGCGTTATTCCAGGTATCTCATGACTTCCTACTTTGCATTCCAGTCTCTTATAATGAAAAGGACATCTTTTGGGGGGTGTTAGTTCTAGAAGGTCTTGTAGGTCTTCATAGAACCGTTCAACTTCAGCTTCTTCAGCATAAGTGGTTGGGGCATAGACTTGGATTACTGTGATATTGAATGGTTTGCCTTGGAAATGAACAGAGATCATTCTGTCATTTTTGAGATTGTACCCAAGTACTGCCTTTTGGACTCTTTGGTTGATTGTGAGAGCTACTCCATTTCTTCTAAGGGATTCTTGCCCACAGTAGTAGCTATAATGGTCATCTGAATTAAATTCTCCCATTCATTTTAGTTCACTGATCACTAAAATGTTGATGTTCACTCTTGCCATCTCTTGCTTGACCATGTCCAATTTACCTTGATTCATGGACCTAACATTCCAGGTTCCTATGCAATATTGTTCTTTATAGCACTGGACTTTAGTTTCACCACCAGACACATCCCCAGCTGGGTGTTGTTTCCGCTTTGGCTCAGCTGCTTCATTCTTTCTGGAGTTATTTCTCCACTCTTCTCCAGTAGTATATTGGGCACCTACCAACCTGGGGAGTTCATCTTTCAGTGTCATATCTTTTTGCCTTTTCATACTGTTCATGGGGTTCTGAAGGCAAGAATGCTGAAGTGATTTGCCATTCCTTTCTCCAGTGGACCACATTTTTCAGAACTTTCCACCACGACCCATCTGTCTTGGGTGGCCCTGCACAGCATGGCTCATAGTTTCATTGAGTTAGACAAGGCTGTGGAACAAGTGATCAGTTTGGTTAGTTTTCTGTGATTGTGGTTTTCATTCTGTTTGCCTTCTGATGGATGAGGATAAGAGGCTTGTGGAAGAGGCTAGCCCCTTAGCCGTTCCCTGAGAGGAGGGAGTCTGGGCAGCTCTGGCGTGGCCTGTTCCTGGCCTTCCCAAGGGGGCCTCTGTCTCCTAGCAGGGAAACCAGGATCCGTCCCACAGATTGCCAGCTTCCTCCTGGAGGCAGAGGAGAGTCTCGCACTCTGGGGTCTTCAAGGGTGTGTGTGTGGGGT
This sequence comes from Kobus ellipsiprymnus, assembly GCA_006410655.1. NCBI lineage: Eukaryota > Metazoa > Chordata > Mammalia > Artiodactyla > Bovidae > Kobus > Kobus ellipsiprymnus. The sequence continues at coordinate 270,045 of SJYR01001344.1, forward strand.
GTGGGGATGTGTGTGTATATGGTGGGGTGTTGTTGGAGGGGTGTGTGTGTGGGGCGTGTGTGTGGGTGTGTGTGTGGGGGGGTTGTGTGTGTATGTGGGGTTGTTGGAGAGGATTAATTCACAGTTTCTACCACAGTTCAGAAGAAGATTTCTTTAATTTTAAAAAAGATGATAAGAACTGTTGCTTCCAAGATAAACACCCAACTTGTAGATTTGCTGGTGTCTTGAGAAGAGTCAGGAGGTATGGGGCAGCCAACTGACTGATAAGAGGATATGTTAGTCTCTCAGTCATGTCCGACTCTTTGTGACCCCATGGACTGTAGCCCACTAAGCTCTTCTGTCCGTGGAATTCTCCAGGCAGGAACACTGGAGTGGGTTGCCATTTCCTTCTCCAGATAAGAGGATGGTGGACTGGTTTTTATCGAATTAAAGTGCTGCATAGATTCGTCAGCTAAAGGGGCCCAGTGAGGTGACTGTGATGTTTTCCAGGGCAGGCTGGCTAGAGGCAGTCTGCTCAGAGACCAGCGGGGCCCAAGGAGCTCACAGAGCAGGGGCTTGGGGAGTACTTGACCTCAGGGCAGCCATCGTGGGATGCCTTTGTCTGCGTCCAGAGCACCTTCTTCCTAATTGCTGAGTCCCTCGCAAACCCAGCTGCCCACCTCAGAGCTGCTCTGAAACCGTGGGCATAAGAGCAGGAGAAGGATGTGTGGAGCATAGATGCAGGCAAGCCAGGAAGCCTGGGGTCACCCGTCCCTCAGTGGCGCTCGGCTCCCGTGTGGGTCCCGCGTCCTGTGTGAGGACCCTCCTTACCCTGCCTCTTTGCTGGAATCTGGCCAGCCCCTCTTTTCCCCCGCCAGTCTGCCAGGGTGCCTGCCATTACAGGCATATGGCCTGTGCCCCACGTGGTGCTCGGCCGTCACCTGCAGTCTGACGAGAGCGCCGTCAGCTCTTGCCCAGCGCAGGAGGGATGTGGGTCTGGTCTCTGGAGGTCACTGCAAGGTCCCAGGCTCTCTGTCCATGTTTTTACTGAGGTTCCTAGTCTGTCTGTCCTCAGTGTGTGGGTTTCCCTCATTTCCCTCACTCGAGAGCGGAGCGTTATAGACCAGTCCTTGGGGAACCCATGTCCTCTGGGCTATGCACCACATGGCCGGTTTACAGAGCCACGAGCCCCCCGCACATGGGACTGACTCACAGCCATGTGTAGAGCGGGTTGTGTTTGCCCCATCTGTCACCTTGGGCACAAATGTGTCACCAGAAAGTGTTTTTTTTCCTGGAGTCACTGCTCGCAAGTGGGGGAACCCTGGTCAGAACCTGCTTTGCTTCACCATGCAGCGTGTGGCAGGTGCCTGCTTGGAGAGCACATTCACCCCCATAATCTCTCACTTGCAGATTCACTCATCCATTCTCTAGACACTGTTGAGCACCTGCTGATTACCAGGTGGAAGGCCGGCCCGGGAGGTGAGGTGGGGAGGGCTGAGCCCTGACCTGTGCTTTCTCTGCTGGGCAGTAGCCAGGAGAGCTGCCCTAGGAGGGCAGGAGAGCTGCGCCAGGGGTCTTTCCAGACTCTGAGTAGGGCTATTAGACCAGTATCCAGATATCCTGGACTCCTTGGGAAGGCAGGCCTGGAGAGCTATGGGACGAAGCTGTGTGGGAGGACTGGGGTTGAGGTGGAGGGTGCACCCCGGGAGCTATGGGGCGGGGTAGGAGGGGGTGAGCCCATGGGAGGGAGAGGCAGTAAAGGGAAGGGGTGTGGCCTGCGGGACCTCATGGGCCTTCTGGGGTCTGCAGTGCTGTCTGGTGGCCTCTTGAGGACCCTGGGTAACCTGCAGTGAAGAGAATGCTAAGGCACCTGTAGTTTTGAATATACACAGAAGTCTGTTAGGCCTGACTGGTAGAGCGCAGGATGAGGTATAGCAGGTCAGGTGTGTCTGGCTCTGGGGGTTGTGACCCCACACGACTGACTGTTCAGTATGTTTGCTGTATGGTGCGTGTTCTAAGCTAAGTTGACATTTCCAAATATTTGGAGATTTTTAGATGTGTTTCTGGTATAGATTTGCAATTTATTTCAACTGTGGTAAGAGAACATACATGTCTGGTTCCAGTCCTTTTTTATTTATTGAGACTTGTCTTTTAGTGCCAGATATGGTCTGTCTTGTGAATGTTCCACCACACTTGATAAAGATTGTGTATATTATTGTTTTGGGGTGGTGTGTTCTATAAATTTTAGTAACAACAGCAGCAGCTTTCAGGTTGGTTGATATGTTGTTTAGTCTTCTGTGTCCTTACTGATTTTTAATTTTTCTATCAGATATCAAGAGAAGAATATTGAAATCTTTGACCATCACTGTGGGTTCATTTTCTTTCCATTCTGTCAGTTTTCACTTCATGTGTTTTGAAGCTCTCTTATTCAGTATGTAAACATATATGTTGGTTATGTCCTGTTAATAGATAAAGTTTTATTTTAATCATTTCAAAATGTCCTTCCTTATCCCTGGTAATAGTCCTTCCTCTGAATGCTACTTTACTTGAGGCTAGTGTAGCCCCTGCATCTTTCTTTTGATTAGTATTGACTGACAGAGAGTCATTCAGTCGTATCCGACTCTTTGCGACCCCATGGTCTGTCTATGGAATTCTCCAAGCAAGAATACTGGAGTGGATTGCCATGCCCTTCTCCAGGGACTCTTCCCAACTCAGGGATCAAACCTGGGTCTCCTGCATTGCAGGTGGGTTCTTTACTGTCTGAGCCGTCAGGGGTTAGTATTTTTAAATACATATGCAAAACATACATGTATAAAATACACTTGTATGTATATAAAATGTTAAAAAAATGTATTTCCATTCTTTTACCTGCCTGTTTCTTTATATTTAATGTGGATTTCTTATAAACAGCATATAATTGGGCCTTGAATTTTTTAAATTAATTAGAAAAATCTCTGCTTTTTAATTGTAATGTTTAGATAATTTGTTTGATTTGATTATTAATTCCTTTGGGTCTTAAGTGTCATTTTGCTATTTGTTTTCTACTTTTCACATCTGTTCTTTGTTCTTTTTTACTCTTCTGTTTTTGGATGAATTTAGTAGTTTTGTTTGATTCCATTTTATCTCCATTACTGGTTCATTAGCTACTTCTCTTTCTAAAAAGTATTTCTTATAGTGGTTACTCTGGTGCATAAGATATACATACTTAGCTTATCACAGTCCACCTTCCAGCCGCTCACGGGTAGTGTCAATAGTATACTTCTTTTCCCCCTTCCATTCTCTTAAAATTGTCATATGTGTGTTGAAAACCTAGAAATACATTTTTATTATTTTGATTTAATTAGCTCCCTTTTAAAGAGATTGAAAAGATAGGAAGAAAAGCGTGCATGATTCCCCACTCCTGGTGCTCCCATGCCTTTGTGTGGATCTCAGTTTCCACCTGTAGCATTCTCCTGCCTAAAGGACTTTTACCATTTCTTGGGGCGCAGGCTTACCTGGGGTAGAATTCTCTCCATTTCTATTTGTCTTACAAAGTGTTTATTTGCCATGATTTTCAGAGGATACTTTGTTGGGTGTGGGCCTTCAAGTTTCATTACTTTGAAGACATTGCCTCTGCCCTCTGGCCCTCCTGTGTTCTCACCAGGAGTCTGCTGTCCTTCTTACATTTCCTCCACCTCACGTGGTTTTTCCTCTTTTCCCTTCTGTGAGTCTCTCTTTGTCACTGGTGTTCAGACATTTTGGTGCATCAGACAAGACAAGCCTTGGTGCAGCTCTCTTGGTTTGTGGTTTACCCCACATTTGGATATTTGGGGCTGTTGTACCTTCACAGTGCGTTCATGTCTTCCAACCCCTCTCCTTCCAGGACTCTAACAACAAGTTTGGTGTTATCCTACAGGTCACTGCTGCCCTTTGCTTTTTTTTTCTCTTTCAGTATTTTTTGTTCTTTGTGTGAGGGCACAATTTCAACAAAGAAAATGACAGCAGGAGTGAATTTGGTAGCTTTCTATTTCCCTTGGGTGTGTGGTGTGGCTCCTTCTCAGGAAGCACTTGGGAGCAGGCCATCTGTGCGTCCAGCCCCCAGCCTCGTCTTCTCATCCCTGCCGCTGCTTCCCCCTACGCTGCATCATCTCCGGAAAAGGAAACCGCTGCTGGCACAAACCCTCTTACTTCAGATGGACTATCCATAAGCCAAACTTCCCAGAAAAATAACCCGAAAGGTAACCCTTGGAAGCTCTTTTAGGTAAGATGCCTGAATCCTGACAGGCCATAGTTGTGTGATAATCGTCATGGCTGGAGGCAGTACGGCAGCCAGCCAGAGTCTAGCAGCCGTTTATGGGGCTCCTGGTCCACCCAGCATGGGGTTATTATATGCATTATCTCACAAGCCTCTCAAACCCTCTGAGATGGGCTTGTGTCCTGGGGCGGAGACTCAGAGAGAATGAGAAGTCCTTCCTGGCCAAGGCCAGGCGGTTAGGAAGGTACCTTGTGTGCTGGTTACATCCTGGCCCTCTGACTCCACACTCCCCGCCTGAGCCTGTGCGTTCTCTCCTGGGCCATGCTGTTGTTATCGTTTAAACCTTCATTTAATTTCAGATGTGAAAATTGTGTGTTACCTCCATTTAAGAGATGATACACCATTCTGAGAATTCTGTGTTTTCCGGCCGTACTTCTGTTATGGTTACTGACATCTGCTTATTTTAATGTGTTTTGACGAGTGTTGAAGTGGGACTAATTTGGGTGTGAGTCAGGCTCTGCGTGTGTGTCAGAGCTGACCCATCTGCTGTGCGAGTGTGTTTTAGAAAAGGAACAGGTTCCTAGCTGGGCCAGGTGACCTTTTCCCACTCCCCTCTGTGTGCGATCTATTGTCTGAAGTATTGTGTTAAGGATATGGAGAAAGTTGAGAAGTGATTTGGAAAGAGGGCAGTGTGTAGTCTGTGCTGGAGGGCAATCCAGAAACAGATGAGCTGATGGAAGGAGCCAAGATCCTCACATCCTGTAATTGGTAAAGGTTGACATTATAACATCTTTTTGGATTTTGGAAAGAAAAAATGAGAAATAGGATAAATGATTAGATGCTTTATGTTCCCAGATCTTCAAAATCCAACTTGAAAGCATTCTCTAGGGAACCTTTCCAGATGTCCCACCCCCAAGACTGATCATTCCTTCCTTAGGGTATCATGACGAATATTACCAACAGACTTGTACTTGTCCTTTCTCATCTGTTACTTCTTAATGGCCTGTAACTACTTTACTGAAAAAAATCCCTAACTAGGTAAGAGAGTAGAGACTAGAGGCTGTATTTATTTTGCTTCCCACAAAGTACACTGCTGCGCTTGGCATCTCCTCTGCAGACGTCACCGCGGAGTTGGGAGGGGCTTCCTCTGCCCCCAGGGTGGCCGGCACCATGGGCAGGAGTGCTCGAGCAGCACCTGTCTTACAGGTGTCTCTGAGCGCCGGTCCTGCCCTGGGAACTGGAGGTTCAGAAGTGACCGGGCCAACCTCTTCCCTCGTGGAGCTTACGTTCAGTTCGGGAGACCTGGCGACCAGCAGAGTGGTGGGAATCTTCTAGTACAGTGAAGACAGGGTAGTAAGAGGGCTCCCGGGGCCAACTGGGAGTGCTCTGTGGGCAGTGGAGACCGAGTGAGGCGGAGAAGAGCCGTCAGAGCTCTGTGATGAGGGGTGGTGCGGGAAGGCTGTGCAGTGGCCCTGGGCTGTGAGGACGTGGGGGCGAAGCAGCCAGTGTGGTAGAGAGGCATGGGGGAGTGTCAGGAGAGGAGGTCAGGGAACCCGCTGGGCTGGAGCCGCCTGTGCAGGCAGAGCAGGGTGGCCCTGGACTGAGGGACCGTCTCCAGGCTCCATCTGGCTGCTGTGAGGAGATCGGGGCAGGCGCGAGGTGTGGGTGAGAAGGTTGTGGTAGTCTGGGGACAGCAGGGATGGTAACAGTGATTGATGTGACTGGATTCAAGATCCATTTTGAAGGGATGGGAATATGAGGGAGGGGAAGCCAGGTCGATGCTTAGGTTTGGGGCTGAGTAGTTGGTCCCTGGGCTTCCCTGGTGGCTCAGTGGTAAAGAAAGAATCCACCTGCAATGCAGGAAATGTAGGTTTGATCCCTGGGTCAGGAAGATTCCCTGGAGAAGGAAATGGCAACCCATTCCAGTATTCTTGCCTGGGAAATCCCACGTACAGAGGAGCTTGATGAGCGACAATCCATGGGGTTGCAGAGTTGGACACAACAGTCCATGGGGTCTTTGTGAAGAGTCAGACACATGAGTGACTGAACAACAAACTTGTCGCTGGTGGTGCTGTTGTGGGGACTTGGGAGAAACAGTAATTCTTCTCATGTTAAATTTGGGAGGCCTGTTCCATGTTCAAAGGGAGATATGAAGGGCACAGTTGGATTTGTGAGCTGAGTCACGCAGAGGCCGGGGCTGGAGGCCACCCTGTGAGCCATCATGGTGGAGGACGCCTGTGCGGCTGCAGCAGTGGACACCATCCAGGGAGTGAGAGGGTCTGAGGCTGGGCCTGGGCCGCACCAGCATTTTCAGTGCAGGAGGAAAAGGAGGAGGAGGAAGCAGGGAGAGAGAGGGACCATGATGAGGCAGGATGAAGGTGAGCAGAACCCAGAGAGCACGGTGTCCTCCAGCTCCTGTGAAGACCGTGTAGCCAGACACTATGAGTAAGCTGAGCATCAATCAGAAAACCTGCCAGCCTGGAGGGGAGAGGGCCTGGCTGAGGGGCTTGCAGGGGAGCCTGCGGCTAGGTGGTCAGCAGCCCAACTCAGTACACGCCAGGTGTTAGGATCCTGAAATGTCTCAGGCAGTGACCCTGGTGTTTGGGAATGGCTCCCAGACTGGCTCTGAAGGCAGCTGCAGGAGGCCTTCTGGACACTTCTGAGCAGTGGTGGCGTGTCTGCTGGCGTGGTGGCCCTCACAGGTGACTGCTCGGTGGAGAGCAGGCTCTGGTGTGAGAGCTCTGGAGCTCGGCAGAACGACTCCTCTCCTGCTCTGCGTGCTCTGGAGACACCCTGAGCTGGCCATGTGGCCAGGCCTGTCCTGGAGGGAGACCCGGCAGTTCCCTCCGACAGCTGTGGCCCCGCCCTCTCCTGCTGCGTGCAGCTACAGTGATGGAGGCACCGGTTTCCTTCTGTTGGTTTTGTTTTATTCAGTAGATTAGAGTGTTATGGAGAGCGATTAAAAATCAAGTTGTATTTCAACTATTCTTGTGATTTAACAAGATTCTGTGGTCAGACCTTTTGTTGCTGCTGCTGCTAAATCACTTCACTTGTGTCTCTTTGCGACCCCATGAACGGTAGCCCACCAGGCTCCTTTCATGGAATTCTCCAAGCAGGAATACTGGAGAGGATAGCCATTCTTTTCTGCAGGGTAATCTTCTCAACCCAGGGGTTGAACCTGGGTCTCCTGCATTGCAGGCAGATTCTTTACTGTCTGAACCACCAGGGAAGCCCATATTCCCTTATTATTTCTTTAATATCTGTATCTATAGTGAAGTCTCTTTCATTCCCAATGCTTGTAATCTGTGTCTGTCTTTTCTTCTCCCCTCCTTTCCTTGTTTGGCCTGGCTAGAATTTTTTCCGTTTTGTAGATTTCTTTTTAGCAGGGTCAGCTTTGGGGTTAATTTTTTTTCCCCTAGTTTTTTGTTTGTCCTCATTTGTCTTGATTTCTGTTCTTTATTTTTACTTTACCTTGGCTTGTTTTTGGTTTGATTTTTTACTTTTCTATTTAAAAATTTATTTACTTTTGGCTGCACTGGGTCTTTGTTGGTGTGCGTGGGCTTTCTCTAGTTGCAGTGAGCAGGGAGTGCTCTTTCCTGCGGTTCATGGGCTTTACTGTGTGGCTTCTCTCATTGGGGAGCACGGGCTCTAGAGCTTGTGCTTTGTTAGTTGGCAGCCTGCAGGCTCAGTAGTTGCAATGCACAGGCTTAGTTGCCCCGTGGCATATGGATTCTTCCCAGAGCAGGGACTGAACCTGGCTGTGTTCCCTGCACTGGCAGGCAGATTCTTAACCACAGGACCACCAGGGAAGTCCCCCCACCTTTTTTTTTTTTTAAGGTGAAAAGTGAGGAAATTAATTTGAGACCTTTGTTCTCGTCCAACACAAGCATTCAGTGCTATAATTTCCCCTGATAAGCAGTGATTTAACTCTGTCTACAAATTATGATAATGTGTTTTATTTTCATTTCAATCACAGTAATTCCTAGTTTTCCTTATGACTTCTTCTTGATCCACAGATTATTTAGAAAAAATTCTGAATAATATTTGAAGATCTTTTTCACATATTTTCTGATATTTATTTATGTATTTCTGTATTTCTAACTTAATTCTTTGTGATCACAGAATGTACTTTGAATTCTTTTGAATGTGTATTTGGTCAAATTGGTTGATGCTGTTGTTCAGGGATTCAGTATCTTCACTGATTTTCTTTCTTCCTTTTTAAAAATCAGTAATGGAAATAAAAGTATTAAATTTCCAACTCTAATTGTGAATTAATTTATAATTAGTTATCTATCATATGTAATATGCCACTTTAATAGCAGAAAGGGAAGAGGAACCAAAGAGCCTCTTGATAAAGGTGAAAGAGAGTGAAAAAAACTGGCTTAAAACTCAGCATTCAAAAAGCAAAGATCATGGCATCTCTTCCCATCACTTCACGGCAAATAGATGGGGAAACAATGGAAACAGTGAGAGGCTTTTATTTTCTTGGGCTCCAGAATCACTGCAGATGGTGATTGCAGCCATGACATTAAAAGGCGCTTGCTGTTTGGATGAAAAGCTATGACAAACCTAGACAGTGTATTCAAAAGCAGAGATTTCACTTGGCCGCAAAGGTCCTTATAGTCAAAGCTATGGTTTTTCCAGCAGTCATGTATGGATGTGAGAGTTGGACCATAAAGAAGGCTGAGCACCAAAGAATTGATGCTTTCAAACTGTGGTGCTGGAGAAGACTCTTAAGAGTTCCTTGGACTGCAAGAAGATCAAACCAGTCAATCCTAAAGGAAATCAGTCCTGAATATTCATTGGAAGGATTGATGCTGAAGCTCCAATACTTTGGCCACCTGATGTGAAGAGCTGACTTATTAGAAAAGATCCTGATGCTGGGAAAGACTGAGGGCAGGAGGAGAAGGGGACAATAGAGGATAAGATGGTTGGATGGCATCACTAACTCAATGGACATGAGTTTGAGCAGACTCAAGGAGATGGTGAAGGACAGAGAGGCCTGGCGTGCAGTGGTTCATAGGGTGGCAAAGAGTCAGATACAACTTAGCAACTGAATAACAGCAACAGCATCTATCATGTATTGCTTTGTTTCTCTTGATTCCAGTTTCTTGATTCCAAGAAACTCTGTTGTTAGGTACATACCTAATTAAGTCGGCTATGTCTTTTTGATCCACTGACCTCTTTATAATTATACGATGACCCGCCTAAGCACATGGTAATATTTTTTGTTCTGAAGTCTACATTGTCTGATAATACAGGCTTTGCAGACTTCTTTTAATTAGTGTTTGCATGGCATGTTTTTTTATATGCTTTCATTTTTAACCTGTGTCTTTATTTTAGGTGCCTTGTAGATAATGCATAATTGAGTCTTGATGTTTTATGCATTCTATCTTTTAAAACTTTTTTATTGGAGTACATTTGCTTTACAATGTTGTTTAGTTTTTGCTGTGCAGCATAGTAAATCATTTATTCATCTGCATACATCCACCTTTTTTAGATTTCCTTTCCATTTGGGTCACCACAGAGCACTGAGCAGAGTTCCCTGTGCTATAGATTCTCATTAGTTATCTGTTTTATACAGAGTCAGACATGATTGAGCGACTGAACCACAACAAAATATGTCAATCCCAACCTCCTAATTCATCCTGTGTATTCTCTATCTTTTAATCAATGTGTTTATACAGTTTTCAGGTAATTTATATTAAAATACAGAAATACTTCTACTTGTTTCTTTTCCCTCTTTTTTGTATGCTGTTGGATTGAGTATTTACTATTCTATCTGCACTGTTCGCTTATCATTTACATTTTAAAGTTCTGGTGTTTTTTTTTTTAGTATTTGCCATAGGGTTTATAATATGATCTTTAATTGAGATTACATCATAAGAAATGCCAGGCTCAATGAAGCACAAGCTGGAATCAAGATTGCTGGGAGAAATAATAACTTCAGATATGCAGATGATACCACCCTTATGGCAGAAAGCAAAGAGGAATTAAAGATCCTCTTGATAGAAGTGAAAGAGGAGAGTGAAAAAGCTGACTTAAAACTCAACATTCAAAAAAGGAAGATCATGGCATTGGTCCTATCACTTCATGGCAAATAGATGGGGAAACAGTGACAGACTTTCTTTTCTTGGGCTGCAAAACCACTGCAGATGGTGACTGCAGCCATGAAATTAAAAGATGCTTATTCCTTGGACGAAAAGCTATGACCAACTTAGCAGAGGCACTGCTTCGCTGACAAAGGTCTGTATAGTCAAAGCTATGGTTTTTCCAGTAGTCATGTATGAATATGAGAGTTGAAACAGGCTGAACGCCAAAGAATTGCTGCTTTTGAACTGTGGTATTGGAGAAGACTCTTGAGAGTTCCTTGGACTGCGAGGAGATCAAACCAGTCAATCCTAAAGGAAATCAGTCTTGAATATTTATTGGAAGAACTGATGCTGAAACTGAAGCTCCAATACTCTGGCCACCTGATGGGAAGAACTGACTCATTGGAAAAGACCCTGATGCTGGGAAAGGAAAGACTGAGGGCAGGAGGAGAAGGGGACAACAGAGGATGAGATGGTTGGATGGCATCACCGACTCAATGGACATGAGTTTGAGCAAGTGCCAGGAGTTGGTGATAGACAGGGAAGCCTGGCATGCTGCAGTCCATGGCATTCCAAAGAGTCAAACATGACTGAGTGACTGAACTAAATTAAACTGAATTATTATTAACTGTGTTAATTAATCAGAGTTGATTTTAAATTAAAACATTAAAAATCTTTAAATAATAATGTACTGCTTCAAGTATATTGTAAGAACCCTAAAACAGTGTTTTCCCATCTATTGATCATATTTATTTCAAATTCCTTTTCTAATTGTTTCTATATCTAGGTTATCTCTGAGTCTGGTTCTATTGATTATTATACTTCAGTGGAGTTTTATTCCCCTTGCTTTGTCACTGTAATTTCTGAATGAATGGTGGGCCTTGTGTGTAGGGCAGTAGAGTGGAGGTCAGCAGGCTTTTCCTGTAATGAGCTAGCTGGTAACTATTTTGAACTTTGAGAATCACATGTGGCTTCTGTTGTGTATTATTCTTCTGTTTGTTTTCTTTTAAAATAACCTTTGAAAAGGTAACAGACACCCTTAACTCACAGCCTGTGTGGAAACATGGGCTGACTCTGGCCTACATGCCAGCCTCTGCAGGAGAGAACGAGGTAAATTTACAGGTCCTGTTCTGCTGGGGTGGCGGTGTCAGGGCTGGGCTGGGCTTGGGGTTCATTGCTGTGGTTGCCTCTGCACTGCTGCTTTCAGAACGTCTCCTTCCTGTGCTGACGGTGCGGACTGAGTGGCCAGAGCAGTCTCCAGCCTCAGCTGAGGGCCTTCCCTTTGGTCTGTGTCCCAGAGGGATCCCCTTCTGTGCTTTTGCTCCCTGCCGTAGACTGCTCTCCTTGGCTGCTGGGTGTTTGCTGGGCCACTGCAGGTCGTGGGGTGAGTGGGGGGAGCTCCCTCTTGCGCCTCCATCCGAGTGGGCGCCTTCACAGAGATCCTGTCCTCCTTCCTGTGGCAGCCGCTCTGCTGTGTCTTTGGTTGTTTTTGTGTCAGAGAATTTCCTTCCCGTCCCCTCAGACAGAAGGATTTCACGGTCTGGACCCAGGGAGGTTTCTGCCTCCCAGCACAGCAGTCTTAATGTGTTTCGATGCTTTTGTTCAGTACAGAAGGGCTCGGGGCGGGGGGCGGTGGGGGGAGGTGCCGTGTGTGTGTGTTCCATGGCAGTACCCACTGAGCACTTGTTTAGTCTACTCTCTTCAATCCACTTACAGCTTAAAGGGTTTTAAAGTGTAGTGCTAGGAAAGAGGTACAGATTTTGAGTCTGGTTCCTATTACAGAGTCTAATAAAGAAATGACTCCATGGCATGTTTAGCGTTCCCACTGGAGAGCCATGGTGAGGAGAAGGGGATCCGTGGTGTCAGGGTTACAGCTTGCTTGGGGCTCTTGTTTCGGTCCGGCTGCTTCTGCTTGCCTGCTGTGGTCCGTGGTTGCCAGCTCTGTAACTCCAGGGAGCCTCCCGTGGAAAACGGAAGGCAGCTTGAGTGTTGCAGCCGTGACTCTGCAGAGCTCAGAGGCCTGAGGGATGCCTCGTCAGTATGTGGTCTCGGGTTTGCTGAACTTGGAGTGAAAGTGAAGTAATACCTTTAAAGTACTCGTATAAGTGAACAGAATTACAGCAGACTATATGAAAAGCCCTCATATTTTTAGTTCAGCATTTTAAAATTACATACTTGTGAGTAATAGTTGAAGGTGGAACATTACTAAGTAGAAAATGTTTTCACGTGCTTTCCGTGAGCTCAGTTTTTACGTCAAGAAGTGACACCATTTTGGGTCAGTTCATAGTTCAGTAAACTGTCCAATCCATCGTTCCAAAAGACCACGAGGCCCTGAGGGTGGCTTCTGCCCAGGATCCCCTTGGAAGGTTTTATTCTAACTGGAGCATTGCCTCTTCCCCAGATCCCGACGCAGAGGTGTGTCTCCACGTGCTGCGCCTCGTCCAGTCTGTGGTGCTGGAGCCAGAAGTCTTCTCCAGGTCAGCCGCTGAGTTCCGGAGCTCCTTGCCCCTGCAGCGCATCCTGGCTATGGCCAAGAGCCGCAACCCCCACCTGCAGACCGTGGCCCAGGAGCTCCTGGAGGACCTGCGTGCTCTGGAGCGTGATGTGTAGGGGTGGTCACACACCATCTTCTCCCCGGGTCCCCACTTTGTCCTCCAGAGTCACCAGCTGTGTGCCACGTTACACATGCAGATGTGATGACTAGCGATGGGTGTGAATTGATATGTATCTACAGGACTTCCTCTTGGAAGTAAAAATTCTTGTGGGTGGTTGGTTAACCTTGCCAGAAGGGGAGCCTGAGGAAGGATCTGTCCTTCCAGAAAGGCCTATGTCAGCTGTAGCCGGAAGAGGGCCCTCTCAGAGCGGCTCCTGCTGCCCAGGAGACTCTGAGACCTGTTGGCTCCTTCTAAAAGCAGGAGGTTAAATAACCACCTACCCCATTGGTCAGCATTTTCCTGAGATACATTTTTTGAAAAACAATTCATTCTAATGATTACAATTAATCCCCCCAGTTCACATTTACCTTTCAACCTTTTGGTGAACCTATTATTTCAGATGACATTGGACATTTTAGTTCTGTATTATTTTTGCCTCTTTTGTTTTTGAATAAATAAAGCCAGCAGAGTCATTGATGTGCTATAACCGTTGTTTTCTGAAGTATTATAAAGTTGGTATTAGGAAGTTGCATATTACAATGAATATACGTGGCTGGAGAAAAAACTCTCCTTGCATTGTTCTGGGCCCTTTGGCTATAAACTCAGGGATCCAGTTTTTCATATAACATTATCATGGAACAGGCCTTCACACAGTCGCTTGAAGTTCCTTAAATGATATCACAGGTGTGTGTCCTTCTCAACTGCATCTGGTCCTATGGCAGAGAACAGAGGAGGGCGCTCTCTGTTTCTCGTGGGTGCTGCGATATGTGAGCAGAGTCCCCTCTGTCTCTCTTTAGAGTCACGGCAGCGTGTGCTGTGTCCATCAGGATGATGCCGCAGGCCGTGGGCTCTGGGAGTTCTGCAGTTGCAAAAACACATGCGAGTGTCCTTTCCCGCGGCAGCCCCAAGCACGTGTGTATGCTGTTTCTGTGTACGGGGCAGTTTGGAATAACTTCATTTTCCTTTTAAGCAGATTTTACAGGCTTTGTGCAGTTTATGGCTGAGTCTGAATGAAGGAGCTTATATATATACACAGTTGCTTGAATTTCACAAGCTGACATATTGTGGAACCTGGCTCATCAAAAGCAGAGAAAAGTTGTAAAAGGCAATTTAAAATTCACAGAGGCAGACATTGGTCCATCTGTGCTGTGTGGTGCTGAGGGCCCTGATGACTGGCAAATAAAATTGAGGACGTCGTGTTTTTGTTCTTTTTCTAGCATAGTATCATTTTCGTTTTGGTTATTTGCTTGATAAGGTAATGGGAGATAAACTAGTTGTAATTAGTTGTGCTGTCTCCAGAAATGCAGGGTCTTTTTCCTGCCAAAGATGGGATCGGTGGCATATAGAGAAAAATGGAACTGGGCCAAGCCCGTGACTGTCATGTAGTTTAGCTAATTAGTAGATGAATGGGATTAAGAAGGGTACGTTTTTTTCCTCCTAATTTTAAAGTGCTAAAGATAGCAAAGGTTCTTATGAAAACTCCTTCAGAAAGAAACATGTCAAATACATATTTTGAATGTATATCACAGGAAAAGTACTTAAGGCCAATTTTCAGAGTCACTAGCCTTTCTAATATTTCTACTTTTCTTACCAAGGTCAAGGGGAAAACATGGAATCTTCTTCTTTTTTTTTTTTTTTTTGCATCTAAAGATCTAAAGAAAACTCATTTTAAAAAGTATTCATTGAAGTATATACGTGGCAGTGTCTGAGGTTGCTTGTGAATTTTAAAGTCAGAAACAACAGCAGTAGAATGGTATCTGTTTTTTAAATTAAAGCTTTAAATAATTCCTTGTCTATTTATTATGTCAAGGAACTTCTTCTCCTTGGTGCTGTCAGTTTGTTTGTAAAGGCGTGAAAGCTGCCAGGCCTACAGCAAACCTCACTCCCTCTCTAGTCTCCCCCCAACCCTCAGTCGGTGATCAGGGAAGGCCTCTTGCCATCCAGTCTGCTCTGTGTTCTCAGAGGTTTGAGAGGAGCCCATCCTGTTAGGATGCGGGTCAGTGTGTCTGTGTGGGGCATGAATTGGGATGAGCATAATGGTGTATTGAGTTAGTCTCATCCTGGATCCTTTTACAGCCCCATGTCTTTCACTTATTCCAGAAGCCTTTAAAATTAATTAGAGTATTAAGCATAGCATCACAAATCTGGGGCTTGAAGGAAATCGGCCAAGGCCTATAGTCAGACCACAAGCCAGGAGGGCTTTTAATGAAAGTTGTAAATGTGGCCATTACACTGTAGCTGTACTGCCATGATATTAATACAAGTGGAAAGGCTGATCGGTACTTTTGTAGGCGTACTGATTTTCTGAGAAGTTCTGAAGTTGAAGTTTGCACTGTTTTGCTCTTCTTCCAAGAAATAGATGCTTAGACAGCTTCCCAAGGGCCTCTAACCAACGTAGGCTCTCTGACCTAGACCCTGGTACAGTGTATGACACGGGATGGGATGCAGCATTCTGCGGGGACAGGGCAGCCTCAGAAGGTGCAATGAATGACCCACTGAAAAGTCTCTGGATACTTAAGTCCAGACTTAGGTGAGGAAGGAAAGGTCCATCCTTATGGCCCATAGCTGTCTCTCTGCTCTGAGAATGTGCACATTCAAATTTGTCTCCAGATGTAGAACGAATGTGCTAGTGCATGTTACACGGTGAAGACTGTTACTGTCTTTTTTGTTGTTGTTATTTGTAGTCCTTCAGGTTTTTTTGAACTATTGTAAAATTCACCACAGAAATGTAGATGGTGCACATAAAATTTACCATTTAACCCATTTCTAAGTGTAGAATTCAGTAGTATTAAATATATTCACGGTGTTATATAACCATCTCCATTGTCTATTGCCAGAACTTTTTATTGACCCAGATAGGAACTCTGTACCCATTGAATAGTAACTCATCATCTTCCATCTCCCCTGCTCCCAGCCCCAGTATCTATCCTCTGTTCTACTTCTGTCTCTCTGAGTTTGACTTCTCAAGTACCTCGTATAAATGGAATCAAATATATGTCCTTCTGGGCCTGGCTTATTTCACTTAGCAATGCAGTGTTCATCCATGTTCTTGCCTGTGTCAGGACTGCATTCCTTTCCATCGTGCCTAATATTCCATTACGTCTTTGTCACACAGTTTGTTTACCCATTTGTCTGTTGATGGACACTTGTTTTAACCTTTGTCTGTAGTGAATGATGCAGTGAATGTTGGTGTGCATGTATCTGTTTGAGTTCACTGCATCATTCACTACAGCCAAAGGTTAAAACAAGTGTCCATCAACAGACAAATGGGTAAACAAAACGTGTTTCAAATCTTTTGGGTCCGTACTTATAATTGAAATGGTTATATCATATGGTCTAGAGTTTTCTCTATATATAACATCATGTTATCTGCAAATAATGATGGTTTTATTTTTTCCTTTCCAATTTGGATGCCTTTTATTTCTTTTTCCATCTGATTGCTCTTGCTAGGACTTTCAATACTCTGTTGAATAACAGTGGCAAGAGTGGGAGCCTTCTTCCTAATATTAAGGGGAAAGGTTTTAATATTTTACTGGGCTTGTGGCCTTTATAGTGTTGAAGTACCCTGTGGCTGAGAGGTGAAGAATCCACCTTCAATGTAGGAGATGTGGGTTTGATCCCTGGGTCAGGAAGATCTCTAGAGAAAGAAAAGGTAACCCATTTCTGTATTCTTGCCTGCGAAATCCCATGGACAGAGGAGAGAAGCTTGGCAGGCTATAGTTCATGGGGTTGCAAAATAGTCAGACATGACTTAAGGTCTAAACAACAACAAATGTTCTGACCATGCCCACTTTGTTGAGAGTTTTTATGATAAATGTTGGATTGTTTTCAGATACTTTTTATGCACCTATTGAGGTGATCATATGATTTCTATTCTTCCATTTGATTCATGGATTTTTGAACTGTCCTTGGCATATTAGAATAAATCCCACTTGATCATGGTGCATGATCTTTTTATTCTTGTTGAATTTGGTTTCCTGGTGTTTTGTTGAGGGTTTTTGCATCTGTGTTCAGGGATTGTTTAGTTGCTAAGTTGTGTCTGGCTCTTTGCGACCCCATGGGTTGTAGCACTCCAGGCTCCTCTGTCTTCCACTATCTCTTAGAGTTTGCTCAAATTTATGTCCATTGAGGAGATGCTATTAATCATCTCATTCTCTGCCACCCCGCTTTTAATCTTTCCCAGCATCAGGATCTT
This sequence comes from Kobus ellipsiprymnus, assembly GCA_006410655.1. NCBI lineage: Eukaryota > Metazoa > Chordata > Mammalia > Artiodactyla > Bovidae > Kobus > Kobus ellipsiprymnus. The sequence continues at coordinate 287,199 of SJYR01001344.1, forward strand.
CTTTTCCAATGAGTTGGCTTTCGCATCAGGTGGCCAAAGTATTGGAGCCTCAGCTTCAGCATCAGTCCTTCCAGTGAATATTCAGGGATTCATTTCCTTTGGGATTGACTGGTTTGATTTCCTTGCTGTCCAAGGAATCTTCTCCAGCACTACAGTTCAGAAGCATCAATTGTTTGGCCCTCAGCCTTCTTTATGGTCCAACTCTCACATCTGTACATGACTACTGGAAAACCATAGCTTTGACTGTATGGATCTTTGTTGGCAGAGTGATATCTCTGCATTTTAATATACTCTCTAGGTTTTTCATAGCTTTCCTTCCAAGGAGCAAGTGTCTTTTAATTTCATGGCTGCTGGATGTTGTTGCTCAGTGGCTAAGTCATATCTGACTCTCTGCATCCCCATGGACTGCAGCATGCCAAGCTTCCTTGTCCTCTACTATCTCCTGGAGTTTGTTCAAATTCACGTTCATTGAGTTGGTGATGCCATCTAACCATCTGAGTATATTGGCCTGTAATTTCTTTTTGTTGTTGTTGTTGTTCCCTTGTCTGGTTTTGATACCAGGGTAATACTTACCTTGTAAAATAAGTTTGAGAACATTCCCTGATTTCAGTGTTTTGGAAGAGTTTGAGGATTGGTATCAGGTTTTCTTTGACTGTTTGGCATCATTCACCAGTGAAGCTGTCTGGTACCGGACTTTTGTTCATTGGGAGTTTTTTTGATTACTGTTCAGTAGAGTCCATACTAGTAATCAGTCTATTCAGGTTTTCTGTTTCTTTATAATTCTGTCTTGGAAGATTGTATGTTTCTAGGAATTTATCCATTTCTTTTAAATTGGGCCAATCCTAACGTCCAGTTTGTTGGCATATAATCATCGATTAGTCTTATGATCCTTTGTATTTCTTTGGTAGCAGTTGCAATTTCTCTCTTTCCATATCTGGATTTATTTGGGCCTTCTCTCTCTCTTTTTTTCTTAGTGAGCTTAGTGAGGTTTGTCAATTTCATCTTTTCACAGAAACGCTCTTAGTTTTTCTGTTTTAGTCCCTATTTCATTTATTTCCACTCTGATCTTTACAGTTTCCTTTCTTCAATTAACTCTGGGTTTTGTTTGTTCTTGTTCTGGTTGCTTCAGGTGTGAAGTTAGATTGCTTGAGGTATTTATTGTGTCTTGAGGTTGGGCTGTATCACAGTGAACTTACTTCTTAGAACTGCTTTCAGCGTATTCCAGAGATTTTGGTGGATTGTGTTTGCATTTTCATTTGTCTCAGAGTATTTTTTTTAAATTTCTCCTTTGATTTATTTGTTGATTCATTGTTTGTCCAGGAGTATGTTGTTTAATCACCACATATTTGTAATTTTTCCAGTTTTCGTCATGTAATTGATTTCTATCTTCATACCATTGTGGTCAGAAAAGACACTTGATATGTCTTCAGTCTCCTTAAATTTACCAAGGCTTTTTGGTGGCCTAGCATGTGATATATCCTGGAGAATGTTCCCTGTGTGCTTGAGAAGAAAGTGCTGCTGCTTTTGAATGGAAAGTTCTATATATACTAAATTCATATGGTGTAATGTGTCATTTAAGGCCAAAATTTGCTTATAAATGTTCTGTCTCGATGATCTTCGCATGCAGTGGCCAAAGTACTGGAGTTTCAGCTTTAGCATCATTCCTTCCAAAGAAATCCCAGGGCTGATCTCCTTCAGAATAGACTGGTTGGATCTCCTTGCAGTCCAAGGGACTCTCAAGAGTCTTCTCCAACACCACAGTTCAAAAGCAGCAATTCTTCGGCGCTCAGCTTTCTTCACAGTCCAACTCTCAAGACTGATGCTGGGAGGGATTGGGGGCAGGAGGAGAAGGGGACAACAGAGGATGAGATGGCTGGATGGCATTACCGACTCGACGGACGTGAGTCTGAGTGAATTCTGGGAGTTGGTGATGAACAGGGAGGCCTGGCGTGCTGCGATTCATGGGGTCACAAAGAGTTGGACACGACTGAGCGACTGAACCGAACTGAACTGAACAGAACTGGATGATCAGTCTACTGATGTAATTGAGTTGTTAAAGTTCTACTATTTTTGTATTGCTATCAGTTTCTCCCTTTGGGTCTGTTAAGTACCTATGTTCGGTGCATGAATGTTTACGAATGTTACGTCTTGGTTAGATCAACCTCTTTATCATTATTTAATGCTCAATTTTGTCTTTTATTAGTCTTTGCTTTAAAGTCCATTTTGTCTGATGGAGTTAGCTATCCCAACTTTCTTTTGGTTTCCATTTGCATGAAAAATCTTTTTCCATCCCTTCACTTTCAGTCTTGTGTGTGTTTTTATGTCTGAGGTGAGTCTCTTATATGCAGCATATAGATATGAGTTGGTTTTTAATCCATTCAGCCCCTCTGTCTTATGATTGAAGCATCTAGTCCATTTACATTTAATGTAATTATTCATAGATATGTACTTTTTTGCCATTGTATTCATTGTTTTCAACTGTCTTGCAGTTCCTCTGCAATTTTTTCTTTACTTGCTTTCTTCCTTTATGATTTAAAGACTTTCTGTAGTGTTATGCTTAGATTTCTTTCTCATTGTTTTTGATGTGTCTACTATAAGACTGGGAACTGACCGTGGTTCAGATCATGAACTCCTTATTGCCAAATTCAAACTTAAATTGAAGAAAGTGGGGAAAACCACTAGACCATTTAGGTATGACCTAAATCAAAACCCTTATTTAATGGAAGTGATAAATAGATTTAAGGGACTAGATCTGATAGACAGAGTGCCTGATGAACTATGAACAGAGGTTTGTGACATTTACAGGAGACAGGGAGCAAGACCATACCCAAGAAAAAGAAATGCAAAAAAGGAAAATGGCTGTCTGAGGAGGCCTTACAAATAGCTGTGAAAAGAAGAGAAGCGAAAAGCAAAGGAGAAAGGAAAGATATACAGAATACAGAACTCTACATTCCCATTTGAATGCAGAGTTCCAAAGAATAGCAAGGAGAGATAAGAAAGCCTTCCTCAGTGATCAATGCAAAGAAATAGAGGAAAACATTAGAATGGGAAAGACTAGAGGTCTCTTCAAGAAAATTAGAGATACCAAGGGAATTTTTCATGCAAAGATGGGCTCAATAAAGGACAGAAATGGTATGGACCTAACAGAAGCAGAAGATATTAAGAAGAGGTGGCAAGAATACACAGAAGAACGGTACAAAAAAGATCTTCACGACCCAGATAATCACGATGGTGTGATCACTCACCTAGAGCCAGACATCCTGGAATGTGAGGTCAAGTGGGCCTTAGGAAGCATCATTACAAACAAAGCTAGTGGAAGTGATTGAATTCCAGTTGAGCTATTTCAAATCCTAAAAGATGATGGTGTGAAGGTGCTGCACTTAATATGTCAGCTGCTGCTGCTACTGCTAAGTCACTTCAGTCATGTCCGACTCTGTACAACCCCATGGATGGCAGCCCACCAGGCTCCCCCATCCCTGGGATTCTCCAGGCAAGAACACTGGAGTGGGTTGCCATTTCCTTCTCCAATGCATGAAAGTGAAAAGTGAAAGTGAAGTCACTCAGTCGTGTCCGACCCTCAGCAACCCCATGGACTGCAGCCTACCAGGCTCCTCTATCCATGGGATTTGCCAGGCAAGAGTACTGGAGTGGGGTGCCATTGCCTTCTCCATAATATGTCAGCAAATTTGGAAAACTCAGCAGTGGCCACAGGACTGGAAAAGGTCACTTTTCATTCCAATCCCAAAGAAAGGCAATGCCAAAGAATGTTCAAACTACCGCACAATTGCACTCATCTCACATGCTAGTAAAGTAATGCTCAAAATTCTCCAAGCCAGGCTTTAGCAGTACCTGAACCAAGAACTTCAGATGTTCAAGCTGGTTTTAGAAAAGGCAGAGGAACCAGAGATCAAATTGCCAATATCTACTGGATCATCAAAAAAGCAAGAGAGTCCCAGAAAAACATCTCTTTCTGCTTTATTGACTATGCCAAAGCCTTTGACTGTGTTGGTCAGAATAAACTGTGGGAAATTCTGAAAGAGATGGGAATACCAGATCACCTGACCAGCCTCTTGAGAAACCTGTATGCAGGTCAGGAAGCAACAGTTAGAACTGGACATGGAACAACAGACTGGTTCTAAATTGGGAAAGGAGTGCGTCAAGGCTGTGTATTGTCACCCTGTTTATTTAACTTACACGCAGAGTACCTCATATGAAATCCTGGCCTGGAGGAAGCACAAGCTGGAATCAAGATTGCTGGGAGAAATATCAATAACCTTAGATATGCAGATGACACCACCCTTATGGCAGAAAGTGAAGAAGAGCTAAAGAGCCTCTTCATGAAAGTGAAAGAGGAGAGCGAAAAAGTTGGCTTAAAGCTCAACATTCAGAAAACTAAGATCATGGCATCCGGTCTCATCACTTCATGGGAAATAGATGGGGGAACAGTAGAAACAGTGGCCGACTTTATTTTGGGGGGGCTCCAAAATCACTGCAGATGGTGACTGAAGCCATGAAATTAAAAGACGCTTACACCTTGGAAGGAAAGTTATGACCAATCTAGACAGCATATTGAAAAGCAGAGACATTACTTTGCCAACAAAGGTCCATCTAGTCAAGGCTGTGGTTTTTCCAATACTCATGTATGGATGTGAGAGTTGGACTATAAAGAAAGCTGAGCGTTGAAGAACTGATGCTTTTGAACCGTGGTGTTGGAGAAGACTCTTGAGAGTCCCTTGGACTGCAAGGAAATACAACCAGTCCACCCTAAACGAGATCAGTTCTGGGTGTTCATTGGAAGGACTGATGTTGAAGGTGAAACTCCAGTACTTTGGCCACCTCATGTGAAGAGTTGACTCATTGGAAAAGACCCTGATGCTGGGAAACAAGTTAAGTCTGAACACATTCTAAAACTCTGGGGACTTCCCTGGTGGTCCAGTGACTGACTGCATGCTCCCAGTGCAGGGGGCCCAGGGTCTATTCCTAGTTGGGGAACCAGATCCCACATGCCACAACTAAGAGTTTTCATGCTGCAGCTGAAGATCCTGCATGCTGCAACAAAGACTGAAGATTCTGGCACAGCCAAATAAATAAATATTTTAAAAATTTAAAAGTAAAAGTCTGTATTTTCACTCTCCAGCCCACGCTTTAAGTTTTTGATGTCACATTTTACACCTTTGTATTTTGTGTACACCTTAATTAAATGTAGTTATAGGTTTGTTTTTTGTTTTTTTTGTTTTTTTTTTTTACAACTTTTGCCTTTTACCCTTTATACTAGATTTATAAGTGATAATCTGCTTTATTATATACTTAACCTTTTCGTTGTTTGGTCGCTAAGTCATATCTGACTCTTTGCAACCCCACAGACTATAGCATGCTAGGCTCCCCTCTCTTTCACTGTCTCTCAGAGTTTGCTCAAATTTATGTCTATTGAGTCGATGATGCTAACTGATCATCTCATTCTCTGCTGCCCCCTTCTCCTTTTGCCTTCAGTCTTTACCAGCTTCAGGGTCTTTTCCAGTGCGCTGGCTCTTTGCATCAGCTGGCCAAAGCATTGGAGCTTCAGCATCAGCCCTTCCAATGAATATTCAGGGCTGATGTCCTTTATGATTGACTGGTGTAATATCCTTGCTGTCAAAGGGATTTTCAAGAGTCTTCCCCAGCACCCGTTAACCTTTCCCAGTAAGATTTTTACTTTTGTATGTTTTCTTGCTACTAATTGGTGCCCTTTCTTTTCACCTTGAAGAAATCCATTTGATTTTTCTTGTAGGGCCAGTTTAGTGATGATGAACTTTTTTTAGCTTTTGCTTGTCTGGGAAATGCTGCTTCTTTGATTCTGAATGATAACCTTGGTGGGTAGTGTTCTTGGATGGAAGTGTTTTGTTGTTTTGTTTTTCATTTTAATCCCTCTGGCCTGCAGTGTTTCTGCTAGGAAATCGTCTCAAAGTCTTGTGGTGGCTCCCTTATATTATAACATCTTATGGAAAAACCCCATTTTTTTTTTTTTGCCAAACCAATATGAAACAGCTTTCCAGGTGGCTCAGTGGCAAAGAATCTGCTTGCCAATGCAGGAGATGTGGGTTTGATCCCTGGGTTGGGAAGATCCCCTGGAGGAGGAAATGGTGACCCACTCTAGTATTCTTGCCTGGGGAATCCTATGGACAGAGAAGCCTGGTGGACTACAGTCCATGGGTCACAAGAGTCAGACATGACTTTGTGACCTAAACAACAACAACAATATACATCAAGTTGTTTTTCTCTTGCTGTTCTGTTAAGATTCTCTAACTTTTGACATTTTAATTACAGTGTGTGTTGGTGTGGGTCTCTTTGGGCTCATCTTGTTTGGGTCTTTCTGGGATTCCTGAATCTGATTTCTGCTTTATTTCCCAGGTTGGGGAATCTTACAGCCAGTATTTCTTCAAATAAGATTTCTGCCCCTTTCTCTCTCTTTCCTCTCCTTCTTGGACCCTTATAACGTGATTGTTATTCTACTTGAGGTTGTCCCGTGGGTCCCTTAGGTTATCCTCACTTTTAGAAGTTCTTTTGTCTTTTTTGCTGCTGTGTTTGTATGAGTTCCTCTGCCCTAACAAACCACTGATCTTTCTTCTGTTCATCTAGCCTGCTGTTGAGTCCCTCTAGTATATTTTTCATTTCAGTTACTGTACTCTTCAACTTTGAGACTTCTATTGGCTACTTTCTTGTAGTTTTGTATCTGTTTGTCCAAGTTCTCTGTATTCATCCACTCTTTTGTGTTAAGTGAGCATTTTTATTAACATTCCTTTGAATTCTTTATCAGGAAAATCAACTTATCTGTGTCTTAGAACATACAAAGTAATTGTTCAAAAAATGACTCTCAGCCTTCGTTTATTATGTTTTTTAATTGAAGGCATACTTGCAGCCCAGCTTTGCAGAATAAATTACTTAACGCAGACTGTTACTCTCGAATATCTGTAAGGAGAGTCCAAGTGCCAGGACACTTGTTCTGGTACTGGTTGAGGACAGCACCGAGACACTTCCCTGGTGATCCGGTGGTCGAGCATTCACCCTTCTAGTACAGGGGCACGGGCTCCGCCCCCGGTTGGGGAACTAAGGTCCTGCATGCCGCGGGGCAGCTAAACCCATGCACTGCAACTGTTGAACCCATGTGCTCTAGAGCCCATGCTCTGCAACAATAGAAGCCCCCATTAACTGCAGCTAGAGCAAGCCCATGTGCTGCAAAGAAGAGCCTGCAACACCGTGAAGACCCAGTTCAGCCAAAAAAAAAAAAAAAAGAGCAGTGCAGGCCAGGCCCTCAGGGTGACTTCAGGGTTCGCTTTGTGTGATGGCAGATTGTTGGGGACCTGGGAGCAGGAGCAACATCTGATTTTCATTGAAAATGTAAAAAAGATCCATTCCATTTTTGAGAGCATTTGGTTTCCTGGTGGCCATCAGGGCCTGTGTCTGTACCAGCCCGGTGCTCACAGCCACTTTCTGCAGGTGAGGGGACAAGCCCAGAGAGGCTGCGCTGCCTGCCCACATCGTCCAGCCACGATTCAAGCCTGCCTCCCTCTTCAGTAGCCCTTAATCACAGTGCAGTCACTTCCCCTCCCAGGGTGTGTGTCCACCCTTGTCTGGTCACTTGTGCTCCAGATCAGAGTCTTGTCGTGCTCTCCGGCCTTCACAGCATTTTTGGCAACCAGCATTTTTGGTCCCTCTGGCATCCTCTTTGGCCACCATGCTCTGGGTGCCACCAGCAGGCCCACAGGGTGGTGGAGGGAGGGAAGGAAGGGAGGCAGGGGACAGTGGCCAGATGCCCACCAGTCACCCCTCTGCCCACCCCCATGTGATGCTCAGACAGCACGTGCTGGCCTGCCTCAGGCTCCTCTGGCTGCCTGAGCACAAGGTACCGTTTAGAAAGATAGGGAGAGATGCAGATGAGCCATCAGCATTAAAAGTGTTGATTTTTAAAAGATTCTGTTCAGTGTTTGCAGGTCGATGTGCAGGATTAACATTCTTGTCTTTAACGTTCTTTGAGATCCATAGAGCTAACGCAGGGGAGGCCAGGAGCAGACAGAACCTCCTACCTGCTCTCAGCCAGAAAGCCAGCTCCAGATGCCCCAAGACAAGATCATTAGCTTCCTGCCTCCTGCCCTAGGGGCAAGACCACAGGCCCAGGGAGAGGTGACCCCTGGCAAGAAGCACTGGTGCTTTTTCTTTTTGTTCTTTAATCAAATGCCAACAGAGGAGAAATAAAGGGCAGCTGACGCTTGGAAGATCACTTAAGGGTCAGAGAGCAAGCCCCTCGGGCTGGCACAAAATACATGACAAGCACATTTTTTGTGGCCCTGGAGCTCACCTCTTCAGCAGCAATGCTGTTTTTCGAGGTGACCCATCACCCTGACATTCTTATATAAACAGCACATCCCAAACCTGCTGCCTTTGGACGTTGTACCTGGCACATTAACTCTTCTTGATGGATCAAGACCCTCGCCAGCCAGGGAGCAAGTTTGGAATCTTGGTTCTACATTTGCCACGTGGGCCCAGAACTGTGGGCTTCTGCCTTCAGGCCCCCTGGTCTGCAGGAAGGTGCCCTGGGGAGCAGCAGAGCCCCTGCCTGCACCGCCCACACCCAGGCTGCGCCTGACGCCCCTGCACCGTCACCCGCAACTGGCTGGGCCAGCAGCCCCTGCTTTTCTGCTATCGTGGTTCTCACCCGGCTACCCAGGAGGGGAGAAATAGTTAGCCCTTTGAAGGCCTCTGTGGCGAGGCCTGGGCTGCAGATGTCCTCTTGCCCTGGATTTTATCCTCCTCTGGGGCACATGTGCACTGAATGGTGGGGCCCTGCAGCTGAAGCCGCGATGCCCGAATTTCTGTGGCCTCTACTCTTGCTGCCTAGCTGCTCTGCTCCCCCGGCCCACTCCCACGACGTGCACAGCAGTGTGGAGTCTCCTGGCGCCCCTGACCCCCCCGCACTTCCTGCCTGGACCACATGTGGACACAGGTCAAGTTCAGTAATGATGTCCCTGGCATGACCATGAATGGTTGCAGCCACAGTTCTTGTCTGGGAGTGTGTGTCTGTGTGCGTGTGGATCCAGGTGTGCGATCTACACATGTGTCTGCATGTATGTATCTGTGTGGGGTTTGTCATTCCTTTCGGTGATGCTGAGCAGGTGGCCTGGCCCTGATTACCCTGTTATACCTGGTCTCCAAGCCCAGGAAATCTGGCAGGAATTTGGCCGCAAATTAAGAAAACCCAAGCCTCAAGGTGTAGATTTCTTTCCAGGAGTGGAAGGGATGCATGTAAAAGGGTGAAAATCCAGGAGCAGCAGTGTCCTTGGAGATTGTCCTCCAGGGAATGGCCTCAGCCTCAAGTCAGTGGCACAGACTAGTTGGGGACTGCTCACAGGGCTGACCATCACCCGAGTTTTGTCTGCATGGGCCTGTCGCCGAGGGATTATTGTTAGTTTCTGTCTGACATTGCAGTCAGGAGCTTCCAGCGCAGAGCCCAGGAAGCCCATCGTGAGCCAGGGCCTCCGCCGAAGGGGCTGACCTAGGGTTCAAGTTGGATGCTTGTTCTCCTGCCCCCTTGCTCTGTTTCCGCAGGGTGGGTGGGGCCCAGGGTTTGTGTGTTTATGGGAGGGCTGTGGCTGCAGGTCTCCAGGCAAGTGAAGACCACCTGTGTCTTGGGGGCTGTATACCTGGTGCACTGTTTTTGGCTGTGGACCAAGTGTACTGTGCTCTGACCCTGGGCCAGGCTTCAGGGGGTGGTGACGGTGGCAGAGGACAGGCCCCGGAGCCTGCAGGTCAGAAACTCTCTGCGGTCAGGTGTGCGCTTCCCCTTGAGCCCAGCAGAGCAAGCAGCATGCGGGGCTGGAGGCCGGCCTGAGGCAGAAGCTCATCTGCTCCTTGCTCTGCCCGCCTCGGTCCTGAGGCCTCAAGCCCTTTTCTTAACCTGGTCTGCCCACCTGTGCTGGAAAAATCCCACTCCTGGAAGTTGCCCGGAGAAAAGCTCTGATGTGTTGTCAGGGAGTGGGAGTGACAGGGAAATGAGCAGACCAGGTCCCGCTGCTGGAGGCGGAGACACAAACTCCAGGGCAAGGGTCCGCCTTGAGGCCCAGCTGCCTGCCCGACAGCCCCTCCCGCCTGGGGTCAGATGCCGCCTTCACCCTACTGACTGCTGACGTCACAGCCTGAGAGACTCCGCGCCCAGGAACACAGGGCCCCTGAGGCTGTGGTCGCGTAGGGAGCGCTGGCCGGGCTCTGGCAGGTGGAGCGCCTTCCTGTTTATCCCACAATTAGTCACAGCAACTGTGACCAGGACGCGCCGTCTTGGCCTGTTAATCCCCAGCGCCCCGCCTTGGGCTTGCACAATCGGCCCTTGAGGGCAGGATAGCTTCTGCTTTCCCTGGAACCTGCCACCCTTGCCCCACTGGGCACACACTTCCTCTTCCAAGCCCTCCCGGAATGTTTTGGCCTGGGCCACGCTCTGCCCTGTTTGGGAGGGGCAGCCTTCATTGTGGCGGACAGAGCCACTGCTCCCATGTCGCCGGCCAGAGGGGCTGGGCTGGGGGGGTCGGAGGCAGCCCGAGCCCCCCTGGCAGGTGAAGGGACTCGCCCCGCTCCTGGTTCCTGGGGCTTGAGAAGTGTGCTCAACAGGAAGGCAAACGTTCCATTGCGTTCTGCTCTTTTGTGAAGGCGCGGAATCCCCTGGGGCCATGGAATCCCCTGAGGCCATGGCCTCTGAAAGAGAGCTGGATGATGCCCACGGGTGGTTCACATGGCTCCCACCCACAGCACCCAGGCTCCCAGGGGGTGGCCAGCCCTCCTAGGGCCCAGGCACAGACAAGAGGGGAGAGGGGGACTGGGGTGGTCCCCACCCGGGGTTGGGGGGGTGTGTGGGAGGAGAGCGTGCCTCCCACAGGACTCTGCTTCCGACTCCACCCCCAGTCTCCGCCCACTAGGTCAGGGAAGTGCAAACTTGACCTCAGGTGACAGTTTTTCATTCTTAGAAGATCACTCAAATGGGGCCATTTAACAGAAAGGGGCTTTTTCACACTGTCCATGGGGTTTTCCATGGGGATTGAAAGCAAAAGGAGAAGGGGGTGGCAGAGGATGGAATGGTTGGATGGCATCAGCGACTCAACGGGCATGAACTTAAGCTCTGAGAGATGGTGGAGGCCAGGGAAGCCTGGTGTGCTGCAGGCCATGGGGTTGTAGAGGGTCGGACAGGGCTCAGTGACTGAACCACAGCAGAAAGGGGTGGGGCCCTGGAGCCAAGCTGCTGCTTTGGGTCGCGTCCAAGTCAGCTTTCACTTTCGCGTTTGGAACGTGTGTGTTTTTTGGTCTAGTTTTCATTTCTCCCCAGTGCATTTTGTCTGGGCTCCTGCTGCAGCCTGTCTGCATTTCTCTAGAACGCCCCAAGCACATGAGCGGTCAGAGTCAGCTGATGCTGCCTGCAGGGCGAGCCTGTCATCAGGCAGTGACCCCAAGGACACCGGACAGACACCCTGACCCCACAGCCTGACCAGCAGGGTGGCCCACCCACGCCCCTGCCGCGTTGCTGGCTCCTGGCCTGTGCCTGGCCATGTAGAGAGTCTTGTCTGAGATTCACTTGATTCCTCACCGCTGCCCAGCCTCAGGGCCCGCCCGTCCGGTGTCTCTGCCGTCAGCCCTCATGTCTCCCAATGGAACAGGCTCCTGGGGGTCTGGCGATTTCCAGCTTGGCATCTGAGCTTCTCAGAGCAGGGATTTCCTCCGCGTGGCCCCGAGCAGCTCTATCTGTCGTGGGGTGAGACTGAGCCCTGGGCCCCGGCTCATCTTCGCTCCCTCCACTGCTGTCCACAGATGTGGCTGGCGGTGCCCCCCCCCCGGCCCTTCATCCTCTCCCCAGGCTCCTTGACAGGCGCCTGGGGCTGCTTGGCCAGCACTCCAGGGTTGAGTGCACCCTGCCTGCCGCCAGCCTGGGTGGTCGACAGTGCTGGGTTGCGTTCTCCCCAGCTCCTTGGGGGCCCTAGAGCTTTAGTCGCTGCTATGGTCTGAATGTTTGGGACCCCCTGAATTCACATGTTGACCCCCAAAATAATGGCATCAGGAGGTGGGACCTTTGCCTTGTGATGGGACAGTGTCCTTGGAGAGAGAGATGACCTCTTTCCCCCGGGTGAGAACACAGCAAGAAGGAGGCAGCCATCTCTGGGCCAGGACAAGGTCCTCACCAGACCCCACATCTCGGATGTCCAGCGTCCCAAGCTGTGAGGAGTGAATGTCTGTCATGCGGGCTGCCCGCCATGGGAACCAGTCACAGCAGCTGGTAGAGATGACCCCCGGGGACCCCCGGTGTGGCTGCTGCCCTCTGGTCCCTGGCCCGCTCCTCAGCCTTCTTCAGAAAAATCCCAGGTCTGCTCGTGAGCCCTGTTTGTCCTGGGGCAGAGGGAGTCCAGGAGACGCCCTTGTCCTGCCCGCTGGAGTGTGCCTGAACCCTTGAGCGCTCACACTTGGAGCAAGGGGCGGCAGGAGGTGCACAGATAGGCCATCTGAGAGCTGATCTCGGCGTCCCCTCCTCCCCGGGGGCCCCCCCAAATGCTAGGCATCCTCCACACCAGGCCTCTGCTCTGGCCCTGGGCTAACCCTGCTGCCCTGCTGGTCAGACCCAGGCAGACGCACTCCCTGAGCTCGGCACACCCCCCCACACCTGGGCCGTGTCTGGGCCCTGGCCGCCTCCCCCAGACCCTCCAGGCAACGACTCAACTGTCAGTTATTCTTTCACAGGCAAGGAACAGGCTTTGAGAGGTTAGGTTTTGCGTCCAAGGTCATGTTTCTAGGAAGAGTGGGTGGGACTTGAATCGGGCAGTCAGATGGTAGAGCCTCGGCGTATGCGATCGGAGGAACTAGGGTTTGGAAGGAACACAGGCGTTGCCTGAGCCGGCTCCGCGGGGTGCTCAAGGCTCTGCCGAGAGGAGGGTGACCCCAGGCCCGCACGGCCTTCAGGGCCAGGGTGGCCTCTCAGCTCGTGTGTCTCGTCTGCCCACCAGGCTGTCTTCTTGGGTCCCTGTGTCTGGCAAATGGTGCTGCGTTCAAGTGAAGGCCGCTCACCCTGGAAGGACAGTTCTGGGGGGAGCCCATCCCGGGGGCGTCGGCACCCGAGGACACGCACTCTGGGCATGTGTTCGGAATGTCTGAGACGGTTGTGTAATGGATGGCTCGCAGCCGCTCTGTTGAGGCTCGGCTGTGGGGATAACGACCTGGCCTGAAGCGTTACACCATGGAATGACACACACACAGAAGAATGGCTGAATCGTTCTTGGGGGCACGGGGGGCGCGGGGAGGCCAGGAAGGGAGGCCAGAGCTTTCCCCAGAAATCACAGGCTGCCTGGAAGCTGTGGGCCACACATTCCGACCGGGTCAGCATTGCAGGGTGACGGGAACAGGCCCACAGGAGTGTTCTTTCTTGACAGAAATCTTCTTGGCATGAACACCTTTCCTGTCCCTGTGACCGGTGAGAAGGGACCCGCGGTGCAACCCTGGCCCTGTGTGGGAGGCTGGCAGAGGTGGACACAGGCCTTTCAGGGCCAGCAGGCAGTAAGGGCTGACATGGAGGGCAGTGTCCTAGAAGGAGGGGGACCCATCTGAGTGTGGGTGCCAAGGGCAGGAGGGGGCAGGCCTGCTCCCTGGTGGGGGAAGCTTCCAGCATCGCACCACCCTGGACCCGCCTCTCTGGGCTCTGCCTTTTGTGAACACCGGCCCCCACCGCTCCCGGAGACAGACGTCAGCAAGGCCTGCACTTCCTAGAAAGCTGGTTAGCAGATCTTTCCTGCAAGCCATCCATTCTTGGGAAACACGAGGAGGGCAGAGCGTGGATGCTATCCTGTCCTGGCGTCTGGCGTCATATCTGAGTTGGCAACGAAGGGCTATTGCAACACTCCTGGGCCCGCATCCCAGCCCCTCTCCTCACTGTCCCTGGTTCAGATCTGCAGGCAGGGGAGGAGGGTGGTGGACAGCGGAGCCCTACACACTCGAGGGCCCTGGTCCCCAGAGTGTCTGGTTCTGGGTTTGGGTGGAACATGTGGTGCTGAGCAGGGATGGGGGTTGTGTGTGCCTGCATGTATGTGAGCACGTGTGTGGGCGTGTGTGTAGACATGTATGTGTGGACTGAATCCAGCTTGATGGAGTCCTTCTCTCCTAGCCCTCTGCAAATGTGGCTCCAGCCGTCCAGTGGAATGGGCAGGGGTGGGGGCGTGGGGAGCAGGGGCTGCCTCCCTTGGACTGTTCCCCCCTAGACTGCTGTCATATCAGCCTCCCTAGCTTATGGAGGGTTTCTGTCCAAACTCCCAACTGAACTTTCCTCCAGGGGTCTCCCCAGAGCACATAGGGACATGGGCGTTGGTGGGGGTGGGAAGGGGGTGGCTCTGCTGGGAAATGAGGCAGGTGCCACCCTGAGAGGTTTCCTAGTGCTGGAGCAGGGCCCGCGCCGGCCAACCTGGACTGTGAAAGCTGCCTGCGCAGGGTTCTGCCTGGTGCACAGTGGGGCAGGGGGCAGTGGGCAGAAGAGGGCATGGAGGGGGTGTGGGTGGGAAAGAAGAAAGGCTTGAATGGGCTCCGCCCCACTCTGGTGGGTCCCCCACCCTCTGCCTGCACATATGGCTGGCTGTGCACTCCCCCCATGTGGGAAGCAGGACAGGGCAGCGGATTACACCCTGGACACCTCCAGTCCGGCAGAGGGCCGGGCTGTTTGATCTTTGAGTCCCTCCGGACTTTCTGTGTGAAGTGTGTCCCATGCATCCCGTGAATTAGGAGCTGAGCATGTTGACACTTGTGTGAATGTGTACACATGCAGTTTGTGCAGGTGGGTGAGTGGCTGTGGAATCTGCCTGCCTGGGTCCTCGCACCGTCTCACTTGGGGAGCCAGGCAGCGGGTGGCAGGAGAGGAAAGGCCAGAGCTCTTTGCGGGGAGGGGGTGGCACACCTCCCCTGTGACCTAACAACTCCCTCCAGCCTCCCCACTTCCCAGGGAGATGCCTGATGCATGCCGCCTGCCTCCTTTCAGGGAGGCCATCCTCGGCTCCATTTTTGCCAATGAAGAAGCCAGGGCAGCGAGGTGCTTGAGCGGGTCACCCCAAAGCGTGACTTTGACCCCGTCTCCTTGGATGTGCGCTGGCCCCCAAGCCACGGATGCCAATCTGTCCCTGCTGGTCAGACATCAGACTCATAGGAAGGAGTCCCCTTTGACAGTGTCACCTCCATGGGGACCAGTGGCTGGCTCCAGGCGGTGAGGGGTGGCACCTGGCTGGATGCTGCGGAGGAGACAGCAGTCATCAAGTGCCCGCAGAGAGAGAGGCTGGTGGCCTCCAGGGGGATTGCTCCCCACCGAAGCAGCAGGAACAAGACACTGCCAAGGGGGATGTCTCGGGGGCCTGCCTGCCTCAAAGCAAGGAGCTGTGGGCTGGGGTTTCCACGCTGCCAGTCGGCCTCACAGGTGAGTGCATGCGCGTGTCCAGGTCTCAGTTGGCTGAGGCTGCTGTGACAAACACCACCAACAGGACGGTCAGCCACAGACACTGTCTCCAAGCTGGACGCTGGAGTCTGAGGTCGGGTACGGGCGGGCTGTTCCTCCCGAGGCCTCTCTCCTCCTGGGCGTATAGATGGTTGTCCGCGCCATGTCCTCACAGGGTCCTCCTGTGCCTGCCAATGTCCTGGTCTCCCCCTCCTCTTAATCACGCACCAGTTCTATGGGATCAGGACACCACCCCCCGCCGCCACCATGACGTCATTCTCCCTCCATCACCTTTGTAAAGACTGCATCTCCAAACACGGGCCCATCCCGAGGTGTGGGGTCCAGGGCTCCAACATACACATCGGGGGGACACACAGAGCCCCTCCCATTTTCTAGGAGCTGTGGGCACTGCTTCACCTGTGATACCGTGCTTGTTTCCATTTCCCGTTGTTCTCTCTCACGTTTCTTGGAGGTGCAGCTATATCAGCTGGATTTCCAGGTGGGGAGGCTAAAGCTCAGAGACGGGAAGAGACATGTCCACAGACCACATGGGTCCAGCAGAGAGGAGGGTGTGGACGCTGGGCCACAGCACAACGTGACGAATGCTCAAAAAATGGCTCGTATGGAGGACCACCGTGGGGACAGGGAAGGGCTGGGTACCCTGGAGGCATGTTCCCTCGGGACTCACGGATGCCCCGACGGTGTGCCTTGTGAGTGTGGGGTCTCTGCTAGCCCTGGACCCTGGGAAGTGAGCACTGCTGGAGCACAGGCACAGGCAAGTGTCACGTGGTCACCACCTCCAGATGGTATGGCCGTCTGCATGCCGGTCCACAGCTTCTGGCACCTTCTGTTCATGCTCCAGGTTTGCGTGAAGGGTCCAGCCATGCTCTGCTGTTGGTAGCACCTCCGAACCCTCCTCACCGGCATCCTGTGCTGTTGGGACATACGTGACTGAACAGGGCTGCGACGTGGTCGCTCTGCTGCTCGTCATCCCTGATGCCGTTCCATCTCGAGCCGAGGCTGCAGCCCCGCGTCCCTCTGCTGAGCCGTGCTGCCCCCGCTGGATGCCGGGAGCAGGTCTCAGAGCTGTGCTGGCTTGGGCCTGCTGGGGCTGGCTGGGCTCCTGGGCCCCGCTCCATGGTCAGTTCTCTCGCGCACTGGGGCTTTGTGCTCCTGCTGGCCACACACCTGCAAGGATAGAGTGGAGCTGTCCTGCCTCTGCACAGCTGACCTCTGTGGCCAGTGCAGGGCCTCTGTCCTCGTGGGCTGCGCCCATGTCTCACTGACCATACGGCCAGAGACTCCGTTGGCCAGCCTAGCCTGGAAGGCCCTCTAGTTGGGTCAGCTCTGACCCCACCCCCTGCCCCCTCTGCCCTGTAGACCCCCGAGCTCAGTGCACACTGCTCTCCACTCCTGGGTCTCCACCCAGCTCAGCCAGGAGGAAACCCTGGTGGACTGAAGCTGATGTTAGTCTGATTTGTGTGTTTGGGGGTATCCCTCGAGCCCCATACCCCTCTGTGAGGCGCCCCGAGCAGCCATCCTTTCCTGGGTCTGGTTGTTACCAGACAGGAAGGTCCCTTAGAGCTCGAGGGGGCAGGGACCCTTGTCTGCTCTGGAGCAGTTTCTACCTGAAGGAAGAGCTGCTGCGCCAGCAGAAGCAGACGAACGTGTCGCCTCATGGGGAAGTTGCAGACCTGGAGCGGAAGGATCCATCCACAGGGCCAGAGAACTCTGACCATGGGGCAGGGGATGGGTAGTCCCAACAGCAGGTTTATCCATTAAGAACATAGGTTTGTCTAGTACAGAGACTCCTTAAAAAAACTAAAAATAGAAATACCATATGACCTTTCAATCCCACTTCTGGGCATATATCTGGAGAAAAACATAATTTGAAGATGAGTATGCACTCCCGTGTTCACTGCAGCACTATTCAGAACAGCTGACCTAAATGTCCATCAACAGGAATGGATAAAGATGTGGTACATATACGGTGGAATATTACTCAGCCGTGAAAAAGAATGAAATATCACCACTTGCTACAGAACGGGTGGACCTAGGGATTATTATGCCAAGTGAAGTAAATCAGAGAAAGAGAAATGTTGTATTACATCACTTACATGTGGAATCTAAAATATGATGTAAATGAATGTATTTACAAAACAGAAACCGACTCACAGTCCTCAAAAACAAACTTATGGTTACCAAAGGGGGAAAATGGCGGGAGGGATAAATTCAGTCAGTCAGTTCAGTCACTCAGACTCTTTGTGACGCCATCAACTGCAGCACACCAGGCTTCCCTGTCCGTCACCAACTCCTGGAGCTTGCTCAAATTCATGTCCATCAAATCAGTGATGCCATCCAACCATTTCATCCTCTGTCATCCCCTTCTCCTCCTGCCTTCAATCTTTCCCAGCTCAAGGTCTTTTCCAATGAGTCTGTTCTTCTCATCATGTGGCCAAAGTATTGGAGTTTCAGCTTCAGCATCAGTCCTTCCAATGAAGGTTCAGGACTGATTTCCTTTAGGATTGACTTGTTTGATCTCCTTGCAGTCCAAGGGACTCTCAAGAGTCTTCTCTAATACCACAGTTCAAAAGCATCCATTCTTTGGCACTCAGCTTTCTTTATGGTTCAACTCTCACATCCATACGTGACTGCTGGAAAAACTAGCTTTAACTATACACCACCCTTATGGCAGAAAGTGAAGAGGAGCTAAAAAGCCTCTTGATGAAAGTGAAAGAGGAGAGCGAAAAAGTTGACTTAAAGCTCAGCATTCAGAAAACAAAGATCATAGCATCCGGTCCCATCACTTCATGGGAAATAGATGGGGAAACGGTAGAAACAGTGTCAGACTTTATTTTTTTGGGCTCCAAAATCACTGCAGATGGTGACTGCAGCCATGAAATTAAAAGACGCTTACTCCTTGGAAGAAAAGTTATGACCAACCTAGATAGTATATTCAAAAGCAGAGACATTACTTTGCCGACTAAGGTCCGTCTAGTCAAGGCTATAGTTTTTCCTGTGATCATGTATGGATGTGAGAGTTGGACTGTGAAGAAGGCTGAGGGCCGAAGAATTGATGCGTTTGAACTGTGGTGTTGGAGAAGACTCTTGAGAGTCCCTTGGACTGCAAGGAGATCCAACCAGTCCATTCTGAAGGAGATCAACCCTGGGATTTCTTTGGAAGGACTGATGCTAAAGCTGAAGCTCCAGTACTTTGGACACCTGATGCGAAGAGTTGACTCATTGGAAAAGACTCTGATGCTGGAAGAGATTGGGGGCAGGAGGAGAAGGAGACGACCCAGGATGAGACGGCTGGATAGCATCATGGACTCGATGGACGTGAGTCTGAGTGAACTCTGGGAGATGGTGATGGAGAGGGAGGCCTGGCGTGCTGCGATTCATGGGGTTGCAAAGAGTCGGACACGACTGAGCGACTGAACTGAACTGAACTAATTATACGGACCTTTGTCAGCAAAGTCATGTTAATTAGTTTGGGATTAATGTATACACACTTGTTCCGTTGCTAAGTTGTGTCTGACTGTTTGTGATCCCATGAACTGCAGCACCCCAGTCTTCCCTGTCCTTCACTATCTCCCTGACTTTGCTCAAACTCATGTCCATTGAGTCAGTGAGACCATCTAACCATCTCGTCCTCTGTCACTCCCTTCTCCTCCTGCCCTCAATCTTTCCCAGCATCAGGATCTTTTCCAGTGAGTCAACTCTTCACATCAGGTGGCCAAAGTATTGGAGCTTCAGCATCAGTCCCTCCAATGAATATTGAGGGTTTATTTCCTTTAGGATTGACCAGTTTGATATCCTTGCAGTCCAAGGGACTCGCAAGAGTCTTCTCCAGCACTGCAGGTTCGTTACTACATATAAAGTAGAGAACCAACAAGTACCTGCTGTGTGGCACAGAGAGTTCTGCTCCATACTGTGTAATAACCAGCAAAGAAAGATTCCGCAAAAGAGTAGCTATGTGTATATGTGTAACTGAGTCACTCTGTAAACCAACTGTACCTCAATATAAAAAACAAGTTTAAAAAGAGCATATGTTTATCAAACAACTTTAGGAAAATGTCCAGGAGGGCAGCACGCGGGGGAGGGGAGAGGTGTTTGTAGCATGTGCAGTTGACAAGGCCGCTGTGTAAAGATGAAGACCCAGGAACCAGCGAGAAAAGATCAAGAACCTGATAGAAAAACAGGTGCCAGGCACAAGCCGGCATCTCACAGGCATCTGTCAGTAAATGTGGGAGGGGAGGGTCTCCTTCACGTGTGGAGACCCTGTCCCAGCTCCAGGTCAACAGGGAAGACCCTTGGGCCCTCCATCAGCGCCGCTGGAGGAGCAGCTGGTGGGACGTGGTGAGCATGAGGGATGCCAGCTCCACAGCCATACGCTAGGGTGAGGGCACAGGGCGCATGTCCGAGGCCCTGCAGAGGGTGGGGTCCCTTCCAAGGCTGCACAGGACCGCTGGGCATCAGTGTGGGTGTGGTGAGAATGCTGCTGGGTGGGGTGGGTGAGGGGGGTTCTCAGCTTTGGGTCCTGGTCCTCTCAGTGGTGTTCGGGGTAGGGGGGAGGCTCACAGTGCTCCGCGCCTGTGAAATCAGTGAAAAGCCGGGCTTGGGCTAACCCCCCAAACCACAGCCTCCGTGGGTCCCTTCCTCTCTCATAACACCCCCCTGCCCTTGTGGGCACCAGGCACCCTGCAGATACCAGCATCCACCCCTTCCCTTCCTGCCAAGTGCTCAGCAGACTCCTGGCTCTGGCCCGAGCTTTCCTGCGGGGACCACGAGGCGGGGCAGTAGCTGGGTGTCCAGAGCATCTTCAGAAGCCAGGCAGATGAAGGCCTTCGAGGGCTGCCCTCCATCCTCACCACGACTCGGTGTGGACGCTGTCCCCTTGCCTGCAGCACACATGGGGACCTGAGAAAGCCGGGAGCATCAGTGCTGACGCAGCCCCGTCCCCAAAGGCTGCTCTTCCCCTGGCTCAACCCTGAGACGGGAGGGGGCACTAGTGTGGGGTCCCGGTCCTTTGTGAGGCACACCGCCCCGCCCCCCTGCCTGGTGAAGGCCCAAGGCCTTCTTTGCTCCCTGCTGGTTCTGGGAACACAGGAGGTGGGGGAGCAGCCTGAGCTTCCTGAGGAAGTTTCTTCAGGAAATGCACGGGCCCCGGGGAGCTCAGATCTGATGCTGGACACAAGCCTGGGGGCCGGGCTACAGCCTGCAGAGCAAGGGGGCTGGGTAGCAGGGAGCAGGCCAGCCCAGCCCTCACCTCCCTGTCTTCCCCAGGAGCCTAGCCCAGGGTCAGCCCCCATCTACACTCCAGGCCAGGATGGCCTGAGCTGCAGGGACCAGACTTCCTGGAACCGGCCCAGCATGGGGCTCTGGCCAGGGCCTTGGGCAGGCCAGAGCTTGAGTGCCTTCAGCCCAACTGTCCCCCAGGACAGACGCCTGGCCTTCCAGAAGATGCCAGCTCACGAACGCTGTGCTGATCTGTTGGTTTCAAAAGGGAAGGATCAGATTCAGGCTCTGACCTGGCCTCAGATCAATAGTCCTCTCTCAGGAAGGGCTGGGAGGGGGCAGAACAGGGACCCTGGCTGGGATCCGGGGAAGGACCGCAGCCCAGCAGGCCTCTGTCGCGCATGGTGAGATGAGGCCAAGCCCCGTCCAGAGACTCTGGCTCCAGGGCCCCAGAGCAGCAAGGCTGTGGGTTTGTAGGGGCTGCCCCCCAAGGCTTCCCCCAAGAGGGGCCGTGTAGGGGCTGACAGCCCCAAGGGCTGCACCCAGTGGAGCCAGGTGGGGATTGAGACTTCATGGTCCCACCCACTGTCTGGGGGATCCTCAGCGCAGGGTGAGGGCCTCTGGCAGTGGCCCAGTTTCCCTGGCAATAGGCCTCATAGAAGAGAACTAGCCTCAAGTGAAAGTTGGGGGCCTGAGCACACGGGGCAGTTTGTGCAGGAGGGGAGGCAGAGGTGGGGAGCCCCTCTTGGCTCTGTGGACAGACTAGGGCCGCTACTGACCCTATGGGGGTGCCTCCGACAGGGCCGCTGCGCCAGGAGTCCTGATGCCGCGTCTCTAGGAGCCATGGAAGCCTCACTTCCCAGACCCTCGGCCCCCGCCGTCTCCCTCTCACCCACTCAGCGTCTTACTGCTGGGCACCCTGGTGGACCCCCAGGGGTAGGCGGGACACGGCAGAATCAAAGGGGGCAGAGACAGCAAGTGGATGAATCCCTAGATAACACCCTGCCAGGGGGGAGGGCACCAGTGGAACAAGTGGGCAAAATGAGGGCAGAGGCCTCAAAGCAGGAGAGAACTGGGTGCCTGGGGACAGACCCGGAAGCCAGTGGGGCTGGAGGGGCCTGGAGTGGCGCAGGGTCAGAGCACGGCCACCCCAGGCCCCAAGTAAGCAGATGGTCAGTAACCTCTCCAGTGACCAGTGACCTCCCCCCAGGGGGTGACCAGAGGCCAGTGACCTCACCCTGGGGACCCGGTCCGCAGCAGTGACCGAGCAGTGTGGTCACTGGCCAGTGTGGGTGGCCTTTTTTTCTGGGAAACCAGTCCAGGAACACACGGATCTGCCCTCCTCCCCCAAGACTCCCAGGAATGGGAGGGTGGGGCAGGCTCTCCACTCCCTGCCTTGGGGGTGGGGGTGGGGCCGGGAGTTATAAATGGAAGGAGAGGCTGTTGCCATGGTGACCAGGGCGCCTGCTCCTAGAGCAATCCCCGTTGGCGCCAAGACGCCCCCATGGCCCCTGCCCGCCCTCCTGGGAGCCGGCGGCTGGACGCCCCGGCCTTTTAAGGGCATCTCTGGACTGCTGAAATGCTGTCTCTCTGCTGCTCTCAGGAGGAAGGAAGTTCTTCGGCTAAGCGGGCCCCCACAGGGCCCCTCAGTTTGGATGAGGGGGGCGCAGGAGAAGCCAGCTTCTGGAGGGTAGCAGGGGTCAGGGCCCCGTGATGTTAGATGCGGGGAGTCCCAGCTCCCTCTCCCAGCCTGGATTCGGGCTACTTTACACAGCCAGCAGGAGGCCCTCAGCAGGAGGGAGAGTTTGGGGGTACCCACAGCCAAACCACTCAGGGTCTTATGTCATGTTTGTGGGTGGGGGCTGGGCAGGGGAGAATGGCTGCGGTCTCAGGCAACCTGGGAAGCAGCCTTTCAGTGTTCTAAGGGTCCCCCTAGCTCCCCAGCCAGGCCCCACCAGCGTCATGGCAGAAGAGGCCCCTGGCCATGGCAGAGGGGCCACACCCGGGCTCTGGAACACTGGGCTCCAGGGAACACTTTGGGGGTAGTGGCAGGCAGGCGAGACCTGGGAGGTTCCTCAGATTCCTCCTCGTGCTGCTGGTGAGCCTGAGCTCCCTGAGTGCCCCGCTCGCTCCCACCCCCAGCGGGTCTCCTCACTGCTCAGTGCTGTGGCTCCCCTGAGCAGGCCTGGGCTCTGCAGCCCGTGCCGTGTCCTCCTCTGTGAGGTGGGTGAGGGCGGCCCCGTGCTCTGTGGCCCCCATGTTACTGAGGGAAGCAGACAGGCCTCTGGTTTGCCTATCCAGACAGGGGGAGGGGAAGAAGCAGGAACTGGAGAGGGACCTGCCTGAGGCTGAAGAGCTCATCCAAGCAGAGAGGGCCGCGCTGCAGCATCCACATGGTGACTGCAGTGGGTGGGATGGGCACTGCGTCTGAGCAGCCCCGAAAGGACACACCTGGTGAGACGCTGCCGGGTGCGGATTGAAAGTGAGAGTGCTGGTCGCTCAGTCGTGTGCGACTCTTTGTGACCCCATGGGCTATATCCCGCCAGGCTCCTAGGTCCATGGATTTCTTCAGGCAAGAATACTGGAGTGGGTTGCCATTTCCTCCTCCAGGAGTTCTTCCCGACCCAGGGATCGAACCCGTGTCTCTTATGTCTCCTGCATTGGCAGGCGGGTTCTTTACCACTAGAACCACCTGGGCAGCAAAGTTAATACAGAACTATTGTGCAGAAATATGTTGTATCCTACTTACAGGCAACAAATGATTCAGAATTGAAAGGAAAAGTAACATCAAAATATGAAATATTTAGGGAGAGAGCTTTCTAAAGAAATGTGCAAACCGTGACTGAACATTACAAGATAGTGCTGGAGGAAATTGAGATGAATTTGATAAATGGAGATATGGATTGTGTTTGCAGATGAGACGATGCAGTATGGTTAAAACATCAGGTCTCTCCAGATTGACGTGGTCCTTCAGAGCAACCCCCAGCCTAAATCCGATCAGGGTTTTTGCAGAAGCTGATTCTCAAGTTCACAGGGAAACGTGAAGTGAGCACAGTTAGCTCAAAGGATGACAAAGGATGAATGTGGAGGGCTTACCTAGCCTGATCTCAAGATTTACTACAAAGTGACCGAAATTAGGACAGTGGTGTTGGTGTTGGGAGTGGACAAGCACATGAATGGAAAAAAATGGATGGTCTGCACACAGGTCCACACAAATGTGGACAATTTTCCACAAAGTGCAAACGCAGTTCAACTGAGAAAAGATCTTCTTTTCAACAAGTGGTGTGAGGACAGTGGGCGTTCAAGGACATACAGGTGGAACTTGGATCCCAGCCTCTCACTGTGTACTGACATTAACTCAAAATCATAGACTTATGTGTATGATCTAAAACTAAGATTGCTAGTAGGGAACATAAGGAGAGTATCTTTATAACCCTGAGTTAGGAAAAGATTTCTTAGATACAACACTGACATGAGCCATAAAAGAAAATGGATAAACTGGACTTAATGAGATGAGGAGCTTTGTTCTTCCAAGTTGGGAAGACCAGCAGCAGCCTGGGAGAGAACTTTGCAAAGCCGAGAACTGCCTGAAATACCCCCCAGTAGGAAAACAGCCCAATTTAAAAAACAGGCACGAAGTGCGAGTACACATTTCACCAAGGAAGACACACGATGGCAAATAAGTTCAGCATTAGTCATCAGAGAAATGCAAATTAAAACCACAACCAGATACCACTGTGCCCTAATTAGAAAATCGAGAATTTAAAAGACTGACCATCCCCAGGGCCCCTGAGATAGGAATGAGCAGGAACTCTCAGTCCTTGCTGGTGAGAGTATGAACAGGTCCCCCCACTTTTAGAAAACAGACTGGAAGTTTCTTTAAAAGTTAAACGTACAGTCACCCATTCGACACAGCCATTCCACTTGTAGAGAAACAGCCTTCATCCACGCAAGGACGTGCACACGAGTGGTCATTGCAGGTTTGTTTGTAATGGCCCCAAACTGGAAACAGAACCCCTGTCCACCGGGAGGTGGGTGGAGACACACCTGTGGGCACCCTTCTCGTGAAGGATGATGCTACCGTGTGAGTGGCTCTCAAGGCCGTAAGTGACATGCAGCAGAACCGAGCCTGTACTGTGCAGTTCCACTGTACCTTCCAGAAAATGCAGACTCATCATAGTGACAGCCAGCAGATCTGTGGTTGCCTGGAGCTGGTGGGGATGGGGGCACCGAGATGCTCATTCCCTCAGTTGTGAGAGGTTCGCAGTGTGCATTCGTTCAGACTGCACACTCTGAATATGTGCAAGTCCCTGTGTGTCAATCATACCTCAGTAAAGCTGTTGAGGATGTAGCGGCTAAGTGCTAAGTCGCTTCAGTCGTATCTGACTCTTCATGACCCCATGGACTGCACCCCGCTAGGCTGCTGTGTCCCTGGGATTCTCCAGGCAAGAATACTGGAGTGGGTTGCCATCCCTTTCTCCGGGGCATCTTAACAAACAACAAAACCCCTAACAAGTAAGAGGAATCCACTGAGTGTTCTCAGAATATTCACCGAACTTCCAGAAATGTGTACAGTGCTGTTTCAAAGGGACACGGCGTCCCCGTCTACAGAGGGGCCCCAGGGGTGCAGGTGCTCCTGTTCAGCCCTCTTGGCCGCCGGTCACCTGGCCCAGCTACACACCTTCAGCAGCAGCTGTGAGGGCTGAGGTATCAGCTCAGGGTCACGGGACCAGAAAGTGGATTTAAAGCCTCTTCTGGCTCAAGCTGAATCTGGTCCCTGGTCCTTTGGCCCTGGCATCTCCTTGCTGTTGTTTGTTCGCTAAGTTGTGTCCGATTCTTTGTGGACTGCAGCACGCTGGGCTTCTCTGTCCTCGCTATTTCCCAGAGTTTGCTCAAATTCATGTCCATCAAGTCAGTGATGCCATCCAACCATCTGTCGCCACCTTCTCCTCCTGCCTTCAATCTTTCCCAGCATTAGGGTCTTTTCCAATGAGTCGGCTCTTCACCTGTCTGGGAGTGTCCGATTCTTTGTGGACTGCAGCACGCTGGGCTTCTCTGTCCTCGCTATTTCCCAGAGTTTGCTCAAATTCATGTCCATCAAGTCAGGGATGCCATCCAACCATCTGTCACCACCTTCTCCTCCTGCCTTCAATCTTTCCCAGCATTAGGGTCTTTTCCAATGAGTCGGCTCTTCACCTGTCTGGGTTTAAAAGGCTGCAGGCTGGCTGGGAGGGATCATGTCCCCTTCCAGACCCTCGCGCCTCCCCTGGCCCCTCAGAGCACGTTTTCTCCAGTGGGTAGTGGGTATGGGGCCTCAGGCTGGCAGCGTCCTTTAGAATCATGCCCCCAGCCCACAGGTCAGTTCTGCAAAAGATGTGGTGACAGGTCTCCTGGAGCAGCTCCAGGGACAGGGCGGGAGGGGGTGGGGTGGGGGCAGTTGCTGGACACGGNTCCATATTTTTCTCCAAAGCGCTCTTTGCAACTTGAAGTTACATATATATTGAGATTTATTGTTTGTTACAGGTTGAATTGTGTCCCCAAAGAAGGCTGAAGTCCTGACCCCCAGCAGCAGTGTCCATGAGCTGATGTGGAAAGAGGGCCTTTACAGATGATCAAGGTTAAGATGAGGTCGTTGGACAGACCTCAGTCCATTATGACCATGTCCTTGTAAAGAGGAGAAAGTTGAGCATAGATAAGGCACACGGGAAGACATGATGCAAAAACGAAGGCAGAGATTGGCATGATCCTTCTATAAGCCAAAGGACCCCAGAAGTTGTCAGCAAAGCCCCAGAAGTAGGGGGAGCCTGGGATAGAAGCTGCCTCGGGCTCAGGATGAACCAGTCCTGCCCACACCCTGACCTCAGACTCCAGGCCTCCAGACAGAGAAAGAATGACTCTGCTATCCAAGCCGTCCAGGCTGTGGTCTTCTGCAGGGCCGCCCCAGGCTCCTGATCACTTCTGTCCCCTCTGGACTGCACACTGTCAGCACCTGCCTCCATCCACAGAGAACCTGACCCCCAGCCTGGTTGCGGGACCCTCCTGGACGCGAAGACCTGCCGTGACAGTTTGCAGACAACACATAAAGGACCCCTTGTGGATTAGAGGCTCTCTCGGTGACCCCTTCTGCCTCTCTAGGTCTCCTGAATATGGGGCTGCTCCCCCTGTCTGGGGTGTTGATGGGGAGGGGTCAGGCCCAGGGGAAGCTGCTGCCCCCGCCCCCGCCCCAGGGCTTCTGTGGATGACATCTGTGAGACACGGGTGTCCTTCTTCACTCCCGGGGGCTGGCGCAGGCTCCCCATGGCCACAGCCTTTGAGGGGCCCCAGTCCTACCCTTCGGAGAGGGAGGCCCGCCTGTCGTATGTGCACAAGTGTGCAGGCCTGTGCTGGGGCGGGGGTGGGACTCACATCTCCAGTCAGGAAAGATACAAGTCTGGGGTGCCCCCTGCCCACCATCCAGCAATGGCCCACCCTGTTGTCCAGAGTCAGGCTGGATTCCAGCCCCGAGCTCCTTGTCATCCCCACGGAGCACAGTCCTGCTGGGCCAAGAGACGCATGCTGGGAGTTGAGGGGGGCTTCAGAGGCCCCAGCAGCCACTGAGGTGCAGGGAGGCTCCCTCACTCAGGCTGGTGTCCATAAGGAAGGACAGGTACCCCTGGCCTGCTTGGGAGGCCCCAGTTTACCACATCTGGCCACCACCATCCCTGCCATTGATTTCAAACCGTGCCAGTGAGAACACGGCTGTTTCCCAAAGACGAGGTGGCCAGCTACCAACCAGCCTCCCAGTGGCCATGAGTCCTTCATCGGAATGCGCGTCCCCCACTCCAGGGGGGAAGCTGCTGTGGTGGGCTGGTCTCCCCGCACCACCCTCCCCTGGCCCCCACCCTCTGGTTGGGTCCCTGAGTCCTGTCCTCGGTGGCATGCTTGAGGTTTAGCCAGACTTTCAAAACAGCCACTTAGGGGGAGGTCCAGCTGTGAAATGGGATTGAAACCCTGCACATGGCCGCTGGCGCTCTGGGGGGTTTGGCCAACACATGGGAAAGTCTGGCAGCTTCGGGCAAGAGGCATTTAAGCCACCTGACCTGCTGGGTCTGGAGACCTGACGTGATGGTCAAGGCCGGCCACAGGCAGGATGCGGGTGGGGGCTGCGAGGTCACTGCCACTCGGTGCCCAGAGTCGCTGACTCCTGTCCCCTGGAGGCCTTGGGGTCAGGGGCCACCGTCCAGCGTAAGAACAGAGGTCCAACTCTCAGACCTCAGACCATGAGACCCAAAGGAGCCAGATGGGGTGCCCAGCACTTGGGCAGCTCTGGGTCCCTTTGAAGCTCCAGACAAGTGGGGCCTGTGGCCGGGCACCAGGCCCTGGAAACAGGAGGAAAGCCCCACCCTGGCTGAGGCTTTCCTGCTCTTTGAAAGGATCTTGGCACCAGGGTCCCACTCACAGAATTCCGGAATCAGCCTATTTCCCCCTCTCCTGCCCCAGGAATATCCCAGGGGGTCGGGGACATGAGCGAGCTGGTTGGGTGATGTGACACCCGTACCCAACCCTGGCCGCCCCTCATGTTCCACGAGCAGCATTTGGGCCCTGAGCTCCCCACCCCAACACCCATAGAGCCTTCCTCCCAACTCCCACCAGAACCAGGCCCCACAGAAAAAATGGGCTTGGTGGGGAGAGGCTGGAACTTGGACTCCTGCCAGTGGGGGCGCAGCTCTGGCCGTGGGGGACCAGGGGGCCCTGAGTGTCCTGCCCTGGCACGGCCCATGTCACAGGCAGCTCCAGGGAGACCCTGCTGCAGCTGGGGGTGAGGGGAGATTGGGGTGTTGGGGGAGGGGGGAGACC
>SJYR01001344.1:315854-333980 GCA_006410655.1 Kobus ellipsiprymnus
GGGGGGAGACGGGGCGGGGAGGAGGAAGATGAGGGTGGTGAGGGAGAGGGGAGACAGCCCTGACAGGCTGCTTCAGGGACCCCTCCACGGGTGCCTCACCCCCCAACCTTGGACATCTGTGTCCCCTATGCCACCCTCAGCCCCGTGCGGCCCACCTCCAGGGCATGTAGAGAGCCAGGCGTGTCCACAGCTGCCCTCGGGGTGGCCTCACTGCAAGGAGCACGCAGCCACCGAGTGTTCACAAGGCCTCCTCCTCTGGACTCTTGGCCCGCCCTGCCGGGCCTTCAGTGGACGGCTGGCCACCTGTCCCAAGTCCCTCCCTGGGTCTGTTTTGAGACGAGATCAGGCATGTTCAGGGTGGTGTGGCTGTAGACCCTGGGTATGTTTGGAGGAAGGGCCTTCTGTCTTGCCCACTTCCCCAGCTTGAGCTGGCAATTCTGGGGCTGTACTGGACTCCCACCCTGCCTCTCTGAGGGACTTGCCTTCCAGCCCAGAAGCTGCGAAATTCTTTTGATCGTCCATATAAGACATCAGCACACCTCAGTAATTTGTTTTCTCTTTAAATTACAGGGCCTTCTGTCTTGCCCACTTCCCCAGCTTGAGCTGGCAATTCTGGGGCTGTACTGGACTCCCACCCTGCCTCTCTGAGGGACTTGCCTTCCAGCCCAGAAGCTGCGAAATTCTTTTGATCGTCCATATAAGACATCAGCACACCTCAGTAATTTGTTTTCTCTTTAAATTACCTCTATGTGTGGTAATTTACCACAAAAACTGGTGGTCCACTGGTAAGAATCTGCCTTCCAATTCAGGAAATGCATGTTCGATCCCTGGCAGAGGAACTAAGATCCCACATGCTGTGGAGCAACTAAGATCATTCACCAAAAATAGAGTCTGTGTGCCACGTTGAAAAGATCCCTCACGATGCAACCAAGATGCCTCGTGCCGCAGGTAAGACCCAGCACAGCCAACAAATAAGTAAATACCATCTATGCTGTGTTCTCGTGAGCTCCTATCTCAGAGCACAGTGAACAACTCTCAGTGAGAGCAGATGTAAATCCACCCCATAGAAGCCTAGAAGCCAGTTGCCTGGAAGGTTATTCCCACCCGGCTCTCAAGTTCCAGTCTGGGAGCTGGGTGATGACCCAACAGCAGCCACTCCTGGGATGTCGAGGTTGGGGCTGCACCCCGGGGAACAGAGGGGCGTCCCGGCTGGGGCCTCCACTGGCTTTCCTCTGCCAGGGACCCAGGGATTGCGAGAAGCTGGGCTGCTCCTGGGGGCCCAGCCTGCTGGTGGGCATGTCCTGCTGCCCAGTCCTGGAGCCTCCGCCAGCATCTGAGAACCCAGGGCTGATGGGGCCTGTGGCTGGACATCCGACAGGGACAGGACCTCTGGCGCCTGGGGAGTGTCGCCCTCAGGCTCAGGGCCAGGGAAGAGCTTGACTATGCCTTATTTTCTGTTGTTTCTCTGTGAGACCCCAAAGTTGGGTTGCAGCATTGAGAATAAATAAAAGCTGAAGCACCGAGTGGCCTGGCCCGAAAGTGACTTCGAGTGCAGCATTAGCCTGGACCACCAGTCTGTGGTCCAGGTGACAGGTGACAGGGGCTCCTGCCCCAGGTCACCCCACACCCCGCTCTGCATGCTTCCTCACATCAGCGGACAGCTGAGGCCACCCACCTCCCTGGGACAGCCCAGGATCCAGGTGCTGCCCCGTGACATCCCACCTGGGGCTGGGGCCACAGAGCTGGGAGGGGCCTGCTCACTACCGCCTCCCCTGGTGACACGTGGGGACACAGCTCTGTTGGTTTGGGACATCTGGGGAAAGACGGCAGGAGCACCGAGATCTAAGCATCCTCCCCGACCCTAAGAGGAAAACCCTGACGATGGTGCTGAGGCTTCTCTGCCCATGGAAGCCCTGCCTCCCCATGTTTCCGCTCTGACGCCCAGAGCGGTCAGAACCGCCGTTTGTTTTAAATGGACTTTACATTTTAGATTTACAGGAAAACTGTGAAGATAGAGTAGAGGTTCCCATCTGCCCCGTGCCCGGTTTTCCCTGTTGTTATTTTTGCTGTTTAGTCGCCAAGTTATGTCTGACTCTTCAGACTTCATGGACTGCAGCACACCAGGCTTCCCTGTCCATCACCAACTCCCAGAGCTTGCTCAAACTCATGTCCATCGAGTCGGTGATGCCATCCAACCATCTCACCCTTTGTCATTCCCTTCTTCTCCTGCCTTCAATCTTTTCCAGCATCAGGGTCTTTCCCAGTGCCTCAGCTCTTTGCATCAGGTGGCCAAAGTATTGAAGCTTCAGCTTCAGTATCAGTCCTTCCAATGAATATTCAGGACTGATTTCCCTTAGGATTGACAGGTTT
The DNA here is from genome assembly GCA_006410655.1 of Kobus ellipsiprymnus. Taxonomy (NCBI): domain Eukaryota; kingdom Metazoa; phylum Chordata; class Mammalia; order Artiodactyla; family Bovidae; genus Kobus; species Kobus ellipsiprymnus. Next base: position 318,225 of record SJYR01001344.1, read on the forward strand.
GATGTCCTGGCCGTCCAAGGGATTCTCAAGAGTCTTCTCCTACACCACAGTTCAAAAGCATCAGTTTTTCAGTGCTCTGCCTTCTTTATGGTCCAGCTCAAAACCATATGTGGCTACTGGAAAGATCATAGCCTTGACTATACAGACATTTATGTACAAATGCAAAGTGATGTCTTTGCTTTTTAATGCACTGTCTAGGATTGTTATAGCTTTTCTGCCAATCGTTTCTGTAAGCAAGGGGGGCGGCCTTGCAATCGTTTTCTAATTTCATGACTGCAGTCACCATCTGCAGTGATTTTAGAGCCCAAGAAGAGGAAATCTGTCACTGCTTCCACCCTTTCCCCTTCTATTTGCCATGAATTGATGGGACCGGATGCCATGATCTCAGTTTTTAAGCCGGCTTTTTCACTCTCCTTTTTCACCCTCATCGAGATTCTTTAGTTCCTCTTCACTTTCTGCTATTAGAGTAGTATAATCTGCATATCTGAGGTTGTTAATATTTTTCCTGCTAATCTTGATTCCAGCTTGGAACTCATCCAGCCTGGCATTTCTCACAACGTGCTCTACATCTAAGTTAGATAAACAGGGTGACAATAAACAGCCTGGTTGTACTCAGTCAACAGTCCTGAGCCAGTGCCCTGTTCTTACCTGTTGTTAAGGTCATGCATCACTGTGGTCCATTTGTGACAGTAATGAGCCGATACTGATACCCTGATCAGTGTGGGGTTTTGTTGTTTGTTTTCAGCATGTTCCTTCTTTCTGGCACCACAAATGCTCCAGGCTCATCTTGTTTATCTCCTGCCATTTCTCCAGGAGGAGTCTTGGTTCCTTTCACTGGAGACTCATTTGAGAAGCTTACTCACTGCTGGGGGGGTCGTTGCTTCTAGGCCCTCTGAGCTGACTGAGCAGGGAAACACTGACCCGTGTGCAGACATGTATCTGTGAACGTTTCTCTGTGTAACCGCCTGCATCTTCACAAGCCACATCTGAGTTTACATCCCTGTGTCTGACCTAATTCACACTCTATGGGTCACTGCGGCCGCCCCCCTTGCTTACAGGAAATCAGTCCTGAATATTCATTGGAAGGACTGATGCTGAAGCTGAAACTCCAATACTTTGGCCACCAGATGTGAAGAACTGACTCATTAGAAAAGACCCTGATGCTGGGAAAGATTGAAGGCAAGAGGAGAAGGGGACAACAGAGGATGAGATGGTTGGATGGCATCACCGACATGATGGACATGAGTTTGGGCAAGCTCTGGGAGTTGGTGATGGACAGGGAAGCCTGGCGTGCTGCAGTCCATGGGGTCACAAAGAGTCAGACACGACTGAGCGACTGAACTGAATGGAACTGAAAGTCCACCAGCCACTCCGGCTTCTCCCCTCGCTTACCTGTAAACTCTACCCCACCTTAGGATAATGTAAAGCAGGTCAGGGTGACCCAGAGCCTTCTGGTGGCTTATAACACACTCAAAGCACCACCTGAGGGATGTCCTGATTGCATTCACCCTGGCCCGCAAGGATCCGAGCCCTGCAGCAGCCAAGCTTGGAGCACACGGGTCCACTCCAGGATCTTAGCATGTGACAGGCAGGTGTAGACAGAGGCATGGATCACTGGTCAGTGTAGACAATGGCCGTGAGTGTGATGGGTGTTGGGATGTGTATTATGCTCTTCTGTCAACATGGATAAATATTTGACAATTTCCTAACAAAAAGTCAAAAATTGGGATTTCCCTGGTCATCCAGTGGCTAAGACTCCGAGATCCCAATGCAAGGGCACCCGGGTTTGATCCCTGGTCAGGGAACTTAGATCCCGCATGCCACAACTAAAAGATCCCACAGGCCTCAATGAAGATTGATCCCAGGTGCAGCAACGAAGACCCCGCACAGCCAAAGAAATAGATATATAAATAAATAAATATTTTTTGAAAAGTAAAAAATCAACCAATGGGTGGATGGTTCATTCCAGGATCACAATATTGACTGAGCAGGTAATGCTTTCCCTTTGAGTTTTGGAGGACTTCCACAACCCCAGGACATGTCAACCTAACGTTTCTCACGTTCCAGGAAGACTTTACAACAAGCAGGGGCCTAAGTTAGGGTTTAAAAACAAGTCTGGAAATAAATACAAAAATGAAAATGAACAGGATGGATTAGAAGCTATTTCTGTGCAACTGTAGCCATAATTTTGGTGATAATTATACTTGGGTGTGTTTTGTCTGCTTTGCTGTGCAAGAAGTTTAAAGTGTTAGAAGAATCATTCACACAAAATCAGTAATTGCAGTTTTAACAGTCTGAGAGAATTTCCTTACACTTAGAATCAAGCCTTAAATGGCTAAAAAAAAACTGCTTTTCTAAGTTCCTCTTATTTTTATATAAAGTTGGATAAATAACATTAAGAAGATAGAAGGATGCTGCTCAAGCTCCCGCTTCATGATTCTTTCTTCCTTGTGCTTTTGGGACCAGTCATCACCCTCTCCATCCTCCCGTGTGTTGGAGCGTTGGCCCCTGGGGTGGTTGCCCCAGGTGGGGGCTGGGTGATGGGTGGTGGTGGTGGTGGGGAGTGACCAGCAGGCAGAGGTCCAGCCTTGAGGAGGGGGTGGGAAGGGGGATACCTCCTTGGTGCTTCCTACACTGGGTGGCCTGGGGGGTGGGCAGGAGAGCTTTGCAGGCCTTGGCGGAGGTGGCACAGGGAGGCTGCAGAATGTAGCCAGGCTGCTCTCCCCTCTCTGCAGACACGCCCCTGGGGTCACAGCCCATCCAGGGTGCCTGTGCGGCAGATGCCAGCTGTGAGTGTGGCTTTCACGCCGCCTCCCTGCACGAACAGAGAGCCATGGGGCCTCCAGACAGAATGTTCCCTGGACCCTGTGTGGGGCTCCCTCTAGGCTGCCTTTTGTTGTTTAAGTTCTTCTTGTTTGAGTTACAGAAATGACAGCGAGGAAGGCATGAGGCCACATCCCAGGGGGCAGTGGGAAGCCGATGACCTAGCAGCTGCCTTCAAGCACAGGGGCGTGATTGTGGCCCCAAGGGCTCCCCACTAGGCCCCACTGCCCCCTCCTTCTGCCACCCCAGGGAGCAGGTGGGCGCCCACGGTGGCTTTACCACCTGAATTAAAATTCACCTGTGTTAAAAAAAAAAACTAACTAGAGAAGACACATACACCCCAATGTTCATAGCAGAGCTACTCACAACAGCCAAGATGTGGAAGCAACCTGAGTGTCCATTGACAGATAAATGGATAAAGAAGCTGGGATGCATGTATACAATGGAATACTACTCAGCCATTAAAAGTAGTGATGAAGACCCAGCACAGCCAAAATAAAATAAATAAAATTATAAAAAATTGTGAATCACTATTGCACACTTGTAAGTGTCTAATATTGTACATCACTAATACCTCAATAAAAAACATAAAAATTCACCTGTTTGAAATGTATTTACCTGGTGATTTTTAGTAAATTTACCAAATTATATAGCCATCAGTGGGCTCCCCTGGTGGCTCAGACAGTAAAGAATCCACCTGCAATGTAGGAGACCTGGGTTTGATCCCTGAGTCGGGAAGATCCCCTGGAGAAAAGAATGTTTACCCACTTCAGTATTCTTAACTGGAGAATTCCATGGACAGAGGAGTCCTCCATGGGGTTGCAAAGAGTTGGATACAACTGAGCAACTAACACTTTTACAGCCATCTGGGTAACCCACTTTTAGAATATTTCCATCACCTCAAAATGTCCCTTTTGCCCCTTTTAGCTAATTCCTGTTCCCACTCAGCTCTGAGCAACCACGAGTCAGCTTCCTGTCTGTGGGCTTGTCACCTGGACGTTTACTGTAATGGAGACCATCCAGCGTGTGTGTCGGCCACCCAACACATTTCCAGTGTCATCCAGGGCAGCGGGCAGCGCTGCACTTCTCAAGGTGGAGTGCTTCTCCATCGTGTGAGTGGACACATATTGGCCCCTCTCACCTGCTGATGGCATTTGGGTCACTTCTGCCTCCTGGCTGTTGGCAGTCAAGCTGCTGAACATTTGTGAACAGTTGTTTCAGATCTTTCACTGGACCTTCGTTTTCATCTCTCTTGGGTAGACATCACAGGAGTCTCTGTTATTAAAGCTGTGCTTTTGGAGTTGGTCAGATGTGCCCAGGACACAGGGTTCGCAAGGAACAGAAGGAATAGAAAAGTGGACAGTGAAGTTGATACCCTGTGAACTCCCGAGGCTGTCACCGTCACTGCAGGCATGGGACCTCCATGCTTGTCAATTTTTCTTTTTAAATTTTTGTTTTATATTGGCATATAGCCAATTAACCATGTTGTGATAGTTTCAGATGAACAGCAAAGGGACTCAGACCAACATGTACATGTATCTGTTCTCCCCCCAGTTCCTTTCCCATCCAGGCCGTTCAACTATTTTATGAGATGTGTCTTAGCTGGGGGTTCCCTGAAAGCAGAGCTGGAGGCAGACGTGGGTGCAGCTGGGTCTCTTGATGGGACCCCCGGGAGGTGGCCCAGGGGGTGTGAGAGGGCAGGTGAGGAAAGGCCATGTGCAGGAGCTCATCAGGGTGTCGGGGCTCAGTCCTGCCAGGCACTCCGAGCACAGGCCCTCCAAGGACAAAGGGTGGGAGGCTGGGTCTTTTCTTTGAGGACTCCGACCCCCTGGCTGAGGGCTGACCCTGGGGCGCGCCAGCTGCATTCCCTGCTCCCTGCAGGTGTAGACATCGTGCACAGGGGGAGGGGTCTGCTCCCTGATCCGAGCTGGTCTTCACTCATCACTGATTCTCTTAGCAATATCCCTCCTTTGCAGGCCTAACCACTGAAGCTCCGTACGGTGAAGCATTGACCCCAGACTCCTTCATGGAGACGAGCTGGCAGCCAAATGTTTAGTTGCCAGTCTAAAAACAAAAGGTTTCTTCTTTACAGAAATTGAGCAAAGTATCTAGACAGAATGAGGACAGCTAGTTGGGTGTTACTGCCTCAGAGTCTGGAGAAGGAAATGGCAACCCACTCCAGAGTTCTTGCCTAGAGAATCCCAGGGACGGGGAAGCCTGGTAGGCTGCCGTCTACGGGGTTGCAGAGTCGAACACTACTGAAGCGACTTAGCAGCAGTACCAGCCTCAGAGTCAGGCCTTCTGGGTTCATAACCAGCTCCTCTCCCATCCAGTTTAAGCAACATCTGCGCATGGACGAGGTCTGCTCATACATGTAGCTCCCAGTGAGACGTTGTTGCCTGATTTCAAAAACTGAGCAGGAGAGTTTCTTGCAGAAGCAGAGGCTTGCCTTAGTGTGTGCTGGCACTGGCAGCCTCAGAGGCTTGTACCCGAATCTTGCCCCGGCTGCAGCCAGTAGAGCAGGAGCTGGGGCAGGAGCCACAACGTCTTGGGCTGTGCAGACAAACAGAACTCAGCCATTAAGCAAAACATGGGAACACAGTTTATATGAATTAGAATGAACACCTCAGGAGGCAATAACAGATGGCTTAGAAATTGTGGTTTCACCTCAAGTCTACACAGTGAATTGATGTGCCCAGTTTGTTTGGATATGTTGAAGAACACCACACAAAAGACTGTTTATATCAGTGTTTTTTTGCAGATTGCGTTGTCACAGCCTTCAGAGGTGGCAATAAAGAATGCTCTACCTGTCAGAAAGTAGGCTGAGCACCGAAGAATTTATTCTTTTGAATTGTGGTGTTGGAGAAGACTTTTCCGAGTCCCTTGGACTGCAAGGAGATCAAACCAGTCAATCCTAGAGGGAATCAATCCTGAATATTCATTGGAAGGACTGATGCTGAAGCTCCAATACTTTGGCCAACTGATGCGAAGAACCGAATCATTAGAAAAGACCCCGATGCTGGAAAGACTGAAGGCAAGGGGAGAAGGGGACAACAGAGGATGAGATGGTTGGATGGCATCACCGACTTGATGGACATGAGTTTGAGCAAGCTCTGGGAGTTGGTGATGGACAGGGAAGCCTGGCATGCTGCCGTCCATGGGGTCACAAAGAGTCAGACACGACTGAGTGACAGAACTGAACTGAACTGAAAGTCCACCAGTCACTCCGGCTTCTCCCCTCGCTTACCTGTAAACTCTACCCCACCTTTGGACAATGTAAAGCAAGTCAGGGCGACCCAGAGCCTCCTGGTGACATCTCATAACACCCATATCACCCAGGGTGTCATCCAGGGAGGCCCCCACTGCCACCGGCTGCTCCAAGGGTGTGAACAGGGGCAAAGGACAGGTCATGAGGTCTCCCTCCCTCTCCCACCCTGAAGCCCCTTCTGGCCACATCACCCTCCCCCATACAAGACAGTCACTGATGGTCACTGATAGTCCTTTTTCTGCCCATTGTGGTGTCCAGCATAGGTGGCCCCAAAATGTGCCTCAGAGACATACTGATTATTTTGAATTTAAACATTTAAGAAGAACTGACTCATTGGAAAAAGCCCTGATGCTGGGAAAGATTGAAGACAGGAGGAGAAGGGGACAACAGAGGATGAGATGGTTGGATGGCATCACTGATTCAATGGACATGAGTTTGGGCAAGCTCTGGGAGTTGGTGATGGACAGGGAAGCCTGGCATGCTGCAGTCCAGGGGGTCACAAAGAGTCGGACATGACTGAGCGACTGAACAGCAACAACCTATTGGGAAAAGCTAGTTTCCAAAAGATCACTAAGATCAAACCTGAACTTTGATGCACTCATCAGCAAAATTTAACCAAGTCGTGGTGAGTATGAAGCTCATCGAGAAAAAAAGCATTAGCTGGAATCAACAAGCATAACCCTCAGCAAGCACTTGGCCACAGCATCGAGGAAGGACTGAGATACAGGCCGTGAGCAGACTACAGTCAGGTGGGAAACAGAAAGAAAATTCTAGTGGAGCAGAAGTCAGTGGAGACAGCTCTCACTGCAGTAAAACATCCATGTACAGCAATTGGAAGCAGCACCTAGTAACAAACAGACCAAAACATCTGATGATTCTGGGCTTGAACTTGATAACAGCAATGCGAAAGTGACATCTGACCCCGTAATGGACTGTGCTAGTAAAACTGAATTAGTGCTGAGGCTTCATCCCACGTTTATGGAAAAAGATGACCGTACACAGACAAGATTCATGAAGAGTTCAGGTAATGCCACTGTTGATCATTTATCCAAGCATCTGGCTGTGAGGTTAGATTTAGAAGAACTTTGAAGCAAAGGAGAATGAAGCCAGACAAACCTTGGTACAGCCAGTAAGAAGCAGTATGCCATTTACATAACCACAGCCAGGGGCCAGTTCAACGTGTTAAATGGCTCTTTCTCTTCGGAATTGGTCAGTGAGAAATACTGGAAGGTGAACAAGCCCATGGAACTTCATTATGCACCCACAAAGGAGCACGAATGAGGTTTTACTAAAACCATTTCTGAGAATGAACTTTTTTATAGCCTATTTCCTTAATATTAAAGATGTACCGTCATTACTTTTATGGACAGGAAGGAAAAAAAAAAGATGAACGGGAAACAAAGGGAGCATTAGACATAGGAGGAAAGGCTGGAACATTAAAGAGAAATCACAAGATAAATGGAACAAGCAGAGCTAATGCAGGGAACTAAAGGAGGTTTTAAATAAAAGTCCAAGTAGTATTCACAGAGAAGTTTGAGAATGTACTGAAGCTGTAAAACAAGAGAAAGAAGGTAGAAAAGATAAGAACAAAGAATACAGTTGAGCTCTTTGCAAAAAAAAACCTTTTTAATGTAAACCTTTGTATATTGTTTTGGTTTTCTGAACCTCATGGAAGTATTACTTATTTGAAATAAATGAGTTTAATTTTTTAAAAACTGATGAGCTCTTGAAAATAAACAAATATGATTAGCAAAGCAAAAAAAAAAAAAAAAAAAGGCACAGCATTCCATATCCTGATACCCCTCCCCCATAGACAGACTTTTAGACTTTGGTTTTCTCTCTTAGAGAGCATTGCCAAGACTCACCCTGAAGTGCATCAAAGGAAGATGAATAAAGGAGGAGGACTGGTAGATGGACGCTGGCCAGGTGTGTAAAGTTTGAGCACCATGCCTGGAGGACTCGCAATGCAGCTGGTTAACTCTGCCGTGTGTCTGATGTTGGGAGATGCAGGGACCAGCCTTGGGCCAGCATCTGCTTGGCAGAACCCTGAGTGCCACCTTGGGCCAGGGCTCTCCAGGCATCTGAGAGCTGCTGCGGGGCAGACATGCCCCAGCCCCTCCGCCAGCAGCGAGGAGGCAGCTCAGGCCTCTCTCCATGTCTAAAGCCCCAAGACAGGGACACGGAGAGGCCTGGGGACTGTGCAGCGTGGGTCCATCAGTTCGGCTTCCTCCCAGACAGGTGAGAACCGAAGGAAGTGCAGCCTGGGGACCTTGAAACAGAAAAAGGGCCCATGGGAAGGTGGTCTCTGTGTAGGGGCCACCTGCCTGGGGAGGCACGGGGAAGGGGCAGGCGCCGACTGACCAGGCAGAAGCAACCCCCGTCCCGTTCCAGCAGGCACCCTGGGCTCCTGGAGCACTGTCGTGCTGTCTGAGCACAGGACTCGCCAGGGCTTCCTCCTGAAGGCTCTCATCCCCCAATCTCAGGCCCCATGCAGCTCTGCTGGGCTCTGGGGTCCCAGGACTCAGGGCTGAATCCTCCTGTCCACTTCCACAAGACCACGCAGGGACTGCATCCACGTGCCGGGCATGGCTCATCCACTTTAGGGGCTCCCATCTCCTCCCAGGGGGTGTAGATGACCACCTGCTCCCTCTCTTGGCCCACCTCCTGCCCTGGGGCCTCCTCTGGGCTGGGGAAGAGGAGGCCCCTGTTCACTCACTGTGTGGCTCTCTTAGCGCCTCTTGGGCTATAGGAAGTGAGTAGCATTTGTGATAGCCCGGGCTGACTCTGTGAGACGAAGGGGGCTTTCAGGCCAGCAGGGCTAGGAGAGGAGGTGGAAGGGGGTGCTGAGCTCTGGGGGCACCTGGTGTGGGTTTGCTTCACCTGTTGTGACACTGGCTTCAGGGAAGGGGCAGCTGAGCTGGGCACCCCAAGGTTGGAGACAGAAGGGCCATCAGCAGAAGTGGGAATGGCCACAGGTGTGTGCGAGGTGGGGGAGACGTAGAAACAGAAGGTGGAACTGGCAGCTGGGGTTGTCCGGTGGCCACTGGTGACACCCTTGCCACTGGCTGTGAGTGAATGAGTTCTGATGAACTGTACCAACTGGCCTGTGGGACCCAAAGTCTGAGCTGGACTTTGGAACTGAGCTCTTCTCCCAGGATCCAAATGCCTTCCCGTCCCCACAGTGGCTGGGGTGCCTGAGGACGATTGGATAGAGCAAGGAGGGCCAGCTCTGGGGATCCAATCAAAACGGGATGGGAGGTTCACGCTGGAGCTCAGAGAAGACTTTGGAAAAAAAAAAAAAAAAAAAAAAGGCACAGCATTCCATATCCTGATACCCCTCCCCCATAGACAGACTTTTAGACTTTGGTTTTCTCTCTTAGAGAGCATTGCCAAGACTCACCCTGAAGTGCATCAAAGGAAGATGAATAAAGGAGGAGGACTGGTAGATGGACGCTGGCCAGGTGTGTAAAGTTTGAGCACCATGCCTGGAGGACTCGCAATGCAGCTGGTTAACTCTGCCGTGTGTCTGATGTTGGGAGATGCAGGGACCAGCCTTGGGCCAGCATCTGCTTGGCAGAACCCTGAGTGCCACCTTGGGCCAGGGCTCTCCAGGCATCTGAGAGCTGCTGCGGGGCAGACATGCCCCAGCCCCTCCGCCAGCAGCGAGGAGGCAGCTCAGGCCTCTCTCCATGTCTAAAGCCCCAAGACAGGGACACGGAGAGGCCTGGGGACTGTGCAGCGTGGGTCCATCAGTTCGGCTTCCTCCCAGACAGGTGAGAACCGAAGGAAGTGCAGCCTGGGGACCTTGAAACAGAAAAAGGGCCCATGGGAAGGTGGTCTCTGTGTAGGGGCCACCTGCCTGGGGAGGCACGGGGAAGGGGCAGGCGCCGACTGACCAGGCAGAAGCAACCCCCGTCCCGTTCCAGCAGGCACCCTGGGCTCCTGGAGCACTGTCGTGCTGTCTGAGCACAGGACTCGCCAGGGCTTCCTCCTGAAGGCTCTCATCCCCCAATCTCAGGCCCCATGCAGCTCTGCTGGGCTCTGGGGTCCCAGGACTCAGGGCTGAATCCTCGTGTCCACTTCCACAAGACCACGCAGGGACTGCATCCACGTGCCGGGCATGGCTCATCCACTTTAGGGGCTCCCATCTCCTCCCAGGGGGTGTAGATGACCACCTGCTCCCTCTCTTGGCCCACCTCCTGCCCTGGGGCCTCCTCTGGGCTGGGGAAGAGGAGGCCCCTGTTCACTCACTGTGTGGCTCTCTTAGCGCCTCTTGGGCTATAGGAAGTGAGTAGCATTTGTGATAGCCCGGGCTGACTCTGTGAGACGAAGGGGGCTTTCAGGCCAGCAGGGCTAGGAGAGGAGGTGGAAGGGGGTGCTGAGCTCTGGGGGCACCTGGTGTGGGTTTGCTTCACCTGTTGTGACACTGGCTTCAGGGAAGGGGCAGCTGAGCTGGGCACCCCAAGGTTGGAGACAGAAGGGCCATCAGCAGAAGTGGGAATGGCCACAGGTGTGTGCGAGGTGGGGGAGACGTAGAAACAGAAGGTGGAACTGGCAGCTGGGGTTGTCCGGTGGCCACTGGTGACACCCTTGCCACTGGCTGTGAGTGAATGAGTTCTGATGAACTGTACCAACTGGCCTGTGGGACCCAAAGTCTGAGCTGGACTTTGGAACTGAGCTCTTCTCCCAGGATCCAAATGCCTTCCCGTCCCCACAGTGGCTGGGGTGCCTGAGGACGATTGGATAGAGCAAGGAGGGCCAGCTCTGGGGATCCAATCAAAACGGGATGGGAGGTTCACGCTGGAGCTCAGAGAAGACTTTGGAACAGACCATCAGCTCTGCGGAGGCACACGGGCTGATGACACTCCAGGATGCGCCGATGGAGATGCCAGTGAACAGCAGAATAATGACGAGGTCAAAATCAGAGACACCGTTGAAAGACTGGGCTCCAGTGAATTGGCCACACTTGTGACCAGCTCAAGGGTGCCCAGTGGGGCTAATCAAGCCTTAGGAAAGGCGGGTGCCCTGTGGGTTGTGAGTTCACCCAGTGACTGGCTTGCACAGTGAAGACCCCTGAGAGAGACCTTGACTCCAGCATCATGTGTCTCCAGTGGGAATGTCCACTGTCAGGGGAACCCCAGCCCAGAGGAGGCCCCAGGGGAAGACACTGGTCTGTGGAAGTCCGGGGGCAGGGGAGTCCGGGAGGAATAAGGGCCCCACCCTCTTTGGGTTCATCTCTGTGATTATCAGACTAGATGTTAGGAGGGCCTGGATGGGCTTTGGGAGGGTGGATGTGGCTGAGGGTGAACCGGACAGTTTGGTGACATGGATGGGGCTGGAAATGACAGAAAGAGAGGCTGCCACAGAGGATCTGTCAAGAGAGAGGAAGGTGGGAGGGAAGGAGTGGGGAGGGAAGGAAGATTCGAGGTAGGGAGGGCCTGCTGGACTGCGGCCAGGAAGGAGTGGTGGCTGGCTAGTGACAGGGGGCTAGCACATCCCCTGTGTCTCCACACAGCAGGGGGAGAAGCCGGGAAGGAGAGACCTACCTCTGGGGGCATCCAGAAGCCCCTCTACTTGTCCCTTTTCCAGGGCTAGGCAGGGGAGTGTCTGCAGAGGTCATTTCCTCCTGGAACACAGGCCCCAGTGCATTGAGGGGCCCTCTTATGAATGAAGCCAAAAGTGGCCCTGAGTGTCTGATGGCAGAGGCAGAGGGGGAGCCTGGTGCACGGTGACCTTGCAGAGACTTATTGGGCTCTGGGGTCCCTTGAATCCTTGCTGCTGAAACTGTTTACCACAGATTGGGACTTGAACCCATGTGCTGGGGCTCAAACCCAGTCAAAACCTTGCTTGGGACTCAAATCCAGCCAAAACCTCGCTTGGGACATGAACCCACGTGGCTGGGACTCAGTTCAGTTCACTTTAGTCGCTCAGTCATGTCCGACTCTTTGCGACCCCATGAACTGTAGCATGCCAGGCCTCTCTGTCCATCACCAACTCCTGGAGTCCACCCAAACCCATGTCTATTGAGTTGGTGATACCATCCAACCATCTCATCAACTCAGTTCAGTTCACTTCAGTCGCTCAGTCATGTCCGACTCTTTGCGACCCCATGAACTGTAGCATGCCAGGCCTCTCTGTCCATCACCAACTCCTGGAGTCCACCCAAACCCATGTCTATTGAGTTGGTGATACCATCCAACCATCTCATCCTCTGTTGTCCCCTTCTCCTCCTGCCCTCAATCTTTCTCAGCATCAGGGTCTTTTCAAATGAGTCAGCTCTTCACATCAGGTGACCAAAGTATTGGAGTTTCAGCTTCAACATCAGTCTTTCCAATGAACACCCAGGACTGATCTCCTTTAGGATTGAGTGGTTGGATCTCCTTGCAGTCCAAGGGACTCTCAAGAGTCTTCTCCAACACCACAGTTCAAAAGCATCAATTCTTCGGCGCTCAGCCTTCTTCACCGTCCAACTCTCACATCCATACATGACCACTGGAAAAACCATAGCTCCACTGGAAAAACCGGGACTCAAACACAGCCACAACCCACAGTTCCTGGTTTCAGGGCCTGATGAAGCTCAGGTTCTTGATGTTTCACTGCAGAAAGAATTCAGTGAGAGACAAAGTGATAGGTAAGAAGTGGATTTATTCAGATTCAGAGAGAAACACACTCCACTAAAAGAGTGTGGGCCATTGCAAAGGGCGAGTGTGGCCAGGAAATGTGGTGTGGTTAGTTTTTATAGGCTGGGTAATTTCATATGCTAATAAGTGGGAAGATTATTCCAACTATTTTGGGGAAGGGGTGGAGATTTCCAGGATTCCGGCCGCCGCCCACTCCTCGGTGGAGTGCCTTGGAACTGTCATGGCACCTCTGGGTGTGTCATTTCACTTGCTGACTGAGGATCAAGTTCTAGTCTTGTCTGCCATCTTGGTCCCATTTGATTCTAATTGGTCTATGTTGTGTCCTTGGGCTATTTTTTGGGGCTCCAAAATCACTGCCGATGGTGACTGCAGCCATGAAATTAAAAGACGCTTACTCCTTGGAAGAAAAGTTATGACCAACCTAGATAGCATATTCAAAAGCGGAGACATTACTGTGCCAACAAAGGTCTGTCTAGTCAAGGCTATGGTTTTTCCTGTGGTCATGTATGGATGTGAGAGCTGGACTGTGAAGAAGGCTGAGTGCCGAAGAATTGATGCATTTGAACTGTGGTGTTGGAGATGACTCTTGAGAGTCCCTTGGACTGCAAGGAGGTCCAACCAGTCCATTCTGAAGGAGATCAGCCCTGGGATTTCGTTGGAAGGAATGATGCTAAAGCTGAAACTCCAGTACTTTGGCCACCTCATGCGAAGAGTTGACTCATTGGAAAAGACTCTGATGCTGGGCAGGATTGGGGGCAGGAGGAGAAGGGGACGACAGAGGATGAGATGGCTGGATGGCCTCACTGACTCGATGGACACGAGTCTGAGTGAACTCCGGGAGTTGGTGATGGCCAGGGAGGCCTGGCGTGCTGCGATTCATGGGGTTGCAAAGAGTCGGACTTGACTGAGCGACTGAACTGAACTGACTGGGCTGCGTCATTCTTTCAAAAGTTGTGCCCTGCCCCTTTCGATCCTGTTGCACTGCCACGACCTTGGGGGAAAGCAAGGCACAGAGAGGGCAAGGGCCAGCCTGGGGTCGTAGTGGCAGTGGCTCTACCACACTCCTGACTTCTCCCCTCTGCTTGTCTTCAGAACCAGATCCATTCACTGCAACCCACCTGCCCAGTGCCAGACAGACCCTGTGGTCTATTTGTGAAGAACCCAGGGCATTGCCAAAAGTTTCTCCTTCCGGTGGCCATGTTTGCCAGCATGCATTGGTCCAGCTTGACCGACTGTCGTTTCTTCTGAACGTGCCCTTGACCCTAGCTAAGGTATCTGGCCAGAATTTTCTGCCCCCACTCCTACCCCTGCAGGCGGGCAGCGGTGGCTGGCTGCCCAGACCGGGTTTAAAATATCTGTCTGAAGTTTTGGTAAATGGCTCATTTAGAGACTTGACTTTCAGAAAACTGGTCAATTAAGGTCACTTTGTTAATTGGCTTTTAGAGAATTGATTTCCCATATCTTGATCCAGACTCTTTCCCAGGATGCCCTGAGGTGCCCTAGTGGGTCTGTGGGGAGGCCAGAGAGAAGTGATGTCTGTGGAGCGTCCCATCAGTGGTCCCAACAGGCGTCCACAGAGACCCCATGGCCTTCCTGGCCATGTTCAGGGACAGCTCGTTCCCTGGTCCAGGGATGCGGAGTCACCGGCACATCCATCACCTGGTGGGGAGGCTTGTCTGGAGGGTGGCCGGTCCCAGCTAGCTCACCACTCAAGCCTAGGGTTCCCAAGCTCTCTTCCAGGGCCCCTAAGGCTGATGGAGGGTGCTCCTACCCCCAGCTTCTCTCTTCTGACCTCCTTGTTGTTGTTCAATTGCTAAGTTGTGTCTGACTCTTTGCCACCCCATGGACTGCAGCATGCCAGGCTTCCCTGTCCTTCACTATATCCCGGAGCTTGCTCAGACTCATGTCCGTCAAGCTAGTGATCCCATCCAACCATCTCATCCTCTCCTCCTCTTGCCTTCAATCTTTCTCAGCTTCAGGGTCTTTTCCAATGAGTCAGCTCTTCACTTCAGGGGCCAAAGTACTGAAGCTCCAGCTTCAGTATCAGTCCTTCCAATGAACATTCAGGGTGATTTCCTTTAGGATTGACTGGTTTGATCTCCTTGCTGTCCAAGGGACTCTCAAGACTCTTCTCCAGTGCTACAATTTGAAAGCATCAATTCTTTAACACTCAGCCTTCTTTATGGTCTAACTGAGAGGGCTAATTCTTAGGTAGGTTAATAAGGAGTCCAGGGCCCTCAAGAAGGAGAAAAGAACAAACATTTTTTTCTAGACTGCTTTGTCTTAGTCACAGAAGACATTATTTTCTTTAAGCCCACAGCTAATGATACACAACAAAACTCACCTTGCTCGAGGGTATGTTTTTCCCTAAGCTCTGTACTAAAAAGCAAAATGATAGGATACTGAAAGAAGAACTCCCCAGGTCAGTAGGTGCCCAATATGCTACTGAAGATCAGTGGAGAAATAACTCTAGAAAGAATGAAGGGATGGAGCCAAAGCAAAAACAATACCCAGCTGTGGATGTGACTGGTGATAGAAGCAGGGTCCGATGCTGTAAAGAGCAATATTGCATAGGAACTTGGAATGTCAGGTCCATGAATCAAGTCAAATTGGAAGTGGTCAAACAAGAGATGGCAAGGGTGAACACTGACATTCTAGGAATCAGCGAACTAAAATGGACTGGAATGGGTGAATTTAACTCAGATGACCATTATATCTACTACTGTGGGCAGGAATCCCTCAGAAGAAATGGAGTAGCCATCATGGTCAACAAAAGAGTCTGAAATGCAGTACTTCGATGCAATCTCAAAAATGACAGAATGATCTCTGTTCATTTCCAAGGCAAACCATTCAATATCACGGTAATCCAAGTCTATGCCCCAACCAGTAACACTGAAGAAGCTGAAGTTGAATGGTTCTATGAAGACCTGCAAGACCTTTTAGAACTAACACCCAAAAAAGATGTCCTTTTCATTATAGGGGACTGGAATGCAAAAGTAGGAAGTCAAGAAACACCTGGAGTAA
>SJYR01001344.1:338011-401749 GCA_006410655.1 Kobus ellipsiprymnus
ACAGAGGATGAGATGGCTGGATGGCATCACTGACTCGATAGACGTGAATCTAAGTGAACTCTGGGAGTTGGTGATGGCCAGGGAGGCCTGGCGTGCTGCGATTCATGGGGTCACAAAGAGTCAGACACGACTGAGTGACTAAACTGAACTGAACTCTGTACTAATGATTATATAACAACAATGTATCTTGCTTGAGAATATGTTTCTCCTTCTTAACAAGAACCTTCTGACTAATCTAGTTATCTTAAGATGTATGTTGTGGGCGTGGGTCTGGTAAAAGTATATAAGGCTTTGCTAAGACTAGTGAGGGGGGCACTCTCTGTCCCCCTTCCAGTGTCAGAAGGTTCCTCTGTCCTTTTTCACTGTAATAAAACTTATTCCACACAAGAGCCCTGAGTGATCAAGCCTGGATCCCTGATCCCGAAGCTAAATCTTTGGAGATCATGAATCTGACATCATTCACTGTAAGCCATCATAACTCTCACACCCACACATGACTACTGGGAAAACCATAGCTTTGACTCTACAGACCTTTGTTGGCAAAGTAATGTCTCTACCCTCCCTGGCTCCTGCTTTTAAGCAGATACAACAACACTTCCCTTTGGTCAGATGCTGAGTCTCTTCTCCTGGGATGCTAGCTTGTGAGTCCTGCCTCTGACGTCTGCTGGGGATTCACTGGGTCAAGGCAGGAGGTTTGCCTAGGACTGTGCTGCTGCTTGAAATCCCGAGACACACTAGAGGCCCCTCCTCCTTCAGGACAGTCCTGCTGCCCAGTGCCCAAATTGGAGGGGTTTGCTTCTCCCAGAAATAAAAAGGCAGGGAAGCAGGCTCCAGTGAGACAAGTGTCTGTGAGCTCATACTTGTTGCTCCGCACGGGGTCGCTGGCCTGACCTGGCTGGTGAGCTCAGCCCTGCCCCGCCCCAGACAGGAGCCTCTCTGAGCTCTCATCTGGATGCCGCAGTGCCCTCCCGGAGCCCCAAGGCCTTCATCGTCTCTCCAGCTGCCTTGTCCCCCGCCCTGCCTTCACTCGCTCACCTGTGGAAGCTCCACCTGGGATGGTGGCCCCAACCAAGCTCCCTGTGCCCACTGCCCTGACTCAGGGAGCTGCTGCCTCTCCTCTGTCCTCCCCCGACAGTGGAGTCTCAGGGGAGTCAGTGGGCCACATTCAGGCCTGCTCCCCACTGACCACTGTGTGGCCCTGGACGGGCTGTGGCCTCCTTGAGCCAGGCTGTCCTGCTGCTCCCCCGGGGAATTCCTGGGAGACTCAGTGGCAGTGGAGCCAGGGCGGTGGAGGGGGCTCTGGTTTTGTCCTTTCCAAGGCAGGGTTGGGGTCAATTACCCGCATCTCCGGAGTTCAGCTTCCTGCCTGCATCACAAGACCATTGTGGGCAATGACAGGCGATGCTTGAGATCCTGCTGGCCGGTACCCGAGGGACTCCAGAGCTGCTCCTGGACTCCCTGGCGCCGTGCTCCATGCCAGCCCCATCCCAGCCCCATCACTCATTCCTGCCACCCCTATACCCCCGCCTCTGAGCTGCCTCTCCTCTATGAAGACCCCAGGAGCCGAGAGAGGGCTTGTGGCCAGAGGCTTCCGGGTGGGACAGACAGCATTTGCTCCTGTTAGTCCTTTTAGAAACAGGGGAGGGAGGAGATGGGGTGGGGAGGGGGTGGAGGAGGAGACCCCGAGCTTGGACACTGCCTGGGTTTGGCCCAGCAACTGGATGACTGTGTCCCCCTAGCACATGTGTGTTTCCTATACAACCATGTGACTCTGTCCCAGAGCTGTGCTTATGTCCATTGCTGCCGTCCCGAGGGCCAAGTGAGGTCCTTGGATGCTGGAGGGAAGGGCCTGATGTGGGTGATGCCAGGACCCACAGCACTGGGTTTGCAGGCTCCAGGTTAGAAAGTGGGACCCAGGGAGGCGGGCTGCAGAAATAATAACAAAAGCAACAGGCCATGCTGTTCTGTGTGACAAGCCTGCCTGGCTCTCTGAGGGTAGGGACCCTTCCCTCCCCAATCAGACCCTCGGGGACACTCAGGGCCACTCCTGCACAGGGACTCATGATTCAGAGGGAGGGACAGTGGCCATGGTCTCGGAGTCACGGTGCTGCCTGCAGGGCCTCTCAGAATGTAGAGGGATGTTACTATTCTCTTACTCTCAACCCAGCACTGAGAAGCTATCAGACCTAATGTCTTAGGGCAAATGGAGGGATTCCATGTTTTGATGAATGAAGATAATGCAACCATGCATGTGCTGAAAACTTTTCATTTTAGGACACTTTCCCCATCATGGGGCTTTCCTGGTGGCTCAGACAGTTAAGAATCTTCCTGGAATGCAGGAGACCCGGGTTCGATCCCTGGGTTGGAAAGATACCCTGGACAAGGGAATGGCTACCCAATCCAATATTCTTGCCCAGGAAATTCCATGGACAGAGGAACCTGGAGGGATACAGTCCACGGGGCCGCAAAGAGTCAGACACGGCCGAGCAACTGACACTTTCCCCATCATGGGAACATTAGGTTGAACTGCAGTATTTTTAAGCAGGAATATTTGGGGAGGGGGGCTTTTCTGTTTTTGTTCAGGGGTCTGGAGGACAGGCCCCTCCAGTGAGGGGGCCCAGTTTGGACTATCCCCACTCTGGTCCCCACAATGCTCTGTCCCTTCTGGCTGCCAGGAAGAGGCTGGACGCTTTTCTCTGGTTTCTTATCAGCTTACCATCCATTTCTTGGCAAAACTCTGTTAGCCTTTGCCCTGCTCCATTTTGAACTCCAAGGCCAAATTTGGCAGTTACACCAGGTATCTCTTGACTTCCTACTTTTGCATTCCAGTCCCCTATAATGAAAAATACATCTTTTTTGGGTGTTAGTTCTAGAAAGTCTTGTAGGTCTTCAAGAGTTTTGCCAAGAGAATGCACTGGTCATAGCAAACACCCTCTTCCAACAACACAAGAGAAGAGTCTACATATGGACACCACCAGATGGTCAATACTGAAATCAGATTTATTGTGTTCTTTGTAGCCGAAGATGGAGAAGCTCTTTACAGTCAGCAAAAACAAGACCGTGAGCTCACTGTGGCTCAGATCATGAACACGTTATTGCCAAATTCAGACTCAAATTAAGATAGTAGGGAAAACCACTAGACCATTCTTGTATGATCTAAATCAAATCTCTTATGATTATACAGTGGAAGTGAGAAATAGATTCAATGGATTAGATCTGATAGACAGAGTGCCCGAAAAACTATGGACGGAGGTTTGTGACATTGTACAGGAGGCAATGACCAAGACCATCCCCAGGAAAAAGAAATACAAAAAAGGCAAAATGGTTGTCTAAGGAGGCCTTACAAATATCTGAGAAAAGAAGAGAAGCTACAGGCAAAGGAGAAAAGGGAAGATATACCCATCTGGATGCAGAGTTCCAAAGAATAGCAAGGAGAGGTAAGAAAGCCTTCCTCAGTGATCAGTGCAAAGAAATAGAGGAAAACAGTAGAATGGGAAAGACTAGAGGTCTTTTCAAGAAAATCAGAGATACCAAGGGAACATTTCATGCAAAGATGGGCTCAATAAAGGACAGAAATGATATGGACCTAACAGAAGCAGAAGATATTAAGAAGAGGTGGCAAGAATACACAGAAGAACTGTTCATGACCCAGATAACCACAGTGGTGTGAACCCTCACCTAGAGCCAGACATCCTGGAATGTGAAGTCAAGTGGGCCTTAGGAAGCATCACTACGAACAAAGCTAGTGGAAGTGAAGGAATTCCAGTTGAACTATTTTAAATCCTAAAAGATGATACTGTGAAAGTGCTACACTCAATATGCCAGCAGATTTGGAAAACTCATCAGTGGCCACAGGACTGGAAAAGATCAGTTTTCATTCCAATCTCAAAGAAAGGNAGTGGAAGTGAAGGAATTCCAGTTGAACTATTTTAAATCCTAAAAGATGATACTGTGAAAGTGCTACACTCAATATGCCAGCAGATTTGGAAAACTCATCAGTGGCCACAGGACTGGAAAAGATCAGTTTTCATTCCAATCTCAAAGAAAGGCAATGCTAAAGAATGTTCAAACTACCGCACAATTGCACCCATCCCACACAACGGCAAAGTAATACTCAAAATTCTCCAAGCCAGGCTTCAGCAATACGTGAACGGAGAACTTCCAGATGTTCAAGCTGAATTTAGAAAAAGGCAGAGGAACCAGAGGTCAAATGGTCAACATCCATTGGATCATCGAAAAAGGAAGAGAGTTCCAGAAAAACATCTACTTCTGCTTTTTTGACTAGGCCAAAGCCTTTGACTGTGTGGATCACAACACACTGTGGAAAACCCTTAAAATGATAGGGATACCAAACCACCTGACTTGCCTCTTGAGAAATCTGTATGCAGGTCAAGAAGTAACAGTTAGAACTGGACATGGAACAACATGGTTTTCCCATGGTTCCAAATAGGAAAAGGAGTAGGTCAAGGCTGTATATTGTCATCCTGACTATTTAATTTCTATGCAGAGTACATCCTGTGTGTGCTAGGCTGGATGAAGCACAAGCTGGAATCAAGAAATATCCTCAATATCTTGCAATAACCTCAGATATGCAGATGACACCATCCTTATGGCAGAAAGTGAAGAAGAACTAAAGAATCTCTTGATGAAAGTGAAAGAGGAGAGTGAAAAAGCTGGCTTAAAACTCAACATTCAGAAAACTGAGATCATGGTATCTGATCCCATCACTTCATGGCAAATAGATACAGAAACAATGGAAACAATGACAGAGTTTATTTTTTGGGTCTTCAAAATCCCTGCAGAATGTGACTGCAGACATGAAATTAAAAGACACTTGCTCCTTGGAAGAAAAGCTATGACCATGCTAGATAGCTTATGAAAAAGCAGAGACATTGCCGACAAAGGTCTGTATAGTCAAAGCTATGGTTTTTCCAGTAGTCATGTATGGATGTGAAAGATGGACTATAAAGAAAGCTGAGCACCAGAGAATTGCTACTTTTGAACTGTGGTGTTGGAGAAGACTCTTGAGAGTCCCTTGGACTGCAGGGAGATCCAACCAGTCAATCCTAAAGAAGATTAGTCCTGAATATTCATTGGAAGGACTGATGCTGAAGCTGAAACTCCAATACTTTGGCCACCTGATGGGAAGAACTGAGTCATCGGAAAAGACCCTGATGCTGGAAAAGATGGAAGGCAGGAGAAGGGGACGACAGGGGATGAGATAGTTGGGTGGTATCACTGACTCGATGGACATGAGTTTGAGTGAGGTCCGGGAGTTGGTGATGGACAGGAAAGCCTGGCATGCAGCAGTCCATGGGGTCGCAAAGAGTCAGACATGAATGAGCAATTGAACTGAACATCGTCCATTTGGGTGATGACCTTCTTGCCAGTATATCCCTGCAGAGCGAAGTCAGCTCCCCACATACTGACCAGAGGGTTGCAGAGTCTTCCTACCTGGGAATAGAAAGCAGCTCGGCCTCTGAGTGTTCAGACAGTGGAGAGCCCTGGCTTCTGGAATGGCCAGCAAGGAGCAAACCGGACACACCTCAAAAGGCAGCAGAGGGCATATGGGCCAGCGCAGCTTCACCAGGTTGGATACCAAGGCCAGGGCCTCCCACCCGCAGACACCTATATAGATCAGAAACCGGGACCCCACCGTCTCAGATGGGCTTAAGTGCTCTCGTCTCTGCAGGGTCCATGGGGGGGTCCCCTGCTGCAACCTTGACCAGTCTCCCTTCTGACAGCTCCCATCCTAGCCTCTTGGGGCCTGGGAGGTGCTGGCCTGAGCACCCCCAGATCCCTCACTGAGCTCGGCTCTCGGAGCAGACCTGACCCCCGAGGATGCGGGTCCTGGGCTCTACTGCCTTGCCATCCTGTGTGGCTGGTGTCACTCTGCTGGGAGCCCCGAGGTGGAGGTGGGGACGTGAGGGTGTCTTTCTGTTGCTGCCTCTAGCTGCATGGTGCTCTGGCAATCTGCAGTGGGACCCGGCCTGCCTTGATCGCACCCTCTCTTCCTGTCCCTCCTGTGTAAAGGTGGTCCCCCTCCCAGGAACAGGGTGGCTCCCTTCCTTCCCTGCTCGTCTCCTGGCCTGTTGGTGTCACCTCCATGAACTTCCTGGAACCCTGTCTACACGTCTGCTTCTGGGGGACCTGCGCTAGCCAGCCCCTGCTTTTGCCTTAACACGCCATCTGGCCTCATCCCGTCTCTCTTTTGGGGTCCCTGAAGCCTCATTGCCCGGGCAGAGGGTGGAGTGGGCCTGCCTTTGGACAAACACTGCTTGCTCTCTGCTTATAAGAGGAAAGAGGAAGGTGGAGGCAAAAGTAGGGGTGCATAGGGGTATGAGCAGGCTGGGTGCCCACTGCATGGACCCATCCAATATTAAGGACTCGAGCCAGTATCTTTGAGAGCTGGTGTGGCCCCCAGAGCTGGGACAGTAGAGCCCCATGGTTACGTAAAGTGCTCCTTACATAATGGGCATGAAGAGACATGAAAAGCCCCGGGCAAGTCAGAACCACTGCCAGAGGGCCTCGAGAGGCAAACGACAGGGGAGTGGTGAGTAAGGGCTGGAAAGCCCCCGCCCCACAGGAAGGGGAGTCTGGGCTGGCAGCCCTGCCAGAGAAAGTGGTGGACCGACAGACTGGCATGGAGGCCGCTGCCCGCTCCCAGGCTGGGGGCCCACATCATGCAGGTGGCATCTGGATTCCGAGCCTCCCGCCCCTGGCCTCCGTGACATCACTGTCACCCATGACGGGCCTGCATGTGTCCTGGGTCTTGCCGCAGGCCTGGCACCTGCCCTCATGACAGGGCCCCCAGGGAGGCCCCCTCTTGTCTGTGCCAGCCCCTCCCTTCTCGCCTGGATTTACAGTCCACTCTAGTCACCCAGGATAATCCTACCCTGGGGTCTTACCTCAGTCACACCTGCACAGATCCTACTTCCATGTAAGGTGACGTGCTCCGGTTCCAAGTGTCAGGACAAAGACATGTTTGGGGGACCCCCTTCCACCCACTCCAGTTTATATCGGAAGGTCCCCTGACTCCTGACTCTGCTGGGAACACAGGGAAGGGTCCTGGGGACCCAGTCCAGGACAGAGCTGGCAACCCAGGGCCCATCTCTGTGAGCATCTCTGCTGCCCTCTGAACCCCAAACACAACGACGACCCCTCTCTGAGCTGAGTTAGGTCATGGTCGCCCACCCCTGCCCCCCACTCAGCTCACCTGGGCCACTTATCTCAGGAGAGCCCAGGTGGTTCCCTCCTTGGGATGTAGAGCTTCACCCAGACCCCTGACTGGTCCCCCAGCTGCTCTGGACAAGCCCGGGATCGGAGGGCAGGGTGCCCAGACCTGTTCTTAGGCTCAGAGGCACTGAGGATGGAGTGGAGGGGACAAGAAGAGGGAGAAGGAGATGAAGAGGGGACCAAGGTGCCCCAGAACCCTAATGCCTTATTCCAAGCCCCATCCCCAGCATTAGCTCCGCAGCACCACCAGGCCCCTTTCAGGCAGCACACTGCCCCCCACACCCAGGCCTCTGACACAAAAGCCTTCCTGCCCATCTCTTCCATCACCGGCCCCCTGGGGCCGAGAGGCTATGTCTGATGAGGGGCTGGGGTGTGAGGAGGCTGTTTTGCTCTCGGTTCCTCTGCTGGGAGGGGGGCCGCCCTGCCCTTTGCCCTCCCGCCTTGACCTGAGCTGTGCTCCCGGGCCCCCAGGCCCTCTCCTCTGTGGTTGTCCCTGGAGGGCAGATACATAAAAATAGCTCTG
This sequence comes from Kobus ellipsiprymnus, assembly GCA_006410655.1. Classification (NCBI taxonomy): domain Eukaryota; kingdom Metazoa; phylum Chordata; class Mammalia; order Artiodactyla; family Bovidae; genus Kobus; species Kobus ellipsiprymnus. The sequence continues at coordinate 345,771 of SJYR01001344.1, forward strand.
TCTTACTAAGCCACAGGCCTCTTTTTTGGGATGCCGGGCCTGTCTTTCGGCTTCTCGGGACAAGCCCCAGACGACACAGAGAGGGGTGGCTCGTCCACACAGGCCCAGCTGTCCCGGCCAGTCAGCCTCACCCACCCTCAACTGCCGCCTATCCTGTGGGGCCGTGTCCCTTCCTGCCCTCCCGAGGGACCCTGTGGGCGTGGAGAGCCTGCCCTCCTGGCCTCACACTGTCCCTTTTTAGAGCAGGGAGGGGCCCCTGGGAGGTCACCCAGCTGCTTCTCTGCGTGTGGCCCCAGCGCGGCACCTGGGGGTGGGAGGAGCCCAGGCCTGGTCTTGGGCACACAGTCCAGCTGATGGGCAGGGACGCCGTCCCCAGCCACAGACAGGAGCCTGCAGCCCTTCTTCCTTTCAGGCTGGAAAGCAGTCTGGATGTTTTCTTCCCAGGAAGTAGCCAGACAAGGAACGTACTCAGAGGATCCCAGGATGGGGGGTGGGGGTACTCACGGGAGCTCTGGGACTGCTCAGCTCACCAGGCCACCTGGGATTTCCAGCTGTGTGGGTGAGAACCCACTCCTGTCCCCCCGCAGTGCAGGGACGTGGGGCTCCATGAGGCTGCCTCCACAGGGAATGAGGGAACCCACCTGGGGATGTGGGGCACCCCGGGGCAGTGTGGTCAGCAGACCCGCTGGCCTCTGAACAGAAGCTCCACCAGTCCTCAAGGTCCTGGAAGCCCATGGTGGTCCTAGCCCTGGGGCCGAGGCTCAGTCGGCACGCGTGGTCCCTGGTTAAGCCCAGGGTCAGCGCTGGTCCCTGATCCGGGACTCGCCTGCCTTCAGCCCTGCTCCTCCCTCCTTGCCTTGCTGGGTGATTGCCGACTCACCGTGGAATGGTGTTTAGTAAACGCTGGCTGTGATCCTGAGCCTTGGGTTGGGAGTTCAGACGGTAGACTTTGACCGTCGCCGTCAATCGACTGGGTTTTGTCTCTATTTCACTGTTTGCTTTGTTTGTCCCCCTGGCCTCTGTCCCCCTGTTCCCTTCTCTGCTTTCTTACTTCAGTGTTTCTCCATGTTCACTTAAATTTGTCCTTTGGCTTTTCAAATATTGAGGGCAGGAGAAGAAAGGGGCAACAGAGGACGAGATGGTTGGATGGCATCACTGAGGCAATGGTCATGAGTCTGAGCAAATTCTTGGAGATAGTGAAGGACATGGAAGCCTGGCGTGCTGCAGTTCACAGGGTCGCAGAGTCAGATTCGACTGAGCAACTAAATAACGTGTTAGAATCACACGTTGTGGAGGCTTTTCAGGGTGACTTCTTACACTTAGCAATATGCATTCAGGCTTCCTCCATGTCTTTCTGTGGCCTCTGCTTTTCTATGAGAAATCAACCATCACCTGAACTGCTGTTTCCCTGCACATCAAGGGCTTCCCTGATAGCTCAGTTGGTAAAGAATCTGCCCGCAATGCGGGAGACTCTGGTTCAATTCCTGGGTCGGGAAGATCCCCTGGAGAAGGGATAGGCTACCCACTCCAGTATTCTTGGGCTTCCCTGGTGGCTCAGCTGGTAAAGAATCTGCCTGCAATGCGGGAGACCTGGGTTTGATCCCTGGGTTGGGAAGATTCTCTAGAGTAAGGGAAAGGCTACCTACCCACTGCAGTATTCTGGCCTGGAGAATTCCATGGACACATAGTCCATGGGGTCGGAAAGAGTCAGACATGGCTGAGCAACTAAGTAAGAACAAAGTGTTAGAATCACACACGGTGCGCTCTTTCACACACTACGCATCATGTATCATTTCTCCTTCAGCTGAAGACTTCTCCTTTATCCTTTTTTTTTTTTTTACATCAGTTTACTTGTGATGTGTCTGGGTGCGGTGTTCTTTGACTTCAGCCTCTTTGGGACTTGCTGAGCTGGTGGAAACTGCACTTACGTCTTTCTCCAAATTCGGGACGTTTCATGCTATTATTACTTCAGATGTTTTTCCGTACCATTTTTCCCTCCTCTCCTCTGGGACTCAAATGACACAGATGTAAGATACTGTCTCACGGGTCCCGGAGGCTCTGTTCATTTCCCCTTTCAGTCTTATTCCCCTCTCTGTTGTTTAGGTTGGTTCGGTCCGCAGGTTCACAGGCTTCCCTGTCATTGCCCTTCTGCTATTAAGTCGTTGATGAAAGCAATCAATACACAATCAACAATAAGCTAGAAAAGAGTTTTATTTGAGCCCAACGGATCTAACCCAAAGCCCGCTTCCCAGATGATTCTGAGAAGCTGCTCCACAGAAGCAGAGTTTTCAGCACAGGCTTGCGTCTTCTCTGGACAAAGAACATTAACAAGTCAGGGATACTTTCCTTCACGGTTTCAAAAACCAGACCAGCATTTGCACAGTGAGTTAGCACGGCCTTGGCACCTGGTAAGGAGGCTTACCATCAAAGAATCAGCACTGGTGTTCCAGGAAGGAGGCATTTAATCTTTTATTTTTACCACGGACAGTCTTTATTTCTGGACAGTGTGTCTTTTTCTTTACTAATTAAGGCAGATGTACAGCGTATGTTTGATAGACCACAAGCAGGCTGTTCTAGTTAGCACCAAGTTCAAGCTAACTCAAAGATAAGCCAAAACCACCTCCCTGCATCTCCATATATGAACATTTCCTTTTATCAAAGTCCATCCAATGATTTTTTTAAGTTTCAGATAGTTAACCTTTCAGCTCGACAGTTTCTACTTCAGTCCTTTTTGGCTGTTTCTATTTCTCTAATGAGAATTTCTGTCTTTCCATTCATCTCAAGTGTATTTTCCTTTATCACATGGAGCAGAGTTACAACAGGTGCTTGAAGTCTTTGTCAGAGAATTCCAGCCTCTGGGTCATCTTGGGGGCATCTAACGATTGTCTTTCTCTTGAGAATTTTGTGGTTCCTCATATGTCACTTTATTTTGGGTTGCCTCCTGGACATTCTCAGCATTGCATTGTATAGACTCTGGGTCTTATTAAAATTCTCTGGAAAATGTTTTTTTTTTTTTTTTAATGCAAGCAGTGAGTCCAGTTGGGTAAGACCACAGGCTCCATGTCACCTCCTATGGGCTGAGGTCTCCATTTCAGTTCAGCTGTCAAGGTCTTTGCTATGCGGCCATGGGTCAGCTCCAAGCAGGGCTCAGCAGGGAGCCCAGGACGGGACCAGCTCTGTACATAGAATTAGGAAGCCTCTTCTCCAGCTCTTTCCTCTCCAGACTTTCTCCTACAGGCTTCAGCCCACAGGGACCCCATTTCTGCTTCTTCCATCCAGAAGGATGGCCTTCTTCCCAGAGTTGAGGCTGCTGCTGCCTCTGCTGTCGTGAGTAGCCGGCTTTCCCTTCACCAGCAGCAGAGCCCACACTTGATGGTACAAAGTCATTTTGACCGGTGTAAGCAGGGCAATATTTTCAGACCACTGGATTCAGGTGTGAAAACTTGTGTCTGTATCCTTCAGAGAACTGGTTCAACCTGTATTTGAAAACCTCCATTCCTACTGATGGCAAGAAATACATTAATCAAATCAAAGGAAACCATGTCTTTTGTACTTTATTGTTTTATTTTTCTAAAGTGGTTTAGTCTTTCTTTTTTAAACATTCTTTATTTATTTGTCTGTGCAGAGTCTTTGCTGCAACACGTGGAATCTTTAGTTGCAGCGTGAGAACTCTTAGCTGTAGCATTTGGGATCTAGTTCCCTGGCCAGGGATGGAACTCAAGCCCCCTGCATTGAGAGCGTGCAGTCTTAGCCACTGGACCACCAGGGAAGTCTCCTGTCTATTGTACTTTGAATTATTACATCTAGAATTTTCTTTCCCCTGTCCACTGGTAAACAGCAATAGAGAGATTGGTCGGTGGGTGATTCGTGAGTTTCTGGGCTGCCTGCAGACAGCTGTGGCAGGGTGCCCACAACCAGCTCTGGAGGCAGCTCCGAGGGGCTTGACTTCAGTTGCAAAGCTGCCCCGGTGGCCACAGTCTGGGGTCTCTCTATTCCTCCCAGAGCACCACAGAGGATGGAGAGCAGCAGGGTGGCCAGCTGCAGCTCCTGGAGATGACCGCGTGCATCCACCTGGCCCTGCATGCCCCTCATGGTCTGGGAGCTCTGGGGCTGCAACTGTCCTTCCTGCCGACCTCCCGCTGTGGGCTCCATCCTGCTCTGTTGGAAGGTCGTGGGATTTGGCCAAGCCCATCATTTGCTTCAAACTGGGGTGGGTGGGGGGCAGTGCCATGGCTGGTGGCCATCCCGGTGAGCTAGCTGCCTATTCCGGCTGTCCTAGACTGTGTGTGTTTTGTTGTTGTTATTGTTCTGTCTCTATGTCACGGCTACTTTTTGCGACCTCGTGGGCTGCAGCACGCCAGGCTCCTCTCTCCTCCACTATCTCCCGGGGTTTGCTCAGATTCATATTCACTGAGTCGGTGATGCTATCTAACCATCTCCTCCTACTGCCCCAGAGGGATGTGTTACTTTTAATCACCTTGTGGATAAATAGTTACACAGCAACAGTCCATTCCTACCTGAGTCTTCCCATATGAGGGGAGCTTCAGGAAGATGAGTCATGTCCACGTGGCTTAGTGTACTGTCTGGCACGTTGGGGTCCAGAGGGGGCAGGCCCCTGAGAGTCACGCTCCAGCCAGCTCTTCTCTCAGGAACACTGAGGATGTTGCTGTCACTGTGGAGACTAAACAGATGTCGGGGGAGGTGATGGGGCTTCAGAAACTGAGCTCCTATAGGCTAAGAGGCAGACCCCGGAGTGTAACTCAGAAACACACAGACCTTCAGAGCTAGCATTCTGAGTGGGAGGGGGAGGTGGACAGAGAAACGCTGTGAAGCCCCGGGACAGACCAGCCAGCGCCTGACACTGTGTGCAGGGAGGTGGGCAGTTAGCAGCAGGTGCGGCTGGGGAGCTGCAGAAGAGGGTCCTGCAGCTCAGCCTCTGGAAGAGAGGCCAGGTGGGTCTGTGGAAGAGGGAGGCCAGGCGTGTCCATGGCCCAGCGGATGTCACCACAGGACCAAGTTGCTGCTCCAGAAGTTGGCACAGTCCTGGCAGGACCACCCAGGTCCTCCCCTGACCAGCAGGCATGTTCTCCAGATGCTGGCAAGGATGTAGTATCCATGAGGCTGTGGAGCCTTGATCTGGGGTGCAGCTTGAACTTTCCTCTTGGCAGAGCCAGACTCGGAGGAACACTGACTCACAATGGGAGGAAACCCTGTTTCCTTTACTTTCTTAGGGAAAAAACTAAAGTTCAGAAGAAACACGTGGCAAGGGAGTGCTTGGTTCTGACTCCCGGAATCCACAGGTGCCTGGTGTCATCGGGCGGGCGGAACTGGGCAGGCTCGAGCCGGGTCTCAGCTCAGTTTTGCTGGGAAGCACCCACATGACTGTGATCATGGCACCCGCCTCCCTGCCTCAGTTCCCATCTGCAGGGCTGGATGAGAGCAGAGCTGGTGCTGCTCTGGCTCCTGACATGCTGGTTGCCAGGATTTTAAACACTTAGCAATGAGTGTCACTCACCAGGCTCCTCCGTCCCTGGTATTTTCCAGGCAAGGATACTGAAGTGGGTTGCCATTTCCTCTTCCAGGGGATCTTCCCAACCCAGGGATCAAACTCACGTCTCCTGCATTGCAGGTGGATTCTTTAGCATCTGAGTCACCAGGGAAGCCCTACAAATGAATTGCCTATGTTTAAAAAGAAAGACTGTCACCTAAACATCCAGCTTTCCTAGAAGCCAGTCTGCATGGGGCCACCACCCTTGAGGCTCCAAGGTGGACAGGACTCCGGCTCTGGTTCCCCGCTGTGCCCACCTGCTCTACCCCTTCTCCTGTCCCTTCCTGCCTGGCCTTTGCAGCCACTGAGTTCTCGTAATTTGTGCTGGTGTTTGCAAATGCCCGACAAGCTGTGCCACATGGGTGGACGATGACCGTGGCCACAGACCTGAGACCAAACTGAGAACTGAAAAACTCGCCATGCCATGTGGTCCTCAGAGCGCACACCTATCCTTTGGCCTTGGGCACACGCTGTCCACTCTGGTCCGGGCGTGAGCACTGAGGGGTCGAGGCTGCTGTGTGCCAGGTGTGTGCCCAGAGCAGGTGCACAAGCCCAGTGGCCACCCTGGTCACCCTCTCCCTCGGAGTCCAGGGGTTTTCAAATAATGTCCACTCACTGACCGGCTTGGCCACCAGCAGTGTCTCCAGAGAGCTTGACCAGGACAGATTCCCTAACGATCTCCTCTGATTCACAGGCCTCAGTCTTCACAGCCCCCAGGGTGATTTGACCTTGGTGATAGATGAACAAGTTAGACCAAGTCCCAGGTAGCTCCTAGGCACCCGTCCGAAGGTGCTTCTGTTGTGTCAAGGCCTCTGACAGCCACGGCCTTGCAGGTAGGGAGCACAGAGTGACAGTAACTGAGCCCACTTGCACGTAAATAAAGCTGGCTTCAATAAGCTGAGGCTCGCTTGGGATGGGAGTCCTCAGACAGGGGTTGCCGCCCCCCAGTCCCAGAGCGGAGGGGCTGTCTCAGGGGAACCAGCTCAGGTGATGGTGGTGGACGCTCCTGGTAGACGCTCCTCAGCACCCTCTTCCATTCAGACCAGTGCAAACCATGCCTCTAAAGGCCCCTGGGCCCGTCGGGCTTTCCGTGCAGCATTAGGAGGGCCTGCCGTCCTGGTGGAGCTGGGCTCCGTGGAGGGCTCAGGTCTCACGGGCTCTGGGCAAGCGGGAGGGCTGGGTGGAGATGCGGGAGAAATTGTTGTGGCCTTCCTGAATGGACAGGCCTGTCCAGCTGTTCCCGAGGCAGTGGCCATGCTTGTTCACAGTCTGAGAACCTGAGCCCATGAGTTCTCTTTTGTCTAGGCCCCTTGGAGTCGAGTTTCTCCCTCTGTTAGTGAAAGAGTCCCACCATCAGAGCACCCCAGCCTGACCCTGCCTGTCTGCTGGACACCCCAACCCATAAGCCTGCAACACCCATCCCACCCTGACCTGGAGCGTCTTGCCAGCCCTTCTGCCTTCCGTACCCCACCTCCTGGATTCTCTCATCCATCCTCATCAGGGAGAAATTGTTGTGGCCTTCCTGAATGGACAGGCCTGTCCAGCTGTTCCCGAGGCAGTGGCCATGCTTGTTCACAGTCTGAGAACCTGAGCCCATGAGTTCTCTTTTGTCTAGGCCCCTTGGAGTCGAGTTTCTCCCTCTGTTAGTGAAAGAGTCCCACCATCAGAGCACCCCAGCCTGACCCTGCCTGTCTGCTGGACACCCCAACCCATAAGCCTGCAACACCCATCCCACCCTGACCTGGAGCGTCTTGCCAGCCCTTCTGCCTTCCGTACCCCACCTCCTGGATTCTCTCATCCATCCTCATCGGCTGATTCACTCTTTAACTCCACTTATCTCTGTGGCCCCTGAACTCCAGACAGTGGCTTTAATGGAATCAAGGGAGGGGGCACCCCTGAAGAGCATGGGTCTGGGGGAGACAGACGTGAAGAAAAGCGAGGGCTCACAGAGGCAGTGGAAGCTGGGGGTGGAGGGAGCGGTCGGCGGGGGGAGGGCTGTGGGAAGGAGTGGGGACCAGGCTCCACTTGCTAGCACCCCCGTGTCCCTGCGCCCTCGGTTCCCCTGTCCCTGGCGAGGTGCTCCCTTTGTCCCTCTCTCCTGTTTCCTTTGCTGATGGGCTGTGCTCCAGGTGGGTCCTCCCACCTTGTCCTGCCCAGCATCTTCTGGGCGCTGCTCCCCCTCCAAGCCCCCTCTCCAGCTGGGAACCAGGCAGCAGGGGTCAGAGGAGCTGACACTCAGGAGCGAGCGCCTGGGGCAGTGTGGGATGACCCCACCACAGAGGACTGTCACTGAGCAGCGACCAAGCAGAGGCCCCAGGGGGACTTGGCCCTCAGCAGCACCCCCCTCATTGTCTCCAGCCTGAGCTCTTTCTCCATGGTCTCATTGTTGCTGGAGGCCTCCCACCTACTCCTCCCATACCTGGGGCTGCCAGGCCTGTGGGGCGGCCCTGCTCTCCTGTGGAGTGGTCTGCCCCCCCTAATGGAGGCAGCCCGCCTCGTGTGGCTGATAGTCCCCTGGGAAAGCCCTGCGTCCTTTCAGGCTGAGGCCCTGGCCTCACCGCGCTCCTGCCAGTTTCAGCTGTTAATAAACTAGACCCGCGTGTGGTCAGCAACCCACATCTTGCTCTCCTAGGGTGGCTGTCATCCAGGGAGGCTGGACAGCCAGGCCAGTAGATTAGGGAGGAGGGACCAGACTGCTCACTTTGCTCCCGTGTCCCCAAGTGCCACACGCCGCACAAGGCATGTGTGCACACACACCTAGCACGTACACATACACACACATGCATGCATAAACCTGGGGCTGCCAGGCCTGTGGGGCGGCCCTGCTCTCCTGTGGAGTGGTCTGCCCCCCCTAATGGAGGCAGCCCGCCTCATGTGGCAGATAGTCCCCTGGGAAAGCCCTGCGTCCTTTCAGGCTGAGGCCCTGGCCTCACTGCGCTCCTGCCAGTTTCAGCTGTTAATAAACTAGACCCGTGTGTGGTCAGCAACCCACATCTTGCTCTCCTAGGGTGGCTGTCATCCAGGGAGGCTGGACGGCCAGGCGACAGTAGATTAGGGAGGAGGGACCAGACTGCTCACTTTGCTCCCGCGTCCCCAAGTGCCACACGCCGCACAAGGCATGTGTGCACACACACCTAGCACGTACACATACACACACATGCATGCATACACGAACACCTATGCACACACACACACACTCCAGCCCTTTCTCGTGCCCCCTGCACTGTGTCTTTTGGGATTCTGTCCACCTCCAAGGCCTTTCTGATGCATCTCTGTTGGGAAAGTTGGGGTTGAAAACACACACCAGGAGGGACTGGTGGAAAGATGGTCAGATCCATGGAAGGGGTAACCCAAGTTCTAGATGGCTCTGGTTGGCCACAGGGACAGAAGCAGGTGCAGAGGAGGGGTGAGTGGGTCCCCGGGATCTGTGGGGAGTCCCAGGGAGGTGGTATGATCTGCAGAGATGTGCGTTAGCACTTGGGTTTGTGAAGATGAAGGGACTTTGGTCTGGTGCAGTGATGAGAAGCCAAAAAGCCCCCAGCCCTGGTCCCAGTGAAAGGGAGAGAGGGGAGATCCCAAGGTAGGAGGAAAGGCAGGGAGCCAGGACAGTTATAGCAGGAGATACAGGGACCCCTGGAACCAAGGGAGGCTCTGCCAGCTGGGGATACCCAACTATCTCAGAAGGAGGAGCAGGGAAGGTGAGCGGTTGGGGTGGGTGGGAGGTGGGCGTGGATTGCCTGCAGACCACGTGAACTGAGGGTCGTGTCCTGGGAGCTGGTGGTAGGCACAGGGATTCAGGCTCCTAGAGACAGGGCTGCGGGTGTCGGGCAGGCTGGGGGAGACTAGGGTGTGAGTGAGCGAGTGTGTGCATGTGTGAGTGGGTGTGTGTGATGTGTGTGCATCAGTGGTGTGCATGCATGAGATATATGTGTCACATGTGTGAGCAGATCCCGGGGTGGGGGCGCCCTGGAGTTCAGCCCCTCCCTTCTCCTGCTGATGGAGGTACAGACGTCAGCCTACTCACTCTGCTGCCAAGTTCAGGCAGGGGGATTCCCCAGGCCTGAACGCCTGGATTTCAGCCCCAAAGTAAGTGTTTTGAGAACTAAGAGGGCAGGCACTGGAACTCTTAATTTTTTTTTTTAATGCAAAAGATTTAGAGAAAAAATGCTAGCCATTTCAAGGGGCCGTCCTGAGGGTTAGCATGGCTGTTGGCCCTGAGCAGTGAAACCAGAGCTCTGGTATGTTCTGGACCCCCTAGAGTCGGCTTGGCCTTCTATTTCCTCCTCAGGCCAGGGAGCACGACAAGCAGATTTAAGGATGATTTCAACAGGGGTTGAAACAAAAGGGCTGTGGTTCCTTCACTCAGCTGGCCTGATGTCGCCTTGATGGCTCTTGCAGGGTGAGGTCCTGAGCATTTGCTGTGGTTCTAGGATCCCAGCAAGATGGGTTTCCCTGGGTTTATCTAACTTGTTTCCCTGGGCTCTTGCCTAGAATGAAGTGAATGAAACAAAATCTCGACTCTGGAACTTGGTGGAAGTTGGACGCCGGGCATTGCCATGCTGGGTAGGGGGCACACCCGGGCGGCCTGCAGTGAATAAACACTGCAGCATCCCTCATACCTCAGCTCGGCTGCACCCAGAGCCAGGTGCCGATGGTTTATGGAACCAAGGCCACACTCGGGTTAAACGGCCCATACGGTTCCTCGAGCGTTTGCACATTTCCAAAGGCTAAACAGGCACAGACTTCATGATTGGTGGCCAGAAATGACAGGAAAGTGCCCATTGAGTGGAATTTGCGGTTGATTCCTGGCATTCCTAACATATTTTGGTGTTTAGTGCTGGAGAAGCGACAGTCGGGCCCCTCCCTGAGGCCTCTGTGTTAGCAGAAGCCCACATTGCCAGCAGTCCAAGTGGGGGGCTCTGTTTGTGGGTGGAACCAGTAGGGTGTGGGCGGATCACGTTGTTGGAGACACTCCGTCTCCCCGAGGTCTCCTTCTGGGGCTTGTCTGGGGGGCGTGTCGGGGGCTTTCATCCCCAGCTCTCTGCTGGCAGGCAATTTCTAAGGAACATAACTGGAAATGCAACCCTGGCATCTCTGCCTTGTTGGGGACACAGCACCCAGACTCCAGGGGCACCAGCAGCTCCCGGAGAGATTATAAGTGAAAGTGAAAGAAAGTGAAGTCACTCAGTCATGTCCGACTCTTTGCGACCCCATGGACTGTAGCTTACCAGGCTCCTCCATCCATGGGATTCTCCAGGCAAGAACACTGGACTGGGTTGCCATTTCCTTCTCCAGGGGATCTTCCCAGCCCAGGGACTGAACCTGGGTCTCCCGCCTTGTAGGCAGATGCTTTACCATCTGAGCCACCAGAGAAGCCCTTGGGGAAAAGCATCAGAGTGATGGCGGTGGGCAGAGGGTCAGAGCTGGCTGAGGACCAAGGACACAACCGGGCCTCTCAGCTGTGTCAGGCTGCGGCGGGACTGAACTCACCTGGGGCTCAGATGGCCTGGGGGCAGCGCAGACAGTGTCCATGGTTCTGCTCTGCTGATTTCTTTAGCACGGCAGCCTCCAAGTTCTTGTGATCAGTATGGACTGAATGTTTGTGACTCCCAGGTCTTATGTTGAAACCCCAGTCCCCAGTGTGATGGTGTTGGGAGGCAAGACGTTTGGGAGAGGATGAGGTCGTGGGGCAGAGCCCCCGTGAAGGGGATCATTGCCCTTGTAGGAAGGGGCTCCAGAGAGAGCTTACTTCTCTCTCCACCAGGTGAGGACACAAGAGGACAGCCATCCGCAAGCCAGGATGTAGGCCTCACGGACGCCAGCTCTGCCAGGGCCCTGGGGGTGGACCCCCAGCCTCCAGGGCCGAGAGACATAAATGTATTGTTTAACCCCCCCGGTCTGCAGCGTTTCTATCACAGCAGCCAGAGCTAAGACACTGGTATCTCATCTTTTAACAATAAGGAATATTTGAGCAAACACTCCCAATACATGCAGATGCATTTATTTCACGTGTCACGTGGACCAGCATACTAAAATATAGGTATTATAAACTATGGCTTCACGGGTGGCTCCGTAAAGAACAGGCCTGCCAATGCCGGAGATATGGGTTCAGTCTGTGGGTCAGGAAGATCCCCTAGAGAAGGAAATAGCAACCCACTCCACTGTTCTTGCCTGGAGAATCCCATGGACAGAGGAGCCTGGTGGGCTACAGACCAGGGGGGTCACAGAGAGTCGGACGTGACTGAGCGGCTGAGCATTATAAAATATAGGCACCTTAAACAGTGCAGAAGATGAGGCACAGAGCCATGGGATGCTGGTGTCACCAGGGTCTCCTCGTACGTGCCTGGGGTGCGTGCATCTCCCTGGGGTGTTTTGACCGTGGTTTAGAGCTCAGTGCTGTAGAGGGTTTAGCCTCCAGGAAGGATAGGATTGCGTTTTTGCCGTTGTTAACTTCTTGTACTTTTTAAACTATGATGAATCTTTTCAAACAGCGTTAGAATAAAGAGAGTCATGGCCAATTTTATGTGACCTGTATCCCCTCCCCTGATCCGCTCACTCCTTTCTCTCCCTGGATCCTTTTAAAGCAAGCCCTGGACCTCATTTCATCAGAGAATGACTTCAGTAGGTATCTCTACAGAATACCTATCTTTCAGAGTTGGTCCACAGCTTGACAGGATTCTGGCGTGTGTACATGTCTCAGGCACTCAGTCCTGTCTGACTCTGCTACCCCATGGACTGTAGCCCACCAGGCTCCTCTATCCATGGGATTCTCTAGGCAAGAATACTGGAGTGGGTTGCCATTTCTTTCTCCAGGAGATCTTCCCAGCCCAGGGATCAAACCTCTGTCTCTTGCTTGGCAGGTGGATTCTTCACCACTGAGCCACCTGGAAAGCCCTCTGAAATTTTTTCTTTCCCCTCCAGCTGTGTTTCCTTCCCTCCCCCCACCCCTTCCTCCCCCTGAATCATCACTCACTGATTGAAGATGCCTGCTCATTTGTCCAGTAGAGTCTCCTGAGCTCGGGATGTCCTGGCTGCTCCCCAGCAGTGACATTGCCCTGGCTCCTTGGTCCCCGAGTCTCCTGTAAACCAGAGAGATTCAGTTCAGTTCAGTTCAGTTCAGTAGCTCAGTCATGTCCGACTCTGCAACCCCCTGAATCGCAGCACGCCAGGCTTCCCTGTTCATCACCATCTCCTGGAGTTCACTCAGACTCACGTCCATTGTGTCCGTGATGCCATTAGGCCCCTCCATTACCAGAAGCTGCAGACACTAGGTCCCCCTGAGACAGGTGACACAGACCCCCTTGGCCAGGTGCTGCCCTCGCCAGCAGGACCGTGGTCATGTTCTTCACCTCCTTGGGCCTCAGGCTTCCTGTGTGTGGAGGCTGGGCTTGTTCCAGCGTGTCCAAGGACACCACGGACCTGGTAGTAGAGAATTGTCAATGTCCTTCCCCTGGGGATCCAGGAGGGAGCCAGATAACACCATGAGCCCCCGAGTCACTCTGTCCCCCCTATCATGAAAGGTGCCGGCTCCCCACCGCCCTGGGTGCAGGGAAAACACAACCTCTCAGAGCACATGTTGTAAGCCCTCTGTTCCCTGGAGTCCCAGCTGCAAAAAGCTGGCCAGAGGGACGCTTGGGTGAGAAATATTCAGGAGTGTGGGAGTGTGTGCTTGGAAAAATGAATTTATCCAGAAAGAGGGGCCTCAGGCAAGAAATAAGAAGCAGTCCTACTGGGTCCCGTTGTCAAGAGCAGAGTTCTGCCTTGAGGGCTGCTGTGGGCCAGAGGGTGCTGGCTATGATGGGCACGGTCTTGGACTCAGCCCTGCCCCAGGCTGGCCACGGACACTTGGCTCCAGGGGGTGAGCTGAGCGGTCCTTGTCGGCTACTGATGACCTTGAGGGCGGTTCCCTAAGAATGCCCTGAATGCCGTGCTCCTGCGGGCCCCACTCTAGGAGCTTCCATTGTCTGTTCTCTCGTGAATCATGCACTTGGCACCACAAAGCTAAGTGGTGATCTCTCAGAGCGAACTAGAACCCCAGCCCTGGCCTGGCTACTGCCCCAGCCTGGCCTGCAGGCTCCAGACGCCTGCCTGCTCAGGCTCCCAGGCCAGTCCCTAGGGTGAGCAGAGCCCCAATGACACAGGAATCATGGAGAAGAACAGTGGAGCAGGACCACCCCTGTACCCGTGCCCACCCGACCCCCAACCCCTTCCCAGGTTCTGAGGCATCTTCCTGCATTCTTTGGAGACCAGTGGTGGGTTCCTGCCTTAGGCAGGCCCCAGGCTGCTTCTGCCCCCTCCACCATCCCACTGAGCCCAAGGCCCTGTTGCTTCAGCCAGGGCTGCAGAGACACTGTGGGCACAGGTGGTAGGGGAGATATGCTGCTGCTGAGGTGAGGAGAGCGGAGAGCTGGCCTCTCTTCTCTGGTGTCTCTCTCTGTCATTCAAATAGATCAGAAGCCAAAGAGCCCCTGTGGTCCTGGTTTTAAAGGAAGGAGAGGCAACAACTCTTTACCTCAGGACTTCCCTGGTGGCTCAAATGGTAAAGAATCCACCTGCAAAGCAGGAGACCCAGGTTCGATTCCTGGGTTGGGAAGATCCCCTGGAGGAGGGCATGGCAACCCACTGCAGTATTCTTCCCTGGAGGATCCCATGGACAGAGGAGCCTGGTGGGCTTCAGTCCATGGGGTTGCAAAGGGTCGAACATGACTAACAGGCCAGAACTAACACACTAACAGGCCAGAACTATAGGGGTCTCCTGTTGAGCTCTGAGCAACCCCAGGCTCACTCTGGGTCACCGATGGGTGGACAAGCAGCCTTGAACTCCCTTCCTCCTTCCCTCCTTCCTCTTCCTACCCTCGCCTCTAGCCCCTTCCTCCCTCTCTGCTCCCCTTCCTCCTTTCCTTCTTCATTCAGATCTTCATGGGAGGCCCCCTTAGGGCTTAGCTCTGGGCCAGGTTCACTGAGACCTGGATGAATGGAGCTAGTTCTTGCTGTGAAGGCTTTCAAATTGAGACCGGCATTGAACAAACAAATGAACACTGGGCACTTCTAGTGTCTCTGCAGCCAGGCTTCTCTTGCAGAGCTGAGGGTTGTGTGATGGTGGTATTAATGGTGATGGTGGAGATGGTGGTGGATGGTGAGATGTTGGTGAGGTGTTGATGGTGGTAGCAGTGCTGACAAGATGTTTAGGGACTCTCTCCCCAGTCCAGGGGACTCAGGGTGTCCTGCTATGAACTCATCCTGTGGAGCGGCCAGGTGTTGAGGAAGGGCTACGGCTGCAGGAGCCAGAGTCCGCGCCCCAGCACTGCCTGTGAGCACCCTTCCCCCAGCACTGCTGGTCAGCATCCCCTCCTGGAAGCAGAGGGCCAAGAAAATCTAGGGGATTTTGTTGCAGTGCCCTGAGCACACAGTCAGGTCCTGAAGCCCCCGGAGAGAGGGGAAAGATACACAGCAAACATCACTAATCATCGGCCTGAGCTCTGGACATCCAGGCGCCGGGGCTAGTTGGGGGTCAGGTGGCCCATGTCCAGATGGTGCTTAGTCACTTCACAGGTTGTGTCCCAGGTGGGGAGTCAGCGATGCTGTGTCTCGGTTCCCCATCTGTCAGCGTGAGGGATCGTGGCCCAGCCCCCTTGGGAGTGAGACAGCTGTGTGATGCTCCGAGCAAGGCTGGCTCCCCACGCAGGTGGACAGCGAAGTCCGCTCTCCCTCCCAGCACTGGGGAGGTGCACTGTGCTCCACAGACAGTCGGGCACCCTCAGAATGGACGGCGTGCCCAGCTGTGGTCAGGCACCCCGTCCTCCTCGCACTCTTCCTCTGGCAGGACCTGAATTCCTGCTAGGAGGCCAGCTGTGCTGTATCTGTCTGTCCATCTGCTACATTCTCAGATAGCCACTTGGCTACACATTTTCACAGCTGCTTCTCCAACCAGCCACTGGGCTGGCTTTCTTCTGCCCATTTTGCAGATGAGAACACAGAGGCAAGGTGACTTGTAGGCCACACAGCTAGGACACGATAAATAACAACAATACAGAGAGGCAGAATTGTGCAGGGTAATTTTTGAAAGGTCATGGGGCTCTGCGGCCCCTCGGTTCACCCATGATCATGAGGGGCAATGCCAGGACCCAGGTGGGAATCCTGCAGAGCCCCCAGCGCCCTTGCATGCAGGGAGTTTCCTAGCCCTAGGGACTGGGGTCACTGGGCTGCCCCTCACAGAGAAAAGCCATGGAAAATCACACCCCCTCCCATGGGAACACAGGGGTCTTGGCAGTCGTGTGACCCTGGAAGAGTGCAGAGCATCCTTGTTCTCAATCAGCAAGAGGATGCATGGGCTGGCTGGAGTGTGGCCAGGTCATCGTGGACGCGTCCCTGCCATGGAACTTGGCCCTGTCATCCAGAGGAGCCCAGACTCACGTGGGGCAGCTCTGGGCTGGGGGAGGGGAGGCGGATGGCGGAGTCAGGGCCGAGGGAGGTGTCTTTGGTGCCCATACACAGATGGTGTCTGCTCAAGGCCATGGGTTGGCTGGATGCTGCCTCTCAAGGCTCAGAGGCCCCGGGATAGACAGCCCAGTGCCTGGGAAGGGGGATGGGGCGCCCCACAAGCAGGCACCAGGAGCCAGAGGGAAGGTTTGGGGAAAGCAGATCTCTGTGAGATGTGGAAGGGCAGTAGACGCAATAAGGCTGGACGCTGGAAGCGGTGATGCAGTCCGAGTGCCCCTGGACTCTTAGCCGACAGAAGGAGAGGTCTCAGAACACTGACCACTGGGCCGTCAGTCTGGGTCAAAGACTGTCCAGCTGCAATGTGCCCGGGGTGTCCAGGACACCGGGTGCTGTGAGCCTGGGAGTGATGGGCCCCGGGCTCCAGGGAGCCCTCCAGGCTCGGCCTCTGCAGCCACCGTGACTGCGGTGTGGCCAGCGGGCTGAGGCCACGCTCCTCTCGGGCTCGTCAAGACCCCCAGCTGGTGGCTGGGCCTCGCGTCCTTGGCCCTGATGTGTCACAGAATGTGGCAGAGACGTGGCCCTGTGGCAGCTCACAGCTCCTGCACAGACGGACAGGGGTGGGCTCTGCAGGCCTCCCACCCATCCCCCAAGGCTCTCACCCTGGGGGACTTGCTAGGACACCCTCGGAGAGAGAAGGTGCTGACAAAGCCCCTGGACGGGTTGGGGCACAGGACCCTCCCCTCCATGATCCCACGAAGGAGGGTCGCTTCTGTCCTGAAAGTGTGAGGTCTGTGGCAGGAGGGGTAGCCTGAGGGTCCAAAGGGAACCTCCCCCCTCCCCGTTCACGGGGCTCGCACAGCTGGCCCCACGGCTCCTGCTGCACTTCAGGCGGCCTGGGCTCCCCCAGGTGACCAAGGCAGCATGGCGGAGACAGACTCCTGGGGTCTCCTTGTCCGGTCCCACCTGTGCACACCAGGACTGCTGGCCCATCGCCTGGGGCCCGCGAGTGCCCCCTCCCTACCACCAGCCCCCAGAGCCGCCCTGCAGCCGAGGAGATAGAGACGAGGGTGCAGCCCTGGAACACAAACATCGATAATTCAGCTTTTCAGACTTCAGTGATCTTTAAAATGTTCCTTTTTCTCTTTTGATTCAGGGGCTTGACGGGAGTCCAGGCGTTCCAAAGATTATTTAATATTTAAACACTGGCCTGCACTTAGAAGGTCACTGCAGAACACGAGGGTGTGAGGATGGCCACGGAGCGGGCGGCAAGGCAGGGCCAGGGCCACAGTGGACGGTGACAGGGGGAGGGGTGTGGGAGGTGGAGGTAGAGGGGTGTGGGAGGGGAAGGGTTGTGTGGGAAGGTAGGAGGGGTGTAGGAGGGGAGGCGGGGGGGAGGTGGATGAGGAAGGAGCCCCCCCTGGTCAAGTGACCTGGGATCCAACAAGAGCCTGGTCTGTACCTCAGTGTCCCCATCTGAGAAATGGGTCCATGAATGCCTTCTATGACCCAGGGAAGGAAGCAAACCACATACCAGACAGAGGGTGTGAGAGGGGCCAGGAGGGGCTGGGCACAGGTAAGCTGGCCACTGAAGGCAGCACTTGTTTGCAAAGGAAAGTGCAGAGGCCTTGTGAGCTGGTGGTCAGGTATGAAGATGCAGGAGGAGGGTAGAGGCTGCATGCTGACCCTCCTTCCCTGCCCCCTGCCATTGCCCATCCCCCGTGATCCTGAAGCCCTCAGGCCCCTGTGTTCTGAGCATCCTGGTCCTCATCGGCCCATCACTGCCCTGTACGCTCAGGGGCTCACAGGAAAGTGTGCCTTTTAGAATCAGAAAAATCATTTGCTGTTTCCATTAAAAAATCTTATAAATATAAAAATAATCCTCAAAAACTTGTACTTTATTTTTGTTTGCTGTGAGAAAGGACTTTTGGGGTTTTCCCTTTTAAGACACACTCAGAAGATTTAAGAGTTAGAGTTCAGATTCGTTCAGATTCACTCGGTTATATTCTCCTGTGGCTTCGTGCCTCTCAGGCTGAGTCTAAACTTAGAACTACAAGGTCTGGATGGATTCTAAGAAAACAAAGCCTGCTCTGGGACAGAGGTATTCCAGTGGGAGGAAGTGCTGGGGTCAGGCACTGGTGATCCAAGATTCGGCCAAGGCTGCCCACGGCAGGCGGGGAACTGGCCTCGGCTTTTAGGGGGACACGGCCCAGGATGTTCTCGATGCTTCCTGGGCTCACTGTATCTTACAGGCACTTCCCAAGTCCCATTTGTGGTCCAGCTCCAGGCAGATGGACAAGACATCTTACAGGTGCTTTGGTTTAAAAGGAAAAAAGGAAACCCAAACTAAAATAAGACGCCTAAATAGACCTCTTAGGGCTCCCTGGGGTGGGTAGCACCCTCCCCGGAGGTCTCACCATCAGTTCCTGGGGGTCAGGCCTTCCTGGCAGCTGCCTTGTCCATGGGGGATGAACAGAAGGCCAGGAAGAAGATCCCTCCACCCCAGACAGCCCACGGCAGTGACTCTGGACAGCCCTGCCTCCGTTTCCCCCATGCTCCCCTGACAGTGGTCACTGAACCAATCCCAATTCTGCTTCTGTCCATTTGGCATCTTCTAGAAGCAGCAGCAGAAAAACACAGCTCAGAAACCTGTGCTCACATGACCTGTTCATCTTCTGTGGCCCAGACAGTGTCCCCATCCTCTGTTTGTCCCTCGCAGCCCCCTCTAGACTTTTTTTTCTTTCTTCTGTTGGACAGGGAGGCCTGGTGTGCTGCGATTCATGGGGTCGCAAAGAGTCGGACACGACTGAGCGACTGAACTGAACCGAACAGCTCCCTGACCAGGGATTGAACTTGACCCTTGGCAGTGAGAGCACTGAGTCCTAACCACTGGAGTTGCTCAGTCACTAAGTCATGTACAACTCTTTGTGACCCCATGGACTGCTGCTGCTGCTGCTGCTGAGTCGCTTCAGTTGTGTCCAACTCTGTGCGACCCCATAGATGGCAGCCCACCAGGCTCCCCCGTCCCTGGGATTCTCCAGGCAAGAACACTGGAGTGGGTTGCCATTTCCTTCTCCAATGCATGAAAGTGAAAAGTGAAGTCGCTCAGTCATGTCCGACTCTTCGAGACCCCACGGACTGCAGCCTACCAGGCTCCTCCATCCATGGGATTTTCCAGGCAAGAGTACTGGAGTGGGGTGCCATTGCCTTCTCTGCCATGGACTGCAGCACATATGTTAAATAAGCAGGGTGACAATATACAGCCTTGACATACTCCTTTCACAATTTTGAGCCAGTCTGTTGTTCCACGTCCAGTTCTAACTGTTCCTTCTTGTCCTGAATACAGCTCTCTCAGGAGGCAGGTAATGTGGTCTGATATTACCATCTCATTAAGAATATTCCAGTTTGTTATGATCTACACAGTCAAAAGCTTTAACATAGTCAATGAAGCAGAAGTAGATTTTTAAAATTCCTTTGTTTTTTCTATGATCCAGTATATGTCAGCAATTTGATCTCTGGTTCCTCTAAATCCAGGTTGTACATCAGGAAGTTCTCAGTTTATATACTGCTGAAGCCTAGCCTGAAGGATTTTGAGCATAATCTTGCTTACATGTGAAATGAATGCAGTTGTAAGGTAATTTGAACATTCTTTGACATTGCCTTTCTTTGGGATTGGAATGAAAACTGACATTTTCCAGTCCTGTGGCCATTGCTGAGTTTTCCAAATTTGCTGGCATAATGAGTGCATGCAGCACTTTAACAGCATCAACTTTTAGGATTTGAAACAGCTCAGCTGGAATTCCATCACCTCCACTAGCCTTGTTCATAGTAATGCTTCCTAAGGCCCATTTGACTTCACACTCCAGGATGTCTGGCTCTAGGTGACTGACCACACCATCATGGTTGTTTGGGTCATTAGGAGCTGTTCTGTATAGTTCTTCTGTATATTCTTGCCACCTTTTAAAAATCTCTTCTGCTTCTGTTAGGTCCTTGCCATTTTTGTCCTTTATTGTGCCTATTTTTGCATGAAATAATCCTGTGGTATCTCCAGTTTTCTTAAGAGATCTCTAGTCTTTCCCACTCTTTGTTTTCCTACTTCTTTGCATTGTTCACTTAATAAGGCTTTCTTATTTCTCCTTGCTACTCTCTGGAACTCTGCATTCTGTTGGGTATATATAACCACTGGACCACTAGAGAATTCCTGGGAAGATTCTTGAGAGTCCCTTGAACACAGGAATTCAAACCAGTCAATCCTTAAGGAAATCAACCCTGAATATTCATTGAAAGGGGGCTTTCCTGGTGGCCAGGCAGCATTTTGTGGAACCCCTGAGCCCCCAAGCTCCCCTCTTCTCAAGGCCTAGCTGAGACCCCCAAAACCAAGGAACCTAGGTGGTTAGCTGGCTCTGGAGGCTGGAGAGAGCACTCCCAGGGCAGGTTCTCCATCATATCCCCATGTAGCCAGCCTGGCCTGCCATGACCTCAGACTCTGGCCTCTAGACTGAGAGACAATGAGGGTGTCTTGTGTAAGCTGATGGGTCTGGGCGTTTTGTCATGGTGGCCCCGTGCCTGTCCCCAGCCTCCTTTTCTGGGATCCTGCCCAGTTTCCATAGCCAGATGGGTGTCCCCAGGGCCCCACACTCAGGCTCTGAACTCTCGGTGGGAATCTGTCCTCCTGGAGTCTCAGCCCCACAGACGTGTGCTTCTGTGCTTCTCCCATGGAAACTGAAGGAGCTTCCACGTGGGCTAGTGGTCAGTAGACCCTGGGATCAAGGGATGACCCCTAGCAGCTGTGCATTCTCCCACTCTTGGGAAGCCCTGGGGAGAAACAGCTGCTGATGGGTGAGCTTACAGAGGAGAAGGTTGCTTCCATTTCCCTTCAGTGTCCAACACCCAGGGTGTCCTCGCCACATGTGGACCTCCCTGCTGGGGTGGAGGTCCCTGATGGCCAGTTCTGGCCAGGGGGCTGTCCTGGCATCACCTCCTCCCCGCCAGGAGGACCTACTTGCAGCCTTTCTCACCCCCAGCTCACGGAGGGCAGCACCGTCAATCCGGTTCTGTGTTTTATCACGCAAACTGGAACTCCTGAGAGAGGAGGGTGCCGAGGACCTCAGGACCACCGGTGCCTGAAAGTAGGGGCGCCCGCTGTTCCCTGGGCCTCACCCCTCCCAGCAGACCCAGCCCCATCCTTGCCATGCAATTCCTGCTGCCGTGGGGGATTCTCAGGACCAGCCCCTCAGGCTGGTGACACTTGAGTCTGCTCTGCTTGGCACACTGAGATTCATCACTTGCCTTTTCCAGCTAGAATCTCCTTTGATTTTAGAAATGCATACGTTGACCAGGGAGTGGAGGTGAATTTTAAGTGGATAGAGGTGTTGGATGAATGGCTGAAGCTGACAAGGGCTGTCCACTCCACCAGTGCTGGGGTGTGTCTGGGAGCCAAGTGCAGCCCTGGCTGGCCAAGCTCTAAGTGCTCAGAGGGGCAGCTTCTCCTGGCTCCTTGAGAAGTGCAGATTGGGCGTGTGTGCTGACTCAAGTGTGTGCCTGCGGATTGGGTAGGGATGACCCTCCCCACTGCAGATGGCTCCAGAGGGAACTTGGTCTGTGGCGGGTGACTTAATCCAGAGCTGAGCACAAGGCTAGTGTAACCAGGCCTCACTGAGCATTCAAGGAGCCCCAGGCTGCCTGCAAAGCCCTGATTTAGAAAGGCATCCAACCTGCAGGAAAAATGATATAAAAGTAGGATTGTAGGATAAGATATTGGAGGCTGGGCTTCCCTCCTAGCTCAGTTGGTAAAAAAAATCTGCCTGTGTTGTAGGAGACTCGGGTTTGATCCCTGGGTTGGGAAGATCCCCTGGAGAAGGGAATGGCAACCCACTCTAGTATTCTTGCCTGGAGAATCCCATGGACAGAGGTGCCTGGCAGGTTACAGTCCATGGGGTCATAAGAGTCGGATGTGACTTAGCGACTAAATCACCACGTAAGAGAAGATAAAACAGGCTGCCAGTCTTCCTGCAAGGAAGGTGCTCAGCTCACAGTGTAGCCCCAGCTCTGGGGTGGGAGTGGCCTATGATCTGGACATAGATGCTGGGGCTGTTCATGCAGAGCGAGCCTCAGGTGGTCCTGCTGAGGATGAGCCTCGCCTGCCCAGGAAGGGAGCGGGTGAGTCATTCCTGACACCCCCTTGCCGTCATCACCTCTGATTCAGTTCTCTTGGTCGTGAACTACAGCAAACATCATCCACCTGTTGGTAAAAGGAGGTCACTGCTGACCCTCTGCACCATGGAAATGCTTGCATGTTCCTAGCATTTAATTTTCACCACAAATTGGAGGCAGGTAGCCCTCTTTCTCCAGTTTTGCCTTTGATGACACTGAGTCTCAGACGTGAGAACCTGTGCGGGGTCTTGGGTGGTGGGGGCACAGCAGAGCTTCTGGTGCAGTTGGGCCCCCCATGGGGAGGGGTGTGTGGAAGGGGGTACTTCACACCCAGTATGCCTCCCCCATAGTCCCTCGAGCGTCCAGGACTTTCCTGCTTCTGGTTATCTCACGAGGGCCTCACCCTCGAAGAACCTGCTTCCCACATCCCTCCACTGCTCTGCCCTGGGAACTCTCCCCTGACCCTGAGAACTTCCTCATTCTCCAGCCCAGACACAGGGTTGCCAGGGCTCTGGGAGCCTCCCGTGGTCCCGAGTCCACCTCCTTGGCTGATCGGGGGCTGTGGGCACCCTAAAGCACAGCTGGCTGGTCCAGTGCCTGCAGCCTTGAGCCGCCAGCACCCATGGCGCACCGCACACAGAGCTGACCCTTGCCACATGGACAGACCTGCTCTGCCCTGCTTCTGCAGAGCCGAGGTGAGGGGCTCAGAAATGAGGCTGCCAGGACTCTATCCCCCGGCCCCTGCCAGCTTGCTCACTTGAGCCCCACAGAGAGAACCCCGGGGTAAGACCAGTGAGTTTCCTGGGGGGCCCTGGAGACTCTGCTCCCCAGCTCCACCCCAGTGTAGGTTGTGACTAGCTAAAGGACAACTTTTTAAAAGCATTTGGAAATCAAGATGTAACTTACCATAAGACACAAATCCTGAGGGTTCAGCTTGCACATTTTCATATATCTACACCCACATAACCGCCATCATGTAAAGGGGTCACATTGAAAGCGGCACCCACCGAGGGCCCCTGGTAACCCCCCAGTCCCCTTCCAGTCACCAATCCCAAAGATATCCACTCTCCTGACCTCTGACCTCCATCAGAGCCTGTCCTCACGTTGACCTTCACACACTCCATCCCTTCACATACCACCTCCACTCATGCCCTCCATGCAGCCCCAGGCAGCAGTGGTTGGGTCTTTCCCCACAGGGCTGTGTTGCCAGTGACCAGACTGCCAGGCATTTCTCCCTCTGTTGTTGGGGGACATTCAGGTGGTCCCAGGTTTTGAGTAAGCCTGGAGGTCCAAGACTACCCAGGAGGGTCCTGATCACACTGTCCAGGACATCACTCTCGTTTCTACTGGGTGTATAATCTGCTGTGGGATCACTGGGTCTCGGGGGAGCCTATTCCAACTGGCATCACTTCAGGACAAATAGAAGGGGAAAAAGTGGAAACAATGACAGGCTTTATTTCCTTGGGCTCCAAAATCACCACGGACAGTGACCTCAGCCATGGAATCAAAAGACACTTGCTCCTTGGAAGGAAAGCTACGACCAACCTAGACAGCATATTAAAAAGCAGAGACATCACTTTGCCAACACAGGTCCATGTAGTTAAAACTACGTTTTTTCCAGTAGTCATGTACAGATAGATGTGCGAGTTGGAACATAAAGAAGCTGAGCATCGAAGAATTGATGCTTTTGAACTGTGGTGCTTGAGAGTCCCTGGGACAGCAAGGAGATCAAATCAATCCTAAAGGAAATCAGTCCTGAATATTCACTGGAAGGACTGATGCTGAAGCTGAAGCTCCAATACTTTGGCCACCTGATGCGAAGAGCTGATTCAGGTGGAAAAGACCCTGATTCTGGGAAAGATTGAAGATAGGAGGAGAAGAGGAGAACAGCGGATGAGATGGTTAGATGGCATCATCAACGGACATGAGTTTGAGCAAACTCTGAGAGCTGGTGATAGACAGGGAAGCCTGGTGTGCTGCAGTCCAGGGGTCACAGAGTCGGACACAACTTAGCAACTGAACAACAACAAATTCCAGGTTGGATGTCTGTTCACCTCCACCCCAGCAGGCCGAAGAAATCCCAGTAACACCACTTGGTATCATCAGCCTTTCAAATGTCAGCCTGACTGGTGGGTACACAGAAATGTCGTTTCTTTGGCAAGCACAGAACACCCATCCTCGTCATAAAAGGACTTTGGCGGTGAGTTTTCCAGAGTTCCCTTTGGTGCTGGCAGCTGGCCTGGGTGTGACGTTCCTAGAAGGCCAGAGCAGTGAGGAGCCCAACCTGGTGCAGCCCCCCTCCTTTCCCCTCAGGGATCACCCTTGGGCGTGAGGAGGTGGCAGGCCCGGGCCAGTGCCCTGCAAGCAGTAGTTCCCGAGTGGCTGGGTGCTGAGGCGGGGACTTTGAGGACAAGGCAGTGTCCCCAGTAAGGTGCCAGCTGCCTGCTGTCAGCTCCAGTGAGAGGTGGCCTTGTGTGAAGAGGGCCTTAGACAAGCTTGGGAGATGCAGAACCCGCTGCAGATGGGATCCTCGCCGACAGCTGAGGGTTCCTATGCGAGTCTCCAGAAGCCACTGAACAAAGGTCACAAACCAGACACTTAAAACAAGAGACACTTAAAACTCTCCCAGTTCTGGGGGCCAGAATCCTAAATCTAGGTGTAAGCAGGGCCATGCCGTCTCCGAAGCCCTAAAGGGAGGGTCCGTCCTGCCTCCGCCAGCTTCCAGCGTTGCTGGTGATCCCCTGGGTTCGTCTGCTCCTGGCTGCAGCCCTCCAGTCCCACCTGCATGGTCTCGAGGCTTCTCCTCTGGGCCCAGATTCCAGGTGTAAGCAGGGCCATGCCGTCTCCGAAGCCCTAAAGGGAGGGTCCGTCCTGCCTCCGCCAGCTTCCAGCGTTGCTGGTGATCCCCTGGGTTCGTCTGCTCCTGGCTGCAGCCCTCCAGTCCCACCCACATGGTCTCGAGGCTTCTCCTCTGGGCCCAGATTCTGCTCTTCCTGTGAGAACAGTCACTGAAGAAGGGCCACCTACTTGAGTGTGACCTTGTCTCAGCTTGGCGGCACCTGTAAAGATGTCCTTTCCACATAAGGCCACATTCTGAGATTCTGAGTTGACATGAATTTGAGGCACCCAGTGTTCAACTCACTACAGTACATGATTTAAAAACTCACAGACTTCCCCGGTGGTCCACTGGTTAAGAATCCGCCTGCCAATGCAGGGGACACAGGTTTGATTCCTGGTCCTGGAAGATCCCACATACTGCTGAGCAACTAAGCTCATGTGTCCCAACCATTGAGCCCTACCCCCTAGAGCCCACGTGCTGCAACGAGAGAAGCTCGCAATGAGAAACCCACACACCACGACACAGAGGAGCCCCTGCTTGCTGTGACTAGAGAAAGCCCATGCACAAAAATGAAAACTCAGTGCAGCCAGAAATAAATAAATGTTTAAAAAAATCAAGTTCTCAAAACCAATGCCCCAAACAGCATATCATCTGTGGTCTGGATAGAGCCCCCAAAGCCAGTTTCTGATGTCTGGGATATCTGGGTGTGGGGTGCCAGCCCCATCTCCTCACACCCTCCCCAGCTCTCCACTTCCAAGGAACCGCAGCGCACACACTGGTGTAGGAACCCATGGAGTTCTGGAAGCCAGAGCCGGTGCTGGCTTGCTCCCTTCCTCACAGATGAGGCTGGGCCCTGAGCAGTGGACGCCCAGCTGCACCCGGGCTGCATAGATATGCAAAAGTGGCCGCCGAGGCCGCCTGAGAAGCGCTTGTCACTGCCCAGGGGCAGGACACCCACCCGGAGGGTGCTCTCAGCTGCTGACAGCCACCCCACGAGTGGCTCCAGGGCTTTGAACACAGCAGTAAGGACACTAGCCTTGTGGTTTGCATACCTTGGATTCTTTATTTCAATTTCCTAGGCATTCCTTTTTGACTGATTTTTGCAAAAGCCAGTATGTTCTACCTGGAAGGCCCCCTTGTCTTGAGAATGCAGCTGCGATGATCCAGAAACTGATAAATAACCTAAGGGAACGTACACGCGTTGATTTGGACACCTGCTGTCACCAGGTGGCTCAGAGGTTAAAGTATCTGCCTGCAATGCGGGAGCTGTGGGTTCGATTCCTGGGTCAGGAAGATCCCCTGGAGAAGGAAATGGCAACCCACTCCAGTATTCTTGCCTAGAGAACCCCGTGGAGGGAGGAGCCTGGTGGGCTACAGTCCATGGGGTCACAAAGAGTCGGACACGACTGAGTGACTTCACTGTCAACAGGGGTGCTCTGCCAGCCGCTGCACTCCATTCTTTGTCCATGGCCCCAGCTGTGCCCAGTTGGCCGAATAATAGAAGTAAGAGAGAGAAGGGTCCTGAGTTGGGTACATAGCCACGCATGTACCAGGACACACATGTAAGAATGTTACAGGTGCTCTGCTCATCACAGGTGATACGGGGTTGTGCTATAAAATAGTATGAGATGATTAGATGGTGTAACCAACTCGATGGACATGAGTTTAAGCAAGCTCCAGGAGATGATGAGAGTTGGACTGTGAAGAAGGCTGAGCGCCAAAGAATTGATGCTTTTGAACTGTGGGGTTGGAGAAGCTCTTGAGAGTCCCTTGGACTGCAAGGAGATCCAACCAATCCATTCTGAAGATCAGCCCTGGGATTTCTTTGGAAGGAATGATGCTAAGGCTGAAACTCCAGTACTTTGGCCACCTGATGCGAAGAGTTGACTCATTGGAAAAGACTCTGATGCTGGGAGGGATTGGGGGTAGGAGGAGAAGGGGACGACCGAGGATGAGATGGCTGGATGGCATCACTGACTCGATGGACGTGAATCTGAGTGAACTCTGGGAGTTGGTGATGGACAGGGAGGCCTGGCGTGCTGCGATTCACGGGGTCGCAAAGAGTTGGACACAACTGAGTGACTGAACGGAACTGAGGAGATGGTAATGGACGGGGAAGCCTGGTGTGCTGTAGTCCATGGGGTCGCAAAGAGTTGGACACGACTGAGTGACTGAACTGATAGAACAGTATACAGCACTGAAAAAGAATGGCCCAGGGTCACGTGCAGCAGCACACGTCATCCTAGAAACGCAGTGCAGCAAATCATCTATTGCTTTCTTGTGCTTTGTAGATACTATGTTTTTTGCAAAGGAAGTTTTGTGGAAACGCTGAGTTGAGCAAGTCTATTAGCACCATTTTTCCAACAGCATTTACATCTCTGGGTCACATTTTGGTAATTCTCACAATATTTCAAACTTTTCCACTATTATTATATTTGTTATAATGATCTGTGATGAGCGACCTTGATAGTATTATTACAAAAAGATTACAATTCGCTGAAGATTCAGATGATGGTTAGCATTTATTTTTAGTGATAAGACATTTTTAATTAAGGTATGCAATTTTTAAAAAGACATAATGCTATTTCACACTTAATCAACTACAATATAGACGTAACACAAAACAAATTCGTGTGACTGGCTTTATTGTGAAAGTGAAAGATGAGCGACCTTGATAGTATTATTACAAAAAGATTACAATTCGCTGAAGATTCAGATGATGGTTAGCATTTATTTTTAGTGATAAGACATTTTTAATTAAGGTATGCAATTTTTAAAAAGACATAATGCTAGTTCACACTTAATCAACTACAATATAGACGTAACACAAAACAAATTCGTGTCACTGGCTTTATTGTGAAAGTGAAAGTGTTAGTCACTCAGCCCTGTCTGACTCTTTGTGACTCAACGGACTGTAACTCGCCAGGCTTCTCTGCCCATGGGATTTTTCAGGCAAGAATACTGGAGTGGGTTGCCATTTCCTTCTCCAGGGGATCTTTCTGACCCAGGGATGGAACCGGAGTCTCCTGCATCTTAGGCAGATGATTTACCCTCTGAGCCACCAGGGAAGCCCTTTATTGTGGTTATCTGGAAACAAGCCCTCAATGTCTCCAGGTCAGTTTGTATTGACTGAAAAGAAATGAATTGCAGGGGACTCAAAAAGTTTGAAGTCTGGGGAATGAGGATGAGAATGCAGGCAGGACACGCTCTCCCAGTAAATGACAGGAGGGGCCTGGCGGCAGGAACGCCCAAGCTGGCTGCCCAAGGGGGCCTGCATCCAAAGTTAAACCTGGAGCCGGCGAACCCACCTGACTGGCCTGCCCAGAGGTCCGGTCTCGAGGAAGGGCATTAGCGGCCCTCCCTCCCGCCTGGCTATCTTGGGCCGCAGAACAGGTGCCTGGCAGAGGTCCAGGAGGCTGGCTTGTGGCCCTCGCTTGGGATCATCTGCTCCCCGACTCTGCCGGGGCCTGGGCTTCTGGTCCTGGGGACTCTGACCAGACAGGGAGCTGCCACCCTTTTGAGGTCAGACCTACTGATGGAAACCTAACACACCAGCATTCCCTGAGGAGCCCATGGAGGCAAGTCCTGCCAGGACCTCGGGGGAGGCATCAGCCGGGCAGTGTGGTCCGTGTCAGCCCGTTTCCAGCACGGCTCCTTCTGATGTCCGTTTGCTCAAGCATCACCCGAGCCCTGGTTGGAGCGGGATCACCTCTCCTCTGCTGGGGTCAGGCATTCAGTGCAGACGCTGTCGTGACCCATCGTGACTCTTGCTAAGAATCTTGACCCCCTCCTGCTTGAGCCCTCCACTCCACGGCAGGACCATCTTTGTTCCTGAGGACTTTGGAAAACACTTAGAAAGGACATCCCAGGTCTGCTTTTCTGGAAAGGAGACACCCCATCCTTGCCCAGCCCCGAGGAGCCCTGAGCTGAGGGTTGACACCGCCTCCTCCACGGGCAGCCTCACTCAGGCGAGTGGAGGCCTGGGTTCCCTGCCCTTGGCCAGGCAGTGAGGACCCTGGAGGTCAGAGTGGAGGGAAGCAGCTAGCAGGTGGAGGCAGTTACAGCAACTCGGAATCTGAAGATGCAGCGGCTGGATTCCAGCACCGGCAGAGCACCAGGCGGCTCCTGGGGGACAGAGATGGGGGATTAGTGGTGCTGAGTCACCGGCTGCTGGGGGTGGAGGGGGCAGGAGGCTGACAGGTGGGGATGCTCAGGCTTGGCAGGCCCGCATGGTCCAGGGGCGGCATATTCCGAAGGGAACGCGGAGGGATTACAGGATCATGGACAACGGAAGCGTTGGCTGTGGCTTCGGCAGTTGCTCTGGCAGAATGTGCTGGAATAGAAGCAGAGGTGGAGTGTGAACCCTGGGAAGAGGGTGGAAATGAAGAGGCACTGGTGCCCCATCCCAGACTGAGGTTCTGACCGCGAGCATGAAGGAGGGGCTAGCACAAGCGATGCTGCCCAAGTCTTTGCTGGCCCAGGGGTCTCAGTCCAGGCGCCAGTCCTGGGGCTCCCCTTTCCTCTGCAGTATCTGGGGTGCTCAGGCAGTGGCTCCAGGGATGTGTGCAGACCCAAGGGGTGTCAAAGAAACAGCTCTCCCCATGGCCAGCTCCTCTCTGGACTCCCTGAGCAGCTCCTTGACAGCCCTGGCTTCGCTCAGCCGCTGCACAGTGGCTGAGCCTCCCTTCCAGTGAGATGGGAGGTGCACAGTAGGGCCTGGGGGCAGGGAGCCAGCAAGACACCAGATCCCCACCATTAGAGGGCCTTTGGGGTCACTCAGCTCACACCTCTGTCCATTGGGGTCAAGGGGGAAGGCCACCCCTGGTGTAGGAAGTCTCCAGGCCTGTGCAGGGGATGTTTTTATATGATGGTTTCATTATTCTCTGAAACAGTGAGGTTAGCCCCTGACTGCTAGGCGATTGATGAGGAAACTGGCATAGTTACTGCAAACCCCTGTGTTTGCACATCACTCTGCTGGGAAAGAACTTTTAGGATCGGCAGCAAGTGTATCCTCCCCGTGTTGCCTGAGACCCTCTCCGTGGGAGTTGATGCCCCTCCTCACCTCTATGCAGACAGAGCCGGCATCGGTGAGCAAGCTGCAGTCTGGAGGAGGCTGGGACCCTCAGGCCTGCCTCTGGGGGCCACCCTGTACCTGCCTGGACTCCCACCAGGCCTGACCATCCCAGCCCTGAGCCCCCGCAGTCTTCCACGGACTTATCCCTTAGACTTTCCAAGAGCAGAAAGAACATCTTTTGGAATCGACATGGAGCCTGGGAACTGAGGGGGGCTTGCCTGGGCATGGACACCCCCAGGCTCCTCCCTGTCACTCAACAGTGAGGCTTCAGGGGGAACGCAGGTAGAGGAAGCCCCATGGCTGACAGGAGCCACCTCCAGGGCCCGAGAACCACGTTGCATCCCCGCCACACTCTGGGGGATCAGAGAGCCACGCTGGGTCCCCACCACCCTCCAGGGGTCAGGGAGCCACGCTGGGTCCCTCCACACTCTCTGGACCCAGGAACTAACACTGACTGGAGTTTTCCTTTTCAGAGGGAGGGTCTGACTAGAAGGGGATGAAGGGGCACCCGAAAAGGTGCTGCTGGTGGTTAAAGGTGGCGTCTATATTTGTCTCTCTTTTGGAGAACTGGCTCTGCTCCAGCTGCAAACGGCCAGGCAGGGGCTGTGTCAGCACCGTTTGTGCCAAGGGACACGGCTTCGAGGGAACCAGAGCAGGCCTTTCAGAGAGAGACCAGTCATCCCCTGTGGAGGCTTGAGGGGCCTGGGGCACAGGCTCCATGCTCCCCTCTGCAAGTGCTGTGAGCATGGACCTGCAGCTAGAGGTCGGGGGGTGGGGTGTGCCCCCCCCCGCATGGACTAGATCCAGGGGCGGGGGCACTGAGCCCCCTGACATTTCCCTGACGTTCACTGCAGCCTTGGCCCCGAGGAGCCGGGCTGTGTCTCTCCCTTCACTTAAAACAAGACACAATATGTTCAAGCCGATGGAAGAGTGCATCTTTGCAACTGCCCTGTTGAAGCCTCCCTGCCTGTCTGTCGTGGGCTACATGTGTGTAGTGTGTTCAGTCGCTGAGTTGTGCCCAATGCTTTGCAATGCCGTGGATGCAACACGCCAGGCTTCCTGTCCTTCACCATCTACTAGAGTTTGCTCCGAGCAGCCGACCCACAAACTGGAAAACAATTAAATCAAAGAAGTTCTGACACAGTTGCAAAAGTTCTAGGGCCCACAACAGATTCCCAGACCTGGGGATCCAGCAAAGGGACTGAGATTCCCTGGGGAATCTGACTGTGAAAGCCAGTGGGATTTGATTATAGAACTTCCACAGGACTGGGGAAACAGAATCTTGTAGTTCAGTTCAGTCGCTCAGTTGCATCCAACTCTTAGCAATCCCACGGACCGCAGTATATCAGGCTTCTCTGTCCATCATCAACTCCCAGAGCTTGCTCAAACTCATGACCATCGAGTCAGTGATGCCATCCAACCATCTCATCCTCTGTTGTCCCCTTCTCCCACCTTCAATCCTTCCCAGCATCAGAGTCTTTTCCAATGACTCAGTTCTACGCATCAGGTGGCCAAAGTATTGGAGTTTCAGCTTCAGCATGAGTCCTTCCAATGAATATTAAGGACTAATTTCCTTTAGGATTGACTGGTTTGATCTCCTTGCAGTCCAAGGGACTCTCAAGAGTCTTCTCCAACTTCACAGTTCAAAAGCATCCATTCTTTGGTGCTCAGCTTTCCTTATAGTCCAACTCTCACATCCATACATGACTACTAGAAAAATCATAGCTTTGACTAGATGGACATTACTTTTTTTAATATGCTGTCTAGGTTGGTCATGGGGCTTCCCTGGTGGCTCAGACAGTAAAGAATCTGCCTGCAATGTAGGAGACCCGGGTTTTATTCCTGGGTTGGGAAGATCCCCTGGAGAAGGAAATGGCAACCCACTCCAGTATTCTGGCCTGGAGAATCCTGTGGAGAGTTGAGTCTGGAGGGCTACAGTCCATGGGGTCACACAGTGGGGCTGCACTGATACTTTCTTGGTGAGTCATAGCTTTTCTTCCAAGGAGCAAGCATCATTTAATTTCATGGCTGCAATCACCATTTGCAGTGATTTTGGAGTCCCCCAAAATAAGTCTCTCACTGTTTCCATTGTTTCCCCATCTATTTGTCATGAAGTGATGAAACTGGATGCCATGATCTTAGTTTTCTGAATGTTGAGCTTTAAGCCAACTTTCTCACTCTCCTCTTTCACTTTCATCAAGAGGCTCTTTAGTTCCTCTTCACTTTCTGCCAGAAGGGTGGTGTCATCTGCATATCTGAGGTTATTGATATTTCTCACAGTAATCTTGATTCCAGCTTGTGCTTCACCCAGCCCGGCATTTCGCATGATGTACTCTGCATATAAGTTAAATAAGCAGGGTGACAATATACAGCCTTGATGTACTCCTTTTCCTATTTGGAACCAGTCTGTTGTTCCATGTCCAGTTCTAACTGTTGCTTCCTGACCTGCATACAGATTTCTCAAGAGGCAGGTCAGGTGGTCTGGGATTCCCATCTCTTTCAGAATTTTCCACAGTTGATTGTGATCCACACAGTCAAAGGCTTTGGCATAGTCAATGAAGCAGATGTTTTTCTGGAACTCTCTTGCTTTTTCGATGATCCAGTGGATGTTGGCAATTTGATCTCTGCTTCCTGTGCCTTTTCTAAATCCAGCCTGAACATCTGGAAGTTCACGGTTCATGTCTTGCTGAAGCCTGGCTTGGAGAATTCTGAGTATTAGTTTGCTAGTGTGTGAGATGAGTGCAGTCACGCAGTAGTTGAGCATTCTTTGGCATTGCCTTTCTTTGCGATTGGAATGAAAACGGACATTTTCCAGTCCTGTGGCCACTGCTGAGTTTTCCAAATCTGCTGGTATATTGAGTGCAATGAGATGAGTGCAATTGTGTGGTAGTTTGAGCATTCTTTGGCATTGCCTTTCTTTGCGATTGGAATGAAAACGGACATTTTCCAGTCCTGTGGCCACTGCTGAGTTTTCCAAATCTGCTGGTATATTGAGTGCAGCACTTTCATAGCATCTTCTTTTAGGATTTGAAACAGCTCAACTGGAATTCCATCACCTCCACTAGCTTTGTTCATAGTGATGCTTCCTAAGGCCCACTTGACTTCACATTCCAGGATGTCTGGCTCTAGATGAATGATCACACCATTGTGGCTATCTGGGTCATGAAGATCTTTTTTGTACAGTTCTTCTGTGTATCCTTACCACCTCTTCTTAATATCTTCTGCTTCTGTTAGGTCCATTCCATTTCTGTCCTTTATTGTGGCCATCTTTGCATGAAATATTCCCATAGTATTTCTAATTTTCTTGAAGAGATCTCTAGTCTTTCCCATTCTGTTGTTTTCCTCTATTTCTTTGCATTGATCCCTGAGGAAGGCTTTCTTACCTCTCCTTGCTATTCTTTGGAACTCTGCACTCGAATGGGTATATCTTTCCTTTTCTCCCTTGCCTGTATCTTCTCTTCTTTTCTCAGCTATTTGTAAGGCCTCCACAGACAACCATTTTGCCTTTTTGCATTAATTTTTCTTGGTGATGGTTTTGATCACATGATCGTGTACAATGTTATGAACCTTATCCATAGTTCTTCAGGAACTCTATCAGATCTAATCCCTTTAATCTATCTGTCACTTCCACTGTAGAATTGTAAGGGATTTGATATAGGTCATACTTGAATGGTCTAATGGTTTTCCTTACTTTCTTAAGTCTGAATTTGGCAATAAGGAGTTCATGATCTGAGCCACAGTCAGCTCCCAGTCTTATTTTTGCTGACTTCTCCATAGAGCTTCTCCATCTTCAGCTGCAAAAAATATTATCAATCTGATTTCAGTATTGACCATCTGGTGATTTCCATGTGTAGAGTCTTCTATTGTGTAATTGGAAGAGAGTATTTGCTATGACCAGTGGATTCTCTTGGCAAAACTCTTTTAGCCTTTGACCTGTTTTGTTTTGTACTCCAAGGCCAAATTTTCCTGTTACTCCAGGTATCTCTTGACTTTCTACTTGTGCATTCCAGGGGACAAACAAAACCTTGTGCACACCAGGACCCAGAAGAAAGGAGCAGTGACACCAGAAGAGACCGAGCCAGACTTCTTGTGAGTGTCCAGGAGTCTCCGTGGAGGTATGGGTCAACAGTGGCCTGCTGTGAGATCAAGGGCACTGAATACAAGAGTCCTGGGAGCCACGGGGTGTGCTGGCCCGAGTCCTTTGGAAGGAGGTCACCATTACCACCATTACCCTAACATAGTTTGGCCTGAGGCCAAACTACAGGACGGGAACACAGCCGCACCCATCAACAGAAAATTTGATTAAAGATTTACTGAGCATGGCCCTGCCTATGAGAACAAGACCCAGATTCCCCCACAGCCAGTCCCTCCCATCAGAAAGCTTCCACAAGCCTCTTATCCGTATCCATCAGAGGACAGACAGAATGAAAACCACAATTACAAAAAACTAACTAAACTGATCACTTGGATCACAGCCTCAATAAAACTATGAGCCATGCCATGTAGGGCCACCCAAGAAGGATGGGTCATGGTGGAGAGTTCTGACAAAATGTGGTCCACTGGAGAAGGGTATGGCAAATGACTTCAGTATTCTTGCCTTGAGAACCCCAAGAACAGAATGAAAGGGCAAAAAGATATGACACTGAAAGATGAACTCCCCAGGTCAGTACCTGCCCTGTATGCTACTGGAGAAGAGTGGAGAAATAGCTCCAGAAAGAATGAAGAGGCAGAGCCAAAGCGAGAGCAACAGCCAGCTGTGGATGTGACTGGTGATGGAAGCAAAGTCCAATGCTGTAAAGAATAATATTGCATAGGAACCTGGAATGTTAGGTCCATGAATCAAGGTAAATTGGAAGTGGTCAAACAGAAGATTGCAGACATGAAATTAAAAGACGCTTGCTCCTTGGAAGGAAAGTTATGACCAACCTAGACAGCATATTAAAAAGCAGAGACAGGGGTGGGAGGTGGGAGGGGATTCATGTTTGGGGACTCATGTACACTCGTGGTGAATTCATGTCAATGTTTGGCAAAACCAATACAGTAATGTAAAGTAAACTAAAGTTAAAATAAAAATTAAAAAAAAAAAAAAAAAAGCAGAGACATTACCTTATCAACAAAGGTCCATCTAGTCAAGGCTATGGCTTTTCCAGTAGACATGTATGGATGTGACACTTGGACTATAATGAAAGCTGAGTGCAGAAGAATTGATTTTTTGAACTGTGGTGTTGGAGAAGACTCTTGAGAGTCCCTTGGACTGCAAGGAGATCCAACCAGTCCATCCCAAAGGACATTAGTCCTGGGTGTTCATTGGAAGGACTGATGTTGAAGCTGAAACTCCAATCCTCTGGCTACCTGATGTGAAGAGCTAACTCATTTGAAAAGACCCTGATGCTGGGAAAGATTGAGAGCAGGAGGAGAAGGGGAACAACAGAGGATGAGATGGTTGGATGGCATCACTGACTCAATGAACATGAGTTTGGGTAAACTCCGGGAGTTGGTGATGGACAGGCAGGCCTGGCATGCTGTGGTTCATGGGGTTGCAAAGAGTCAGACACAATTGAGTGACTCAACTGAACTGAAACAGGAGATGGCAAGAGTCAACATTGA
This sequence comes from Kobus ellipsiprymnus, assembly GCA_006410655.1. Lineage (NCBI taxonomy): Eukaryota > Metazoa > Chordata > Mammalia > Artiodactyla > Bovidae > Kobus > Kobus ellipsiprymnus. The sequence continues at coordinate 381,429 of SJYR01001344.1, forward strand.
CATTTTAGGAATCAGTGAACTAAAATGGACCAGAATGGGTGAATTTAATTCAGATGACCACCGCATCTACTACTGTGGGCAAGAATTCCTTAGAAGAAAAGGAGTAGCCCTCATAGCCAACCAAAAAATCTGAAATGCAGTACTTGAGTGCTATCTCAAAAGTGACTGAATGATCTCTGTTCATTTCCAAGGCAAAGCATTCAATATCACAGCAATCCAAGGCTATGCCCCAACCATTAATGCCTAAGAAGCTGAAGTTGAACAGTTCTATGAAGAACTATAAGACCTAGAACTAACACACACACAAAAAAGATGTTCTTTTCATCATATGGGACTGGAATGCAAAAAGTAGGAAGTCAAGAGATACCTGGAGTAACAGACAAGTTTGACCTTGGAGTACAAAATGAACCAGGGCAAAGGCTAACAGAGTTTTGTCAAGAGAATCCACTGGTCATAGCAAACACCCTCTTCCAAGACACAAGAGAAGACTCTACACATGGGTATCACCAGATGGTCAATACTGAAATCAGATTGATTATATTCTTTGCAGCTGAAGGTGGAGAAGCTCTATAGACAAGTCAGCAAAAACAAATGTGGAGCTGACTGTGGCTCTGATCATGAACTCCTTATTGCCAAATTCAGACTTAAATTAAGAAAGTAGGGAAAACCACTAGACCATTCAGGTATGATCTAAATCAAATTACTTATGATTATACAGTAGAAGCGAAAAACAGATTCAAGTGATTAGATCTGATAGAGTGGCTGAAGAACTATAGACAGAGGTTCAGGATATTGTACAGGAGACAGGGATCAAGACCATCGCCAAGAAAAAAATGCAAAAAGGCAAAATGGTTGTCTGAGGAGGCCTTACAAATAACTGAGAAAAGAAGAGAAGCTACACGCAAAGGAGAAAAGGAAAGATATATCCATCTGAATGCAGAGTTCCAAAGAATAGCAAGGAGAGATAAGAAAGCCTTCCTCAGGGATCAACGCAAAGAAACAGAGGAAAACAGTAGAATGGGAAAGACTAGAGATCTCTTCAAGAAAATTAGAAATACTATGGGAATATTTCATGCAAAGATAGGCCCAATAAAGGACAGAAATGGAATGGACCTGACAGAAGCAGAAGATATTAAGAGGTGGTGGCAAGAATACACAGAACTGTACAAAAAAGATCTTCATGACCCAGATAGCCACAATGGTGTGATCACTCACCTAGAGCCAGACATCCTGGAATGTGAAGTCAAGTGGGCCTTAGGAAGCATCACTACGAACAAAGCTAGTGGAGGTGATGGAATTCCAGTTGAGCTCTTTCAAATCCTAAAAGAAGATGCTATGAAAGTGCTGCACTCAATATACCAGCAGATTTGGAAAACTCAGCAGTGGCCACAGGACTGGAAAAGGTCCGTTTTCATTCCAATCCCAAAGAAAGGCAATGCCAAAGAATGCTCAAACTACTGCACAATTGCACTCATCTCACATGGTAGTAAAGTAATGCTCAAAATTTCCAAGCTAAGATTCAACATTACTTGAACCGTGAACTTCCAGATGTTCAGGCTGGATTTAGAAAAGGCAGAGGAACCAGCGATAAAATTGCCGATATCCACTGGATCATCAAAAAAGCAAGAGAGTTCCAAAAAAACATCCACTTCTGCTTCATTGACTATGCCAAAGCCTTTGACTGTGTGGATCACAATCAACTGTGGAAAATTCTGAAAGAGATGGGCATACCAGACCACCTGACCTGCCTCTTGAGAAACCTGTATGCAGGTCAGGAAGCAAGTTAGAACTGGACATGGAGCAACAGNATTGACTATGCCAAAACCTTTGACTGTATGGATCACAATAAACTGTGGAAAATTCTGAAAGAGATGGGAATACCAGACCACCTGACCTGCCTCTTGAGAAACCTGTATGCAGGTCAGGAAGCAAGTTAGAACTGGACATGGAGCAACAGACTGGTTCCAAGTAGGAAAAGTAGTACATCAAGGCTGTATATTGTCACCCTGCTTATTTAACTTATATGCAGAATACATCATGAGAAATGCTGGGCTGGAAGAAGCACAAGCTGGAATCAAGATTGCCGGGAGAAATATCAATAACCTCAGATATGCAGATGATACCACCCTTCTGGCAGAAAGTGAAGAAGAACTAAAGACCCTCTTGATGAAAGTGAAAGAGGAGAGTGAGAAAGTTGGCTTAAAGCTCAACATTCAGAAAACTAAGATCATGGCATCCAGTTTCATCACTTCATGACAAATAGATGGGGAAACAGTGGAAACAGTGAGAGACTTATTTTGGACTATAAAGAAAGCTGAGCCCCGAAGAACTGATGCTTTTGAACTGTGGTATTGGAGAAGACTTGAGAGTCCCTTGGACTGCAAGGAGATACAACCAGTCCATTCTAAAGGAGATCAGTCCTGGGCGTTCAAATTCCAATACTTTGGGCATCTGATGTGAAGAGCTGACTCATTTGAAAAGACTCTGATGCTGGGAAAGGTTGGGGGCCAGAGGAGAAGGGGACGACAGAGGATGAGATGGTTGGATGGCATCACCGACTCGATGGACATGAGTTTGGGTGAACTCTGGGAGTTTGTGATGGACAAGGAGGCCTGGCGTGCTGCAGTTCATGGGGTTGCAGAGTTGGACATGACTGACCGACTGAACTGAACTGAGAGATTGAACTGAACTTCACTGAGAATTTCCTGAAATTCTTGTGTATTGAGTAGGTGATGCTATCTAACCATGCATTTCATTCTGTCACCACCTTCTCCATCTGCCCTTGATCTTTCTCAGAATCAGGGTCTTTTCCAATGAGTTGGTTCTTCCCATCAGGTATCCAAAGTATTGGAGCTTCAGCTTCAGCATCACTAATATGTCCCCCCAAATCCATATGTTGGGGCCCTGGTGCCCAGCTCCACAGAACAGGCTGTACTTGGAGATACAGCCTTTAATGAGGCGATTAAGGTTAAGTGAAGTCACTGAGCGGCCCTAATCCAAACTGACAGGTGTCCTTTGGAGAGGGAAGATTAAGACACAGACATGCGTGGAAGGACAGCCATGTGGGGACACTGGGAGGAGCGGAACCCCCTCCCCCCCACAACCGACAGCTTCCAGGCATCGCTGTCCATCACCCAGAAACCCTTCGTCAGAGGGCATGGCGATGGGGGGGGGGGGGCCACTCTTCTCTGAACCCTGCTCCGGAGCTGAAATGCTGATGGCAGTATCAGAGAGACACTCAGACAAGGCCATTGCTGTCCTTGGGCTGGCCATCAAGTGTTTTGCAGAGGCGGTCCTACTGGACTCTGGGCCCACCCCCCCGTGACTAGTGGTGTGGCCCCATGCAGCAACCCCCTCACCACAGCCCGGCTTCCTGGTCTGCTGCAGAATCCCCAGGCCCCTTACAGCCGTTGCCTTTCCAGTCCTGAGCTCTCTGAAATCCCAGCCTGGGGAGGGACCAGCCCTGAGCACATCCTGGGCTTCTGTCCCCAAGATTGTGAGATGATAAATTTCTGCTGGCCTGTGCTTCTTGTTCTGGTGGCCCCAGGACTCTGGGACATCTAGTGCGGTCACAACAATGTCTTTCTTTGAACATGGTCCCCCGGCACTCTGGTGAGGTGGGAGGTGACATGCCCCCATTTTTAGTCGAGGACCACAGTAGGCAGGTGAGCTCGGTCATGCTGCAGTCACAAACACCATTGACATCCCACAGGTTAGGAATCCTTTTGGAAACCACTACGCAAAGACAAGAATTCCTCAGTAACTTGCATCTTACTTCAATTTGGGTTCTAAAGACATTAGTTCCTGAATGTGAGTCTCTGGGAAGCCTGATGGTCACGCTGATGGGATTTTCCCAATGGGCTCTGCTCACTCAGCAGAGTCTCAGGCAGGGACCCAGGGGCAGAGATGCCCTTGATGGAGCATGCACAAGGTCAAGAGCCACTTTCACCGGCAGGTGAGTAATCCTTACTGGGAGCGTTCTAACTGGTCCCACTGCTCTTCCCTGATTAAATCAGTCCTTACTTGCAGCTGAGGTTATTTCCAAGCTCATCTGAATACAGAGGGAGTCTCAGGCTTGCCTCCAAGAAAGGAAAGGAGCGAGCGCAGGGTGAGGTCTCAGGGCGTCAGGAGGCTCTGCTGTGACGCAGTGCTGCGTCTATGGATAAAGGGCGCCCGGTGCCTCAGCTCCCCCGCCCCCACCGGCGGCTCTGCGTAAGCCTTCCTTGCTGTTTCCTCTCTGGCTGAGCCAACCAAGCGGAGAACCAGCCTACACCCCGAGAGTCGGCTCACTCACCCAGCGCCCCTGAGCTGCCTCAGGGGTCCAAACTCAAGTCCCCCAAAGGCAGACCTGGGTCAAGGATTTGGGTGAAGGTTGTTCATGCGAAGGCCAGTGAGGGGGTGGGGGCGGGAGTGGGGAGGGAAGAGGCTGCTGAGTGGTGGCCTCTGGGCATCTGGCACGCCTCTGAGCGAGAACACCAGTGTTTACCCACCAACTCAAGCCCTGTTGCTGGGACTTTGCTCTTGGGCTTTCAGAGGAGCTTGTCCACGCCCTGAGAATGCCCTCGGGCAGGGGCGGAAGGGCGCAGCCTCGGAGCCTAGGCAGGTGAGCCCTGGTCCGCCACCCCTCGGCCAAGCCGTCACCCTGGAGCCAGGGACTTGTTCTCCTGACTCAGGTTCAAGGCTGGCACCCCGGAGGGTGTGGTGAGCAACTCGAGATCTGGGACAAGGTCAGAGATGGGCCAGTCCCTCTGTGAAATGAGCACGAACTGCACGGGCCTGGGAGAAGCAGCCGCCGCAGCTCCCGGGAGGCTGAGTAGTGTCAGACGGAGTGGGGTGTGAGGTGCGCGCAAGTTGTAAGAACAGGTGGTCATTGGCTGGAGCCTGGACAACGGACCAAGGGTCTGGGGCCACCTGGCCTTCAGCCTAAGTGATTGCCCTGCACATGGGCATCCGGGACAGGGGGTGCAGCCCTGTCCTATTGCCTTCCGGGATGCTGGCTGTCTGCCTGCCCCTGCACCCTCCCCTCACTCTACCTCCTCTCCTGGACCACCCTCTGAGTCACTGGCTCCTGTGTGGTCCTCTACACAAGAAAAATGCAGGTACGCATATGGTGGCTGCTCGGCCATCCCCTGATTTTAGGGTCAGTTTAAAAGAAGCTGCATCTGCTCTATAGTCATCATTTGTGCCGCGGACACACAGTTGATCCAGTTGGTCCAGGGTGTTGGTCAGGTTGGGGCTCCGTGGGGGAGGCCCTTCTGGCCACCCCTTCTCCCCTGACTGTCTTCCTACTGGCTCCTCAGACCCCATTCCTCCTCCTACATACAGCCTGGGCCCCTCAGACCTGCCCCCTTGGTCCTGTCTGCCTGCTGAGGTCACTTGGGAACTGGAAGCCCTGATGTTCTGGGTCCTGCTCTGGGCCAGAGGCAGGAGTAAGGGGGGCATCCAGGTTCAGTGTGGGGCCAAGAGCCTGGTCCCCTTCCTCTGTCTCCAGGGGAAGCCTGGCCCCTCCTGCTGCTGCTGGCCTCCTGACCCTCCATACAGAGGCTGTGCCCACACACATACTGACCCCTCCTACTGCCCCTCCAGGGCTGCTTCCAGGGGGTCAACAATTTCTGGTGGGGTCCACACTGGACAGGGAGTGGGCAGCTCACCCCCACCATGTGGCTTGTCCTGGGCCTGCACCCCGGGGAGGGAGGGGGCTGGGTGTCACAGAGAAGCAGTGTGGGGTCCTCAGGAGTGGAAACTGGGACCATCCCACCTTCCGTTAATTCTACTGTATTTAGTACATGTGATTTAGTTTTCTTCCTTTATAGACTTTTCAAATAACCTCACAAATCAGAAAAATGCTCACCACCTTTCATGGTCAATCTGGCAGAGACAGACTCAGCACCTCCCCCCCCACACACACTCATGCTGTCTTGCACTGATGCTCACGCAAACCCCTCCACGCACAGGTACACGCACGAACCTCTCCTGCATGCCCCACCCAGCCCCCGCCCCGACCTCACACCCCACTTCCCTCGCCAGCCACCTCCTGGCCCGGAGGACAGACATGTTGCCAGTGCACATGCAGCTGGACCTCATGTAAACAAGCCTGTTGTGATTCATGGGGGAGGCTGCCTGTCCGGCCTGCTGGACGTGCTTCCTGCCAGGAAGGCCATGGACCTGAGGCCCATAAGGGCAAGGTCAGCCAGCGTACAGCCATCAGCTGGCTGGCTTGGCCTGCTCAGTCCCCTGGCTGCAGAAAGGGAGCTGGGCCTGGCCCCTCAAAGGATAGGGTCTTGGCCTTGCAGGTCCAGAAGGGCCCTTGGGGAGAACAGCAGGCAAGCCCAGACCCAGACATGGACACGAGTGCCCAGTGAGCTGCCCACTCCCTGTCCAGTGTGGACCCCACCAGAAATTGTTGACCCCCTGGAAGCAGCCCTGGAGGGGCAGTAGGAGGGGTCAGTATGTGTGTGGGCACAGCCTCTGTATGGAGGGTCAGGAGGCCAGCAGCAGCAGGAGGGGCCAGGCTTCCCCTGGAGACAGAGGAAGGGGACCAGGCTCTTGGCCCCACACTGAGCCTGGATGCCCCCCTTACTCCTGCCTCTGGCCCAGAGCAGGACCCAGAACATCAGGGCTTCCAGTTCCCAAGCCCTCGCGCTCAGACTGACCGGCACCACCAGCTCTCCTGGGTCCCCAGCCTGCAGGTGGAAGCCGATTCCTCGTGGTAGATCTGTCTGTTCATCTGTCCATCCTTCTACATACTTATCAGTCCTATTTTTCCTGAGAACCCTAATACAATGTCTACACATCTGCAGGGGGGTGCTCACATGCTGCTGCTGCTGCTAAGTCACTTCAGTCATGTCCGACTCTGTGTGACCCCATAGACGGCCCCCCACCAGGCTCCCCCATCCCTGGGATTCTCCAGGCAAGAACACTGGAGTGGGTTGCCATTTCCTTCTCCAATGCATGAAAGTGAAAAGTGAAACTGAAGTCGCTCGGTTGTATCCGACTCTTAGGGACCCCATGGACTGCAGCCCACCAGGCTCCTCCATCCATGGGATTTTCCAGGCAAGAGTATTGGAGTGGGCTGCCATATCTACTGTGATTTCCCCCCTATTGTTCACACTCTTGTCACCCCCCCACCCCCAGAGCCCCTCCAAGCAGCCCCCTCTTGCTGCTCTGTCAGCCCCCAGGACACGGGGCTGTAGTCAGGATGGGCTTGGCTTCCTGCAGTACAGAGAGCCTGGCCTGTGCCCTGAGCAGTGGCCCTGGGGGCCTGGCTCGCTCTCCAGAGAGGCCTTCCAGACGGAGGGAGGACACAGGCGCTCCCGTAACCTTCCCACAGCCCTCCTGCACCCCTGCCGCAGGCTTGGCCCCCACAGGCTCCTTCCCACCAGCGGCGTCCTCCCTAGACCCAGAGCTATGCAGCCCTCTCTTATCAGGAACCTCATGGTGCTGTCATCCTTGAGCTGAAAGATACTGAGGTGACCTGGGCCCCCAGCGGTGCAGAGGGAGAGGCAGCCTCAGTGTTCTCCAGTGCTTTAGGGCCTGCCCCTTGGGAAGGAGAAAGGTGGGGATGGGGAAGGGAGAGCAGGGCTGTGGTCTAGGGTGCCTCTCTTGTTGGGAGGGGTCCCACATGGCCAGGGGCCCACCTGTGAGCTCCTCCTAGGCAGACAGTGCAGCCTAGGGGGGGCAGGGTCAGGGTACTTGGTCTGGCTGCCTGCAGTTCATAACCCCATCCCAGGTGAACAAGTTCAAAGTCACATTCCTTATCGCATTCTGAGGCTAGAAGCCCACACCCTCAGCAGGGCTCTGGTGCACTTTGTTATTGCACAGCCGCGGTCACCTTCCTGGGTGCAGCTGCCGTTTTGCTAGGTGCTGCCGCAGTCTCTGTGCTTACCTTCACCTATGACGTCCGGGCTATGAAGATAAGCTCTCAGGTCATTTCTTGACGTACTAGCCACAGGCTTTTCTCTTCTGCTCAATGGCCTCATCACACCCAGAGAATGTGGCCTGACCACGCCCTCTGATGTGACTTTATTATACGACAATCCCATATCACAAGGGCGCCACAGCAGGAACACAGCCCAGTGGCAGCCTTTGGCCTCCAAGGGAAAAAATACCCCACAAAGAACCCATAAGAAAAATATGTGCACGAAAGATGTAAAGGACTAATATCCTCACTATGTAGAGTTCTCAGAGTAAATAAGAAAAGCATTCACCCTCCTAGGGGACATATTTTGACATTGCCTACCCAAAGGAGTCCTGTGTTTATCCTATCTGACCACAGCTGCTGGAAACCAACCTGCCCTCACCCTTTGTCCCTGAGATTTGAAGTGACTGACCTCTGCTTCACATCCAGGAGTGGAACTTGACACATACCTGGCCAGGGAAGGGTCTCCTTGGGTCTCAGTGCTAAAGGATCCACAACCAATGCAGGAGATGCAGGTTTGATTCCTGGGTTGGGAAGATCCCCTGGAGAAGGGAATGGCTACCCACTCTAGTACTCTTGCCTGGAAAATTCCATGGACAGAGGAGCCTGGTGGGCTACAGTCCATGGGGCCACAAACAGTCAGACACAACTTAGCAAGTGAACAACAGCAACAAGCCTTGGGTACATGTTGCCAAACTGCTAGGATACTCCTGACTTTAAGGTTTCCCACAGATTGTTAAGCTGGCAAGATGTTAGCCATTGCTGCTGCAAACTGGGATGAACTGCATGAGAACAAAGCCACAGGGAGTGGAGGGAAGGGGAGAGGTAGAGTTGAGATGCTGTTGTGCAGAGTATAGCACAGAAACGCTGAATGAGGACGGGAGTCCAGCTCAGCCTGAGCCCTAATGAGCCCTGAAACCTTCAGTGACGTCAACCATCAACTTTCCACTTTTAGCTTTCAGCACTTTGAGTTGCATTTCTGTCATTCACAACCAAGCAAGTCTTGGCTGAGACCCACAAACAGAAACCAGAAGATCTGACAAGTGGAAGAAACCTGAAAGGCCAACAAACATGAAAACTAGAAGCAGTCTGAATAAGGACATTCAGATTACACGTTCGTTAAAACAAAGGTGCACTGTCATGGTTTGCGTTGAGTGCCCCCTAAAAGCCCTAATCCCCAGCACCTAAGAACATCACCTTATTTGGAATCAGGGTCGTTGCAGCCTGAATTAGCTGAGATGAGGTCATCCTGGAATGGGTGGGCCCCTAATGCAATCTGTGTCCTTGTAAGAAGAGACACATAGGAAAAAGGATGGAGTGATGGGTTTACATGCCAGGGAGATGATAAGCTTTACTGAGAGCCCATAGGATTCGGAAGGGGCCGGAAGGAGCCTCCCTGAGAGCCTAGGAGGGAGTCGCCCTGACTATACCTTGTTCTCAGACTTCTGGCCTTCAGGCTGTGGGAGAATGAACTTTTGCTATTTGAAACCACATCATTTGTGGTACTTAATATTAGCAGCCCCAGGAAACTAAGACACGTACTATTTCCCCTTTTGCAATGAGCAACATGCTTTTTTTCTTTTTTACACAGGTAATCTTAGCATTTATTATTCATGCTTTATCTGATTTTTTAAAAATTATTTGAATATTTATTCAATTATTTAATTGAAGTAAAACTTGATTTGTAATGTGTTAGTTTATAAATGAAAATTCTTAAATGTTGGGAAAGGTATTAAAGTCAGGAGTATCCTAGCGGTTTGGCAACATGTATACAAGGCTTATTATGCACCCAAGTCTTACCTTACCTGCCTCCTGAGAAATCTGTATGCAGGTCAAGAAGCAACAGTTAGAACTGAACATGGAACAATAGACTGGTTCCAAATTGGGAAAGGAGCATGTCAAGGATACTTTGGATATCAAAGGATATATTGTCATCCTGCTTATTTAACTTATATGCCGAGTACATCATTCAAAATGCTGGGCTGGATGAAGCCCAACCTGGAATCAAGATTGGAGATATATCAATAACCTCAGATATGCAGATGATACCTCCCTTATGGTAGAAAGCAAAGAAGAACTAAAAAGCCTCTTGATGAAAGTGAAAGAGAGTGAGAAAGCTGGCTTAAAACTCAACATTCAAAAAACAAAGATCATGGCATCCGGTCCCATCACTTCATGGCAAATAGATGGAGAAACAATGGAAACAGTGACAGACTTTATTTTGGGGGGCTCCAAAACCACTTCAGATGATGATTGCAGCCATGAAATTAAAAGACGCTTACTCCTTGGAGGAAAAGCTACGACAAACCTAGACAGCATACTTTGCCAACAAAGGTCCCTCTAGTCAAAGCTATGGTTTTTCCAGTAGTCATGTATGGATGTGAGAGTTGGACCATAAAGAAAGCTGAGTGCTGAAGAATGGATGCTTTTGAACTATGGTGTTGGAGAAGACTCTTGAGAGTCCTTTGGACTGCAGGGAGATCCAACCAGTCAATCCTAAAGGAAATCAGTCCTGAATATTCTTTGGAAGGACTGATGCTGAAGCTGAAACTCCAATCCTTTGGCCACCTGATGGGAAAAACTGACTTCTTGGAAAAGACCCTGATGCTGGGAAAGATTGAAGGTGGGAGGAGAAGGGGACGACAGAAGATGAGATGGTTGGATGGCATCACCGACTAGATGGACATGAGTTTGAGCAGGCTCTGGGAGTTGGTGGTAGATAGGGAAGCTTGGCGTGCAGCAGTCCATGGGGTTGCAAAGAGTCAGACACAACTGAGCGACTGAACTAAACTGACCCAAGTCTTGTTGTTGTTTTGCAATCCCAGAGACTGTATCCCACCAGGCTCTGCTGTCCATGGGTTTCTTGAGGCAAGAATACTGGAGTGGGTTGCCATTCCCTTCTCCAGGGGATCCTCCCGACCCACAGATTGAACCTGCTTCTCCTGCATTGGCAGGCAGATTCTTCACCACTGAGCCTCGTACTAAGTCCCACTCAAGTGCTACAGAGGATTTATCTTCTCTAATTTGGTAATTCCATTTTTAAGGCTTTACCCTAAGAAAACATTTCACATAAAAATCAAGAGATTTGGAAAAGATGCTCATAATAATGCTATTTGATGTTGTTCAGTTGCTAAATCATGTCTAACTCTTTTTGACCCCAAGAACTACAGCACGCCAGGCTTCTCTGTCCTTCACCATATCCCGGAGTTTGCTCAAACTCATGTCCATTGAGTTGGTGATGCCCTCCAACCACCTCATCTTCTGTCATTCCCTTCTTCTCCTCCCTTCAATCTTTCCTAGCAGCAGGGTCTTTTCCAGTGAGTCGGCTCTTCTCATCAGGTGGTGAAAGTATTAGAGCTTCAGCTTCAGAAACAGTTGTTCCAGTGATTATTCAGGGTCGATGTTTATAATAATGTGTATAAACAACGCATCTGAAAATAGGTGAAATATTAAATAAATGGAAATATAAAATAAATATTAGACATAATGGAATATTGGATGTTAAAAATAATGTCTTTAAATAATATGACACAGACATTCCCTTTATGTAAATAGAAAAAATACGATATAAAATTGTCAGAGCTGACGGAGCCCAGATCCCCCACTGCCCTGATGCCGTGATGCTGACTGGTCCTGGAGCCAGCTGTGCATGTTGCCATGGGCAACAAGGGAAGAGGGATCCTTCAGCCGGTGTTACGGAGTCAGCCCAAGCTCTGCATGTATCTGTGGGCCCAGGCAGAGGTAGGCTTGCCCTGAGAGTGCCTGGGAATCCCTCTGTCTGGGCAGAGACAGTGCTGAGCTGGGCTGGCAATACCCAGGCCTCTAGCCCTTCCTCTATTTTTTAGGATTCTACATGATCCCCACACATCACATCATCACAGAGCATCTTATGTCCTCTGTCAGATGGTGCCGAGGGTAACCAGAGGTGGCCTGTGGTATCCCCATGTACCTGCATGCTTGTTCTGAGAAAACGGAAGCAAACCCAGCTGGTTTGGGGATCTGAGACTTTGGTGGTTCCAATGCTGGTTCCCAGCTCTCGAAACTACCCTTGCTAATTTCTGGTCTGTGGTTTATCTGTGAGAAACTTCCTTCGAGGCCTTGGGGTGACCCAGAGATTTCTGGGCCTGAGGCAGGGCTGGTTGGACCTTCTTTCTGCTCCTGAGAGGCTCTGCCTGATTTAAAACTCTCACCTATTCTGAGGAGCTTGAGACTGGCCTGGGTCATACATGCAAATTATGCTTTTTTCCCCACCAAACTTGTTTTCTGGTTTAGCAGGAACTGAGGAGTGTGAGCGAATGCCACAGGACTGCATCCCACCCTGTCCATGTCCTCTGCCCCCGACGGGCTCATTCACTGAATGTCCCGCTGTGCCTGTCAGGTGTCATTATGGGCGCTCAGTCTGGGGATGAGCTCATGGTCATTTTTAGTTGACGCCAATGACATCTTTGCCTCTTCATGACGTAAGTCCATGTATTTTCTTTTTAAACAAACAACACAACAATACCAATATCTACGGAAACCAGGCCAGAAAGAAAGCAAGCTGAAAAAGCCCGAAGCGGAGCCCTGGAAGGAGCCATGTGTCCCCCTGGGCAATCAGAGCTTCCATATCACCTTGGCAACTGGGGGAGGAGGCCTCTTGATTCTCCATGGCCCCTGAGCCCTGCTGCAGTGGCCTGAGACTGAGGGTCCCCTGGCTCATCCGGAGCCCCTTGATTTCTGAGAGTCTGTTCCTGGCCTCCTGGGACCACCCTCCTCCCCAGGGCTGTTCCATCCTGAGCAGGCTGGGCTAGGTATCCAGTCTGCACCCTGCATGCCTCTCTGACAGCCATGGCATCTCCAAGCAAGTCTCCCGGAAAATGTGAGAGGAAAGGCTGGTCAGGCGTGACCAAGAGGCCAGCCTTGGACAGGAGGACAAGGAGGGGTTAGGCAGGGAGTGGTCCAGCTTCCTCCATCATGGGATTCCAGGCATGCTTCTGTTGGTGGTCTAATGACTCAGCAAGTCGTTTCCTAGACGGGGCTGGGGAAGTGGGCAGGGTGTACATCACCTACAAAAAGAGCTCGACACTACTTTTATAAAAAGACTGGGTGGAAAAACTTCAAACTGTTAGCAGCTCTGCTGGTGCTTTTTGATGTCTTCATGTACTTCTATGTTTCCTAAATTTTTACTGAGTTTTTTTATTTTTATATTTATAAAAAACAAATGGCTTTATTAGAAAAGACCCATTGGAAAAAAAAAAAAGAAAGAAAGAAAGAAAAAGGAAAAAGAAAAGGCCAGTCTTCTCTCAGAACATTTTCTTGCTCCCACTTGATGCGGCTGACACCAACCAGGATCCTTCTAGAGGCCTTGGGAGAGCCAGGGCCCTGGCCATTCTGTCCTTGCCTATCCCTCTTTCGGCTCACCCTGGGAACCTGCTCCTGGAATGGGGGGTCCTTTACTTCTCCCCCAAGGTCCAGAATGGGCAAAGTGCTTAAATTCTCAGAGCCATCAGGACTTGTCAGCAGGGATTCCCCCCCTCTCCCCCGCCCCACCCACCTGCTTCCTTCCTATCCTCACTCTCTCCTCAAGAGCTTGGAAGCCACACTCCAGACTGAACCCACTGCTAGGCATCATCCCAACTCTTTCCCCCTCATCCTTACCTCTTTCCTTCTCCTCATCCCTGCCTGGCAATACCCAACACCAGTTAAGCCCCGATACCCACTTATGCCACACCCATCCTCATCCAAGCAACTTCAGAGAAAAACCACACAACTGTTTGGGTGATCACTTCTGATGGACCTTTGACAATGCCAGCATGTCCGCTGTTTCACCTTTCCATCCTGGAGCTGGTCCAGATCTCCTGTGCCATCTCCTGCCCCCTCAGATGGTCCTCTGTCCTCCCACCCTTGTGTCCACAGGCTCTGTCTTCTCTAAAGACAAAAACGGAAGGAGCCCCTGGAGTGCGGCCACTTTCCGCACTCTGTTCCACTCTGTGCCGTCACTCTGACTCTTTCCCTCCTCCCGGCGGCTGTCTCCTGAAAGCACTGTATGCACCTTCCTCTCATTCTTGTCCTCCTGATCTGGCTGGCGGCCCTCAGGCGAAGGCACCTCATCTGTTCTCCTCCCACTGTGCTCACAGCCCCAGACAGTGCGAGGCCATCGGCAGGTGCTTCACAAGCCGGGTGGATGCTGGAGGGTGACTCCCTTGGCCCTGGCATGCCGGGCCGTCTCTTCTCTCTCGGACTTGGCCCTTCCCTTCCCACTGTCCCTACTGGTCACAGAGCTCACCCATGCTCGCCAGCCTAGCACGGTGCTTGCAGAGAGTAGAATTCATAGATTTGAGGAACGAGTGAAGAGTCATACAGGCCAGTACACCATGCTTGAATCCAGTGCATGGCCCAGAGACAATGAGCTGAGAACCAGCCCTTAGAAGTCCAACATCTCTTGGATGGAATAGGGGAGCTCCATGTGGCCCATGCAGAAGACTGATACCCGGTCACAATCTGGGCTCCTGGTTCTTTTCCCCCATGTGCATCAGAGGGTTCCGCTCCGCAGCATGGAGAAGTCAGAACTCCTCTCCCTGACTACCTGCCACTTCCAGTCAAATGGTGGAGCCCCTGGCATTTCTGGAGGCCCTTTCCCTCCACCTGAGGAAAGCGGTTTATACACGAAGCTGCCAGGACAAGTGAACACCCCCCACCAGGAGTCTTGAGACTTTTCTTTTTTCTTAATCTTTATTTTGGCTGTGCTAGGTCTAAGCAACAGTTAGAACTGGACATGGAACAATAGACTGGTTCCAAATAGGAAAAGGAGTACGTCAAGGCTGTATATTGTCACCCTGCTTATTTAACTTCTATGCAGAGTACATCATGAGAAACGCTGGGCTGGAGGAAGCACAAGCTGGAATCAAGATTACTGTGAGAAATATCAATAACCTCAGATATGCAGATGACACCACCCTTATAGCAGAAAGCAAAGAAGAACTAAAGAGCCCCCTGATGAAAGTGAAAGAGGAGAGTGAAAAAGTTGGCATAAAGTTCAACATTCAGAAAACTAAGATCGTGGCATCCGGTTTCATCACTTCATGGCAAATAGATGGGGAAACAATGGAAACAGTGATAGACTTTTCTTTGTGGGGCTCCAAAATCACTGCAGATGGTGACTGCAGCCATGAAATTGAAAGATACTTGCTTCTTGGCCGAAAAGTTATGACAAACTTAGACAGCATACTAAAACACAGAGACATTACTTTGCCAACAAAGGTCTGTCTAGTCAAAGCTACGGTTTTTCCAGGAGTCACGTATAAATGTGAGAGTTGGACTATAAAGAAAGCTGAGCACCGAAGAATTGATGCTTTTGAACTGTGGTGTTGAAGAAGACTCTTAAGAGTCCCTTGGACTGCAAGGAGATCCAACCAGTCAATCCTAAAGGAAATCAGTCCTGAATATTCATTGGAAGGACTGATGCTGAAGCTGAATTCCATTCCTTTGGCCACCTAATGGGAAGAACTGAGTCATTGGAAAAGACCCTGATGCCGGGAAAGATTGAAGGTGGGAGGAGAAGGGGACGACAGAAGATGAGATGGTTGGATGGCATCACCAACTAGATAGACATGAGTTTGAGCAAGCTCTGGGAGTGGGTGATGGACAGGGAAGCCTAGCGTGCTGCAGTCTGTGGGGTCACAAAGAGTCAGACACGACAGATCAACTGAACTGAGGTCTTCCTTGCTGGTACTCACCCTTCTGTAGTTGTGGAGTGCGGGCTTAGCTGCCCCATGGTATTGTGGGATTTAGTTCCCTGACCAGGGATTGAATCCACATCCTCTGCCCTGGAAGGCCGATTCTTAACCACTGGGCCATCAGGGAAGTCCACTGATGTGGCTTTTCTTAACAAGACCCCAGTAAATGCGATGCCTCAATCCGGGCCTTTGCTGACTCACTGCTGCTCACCTCGCCCCTCTGTGGCCCCACCTCCAGTTTCCTTAAGACAACTGTCTTCAGAACGTGGGTCAGGGAGATAGACACCCCCTGGCCTGTCAATGTCACCACGGCCACCCCATTAGCTGTGCCCAGTGCCTCAGTGGTGACAGGAACAGAGACGGGAGGAGAGAGCCTAGAACTTGGGGTTGTGGGACCAACAGGAAGCTCCTGCCCATGTGGGTATGAACCCCAGAGAGTTGGGAATCAGCTCTGCCCATCCATGGCTGCCTCGCCAGAGCCCCAAGGACCCCCAGTCTGTCTAGTCAAAGCTATGGTTTTTCCAGGAGTCACATATAAATGTGAGAGTTGGACTATAAAGAAAGCTGAGCACCGAAGAATTGATGCTTTTGAATCCCCAGGCCGGATATTCCATCTCTCTCAGCCTGTGGAGAGCCTGGCCTGAGAAACGGAGCCATCACCTCAGCAGTCACAGAACAAATGGGTCCCACCCGTAGGAGGGGATGCCATGGACGGTTGGCCCACTTGGTGGTGCCGGCCGGCCGGTTCAGCCAAGCTCCTGAGTTAGCCTGTGAAGATCTGGGCTCTCCTCCTATCTGCTGGATGCCAGGTCAGAGATTGTAATTCCCAGACAAAGTGCACGCACGGCTATTAGTATGTCTGCGTCAAGCTCTGTAAGCACAGAAGGCAGCAGAAAGGACCAGGGCTGCCCCTGAGGCCCAAGGATGGTGCTGGGGGCTGATCTTATTCTGAAATCACAGGGCTGGTGCCTTTGATAAACCACACGAAACCAGATGAAGCAAAGCCAGGAGGTTTGAGTCCCTAGGAGGAGGGTGTCAAGAAAGAAAAGTGGGGTCTTCCCTGGTGGTCCAGGGGTTAAGGCTTTGCCTTCCAATGCAGGGGGTGCGGGTTCCAGCCCTGAGCAGGGAGCTGAGGTCCCTGTGGCCAAAAAAATGAAACATAAAACAGAAGCAATACTGTAACAAATTCAATAAAGACTTTAAAAACTGGGAAAAAAGAAAGCCTTGTCTTACTTAGGGTGACCAGGGGAAAGCCATCTGGAGAGGGGTGTGGCTGTTCCCCTGCCTTTAGTCACAGAGGGGAGCAGGTTTAGGACGCCTTACTGGGGCAGGTGGGGCACACCCTGCTGTGTGTAAATGCTGCCTCCAGGCCCAGCTCTCAGAGTGTATTGATTTATTTTGAGAATTTCACCTCTTGCTCCTGTTCAGCTTCTTGGGGTGCCTGGCCAGGAACGTGTGAATGCTAAAGAGACCCACTTCCTGTTACAGGGTCTGCAGGCTCAAGAGCAAGAAACAGGAAGACCAATTCCAGAAATACTGCCATTATAAGACAGGCTTCAGTTCAGTTCAGTTCAGTCGCTCAGTCATGTCCGACTCTCTGCGACCCCATGAATCACAGCACGCCAGGCCTCCCTCTCCATCACCAACTCCCGGAGTTCACTTAGACTCACGTCCATCGAGTCCGTGATGCCATCCAGCCATCTCATCCTCTGTCGTCCCCTTCTCCTCCTGCCCCCAATCCCTCCCAGCATCGGAGTCTTTTCCAGTGAGTCAACTCTTCGCATGAGATGGCCAAAGTAAGAAACTCCAAATGGAAAAGAAATCCAACTTTGTTTCTCCTGACTCTGCAATGATGTATCTACATCTATTATCTATACCTGTATCTATGTCTATGCCTGTATTATCTATGTCTATCTATATACAGGCATAGATATGGACATCTTGAGCTCCTCTCTTCCTAGGAGAATGAGATGCAGAGAGAAGACACCAGGGAGATGCAGACACTCACCTGCTGTCCCTCGTTCTGTGACACAAGAGCATTCCTCGGGCTCGTCCCAGTGACATCCAGCGCACAGATGACTCCTCTGCCTTCTCACCTACCCAGCCCCAGATCTGCCCAGAGTCTTTGGAAAGGTCACCGACATTAGCAAACACCTGGCTGCTGGGAAGCACTTTTGTCTGCACCGAAAAGAAACTGCAGCCAAAAGAGCTGAAAGCTGCCTCCCCAGAGACGGTCCCTGGACTCAGGCTCACCTGACCCCGCCCCTAGCCCTTCCTGAGGGTCCCACCATCTGACAGCCCAACATGGGGTGGCCATCCCTCAGCCCCTTGGGCGGCGAGCCAGCTCTTTGGACAATGCAGGCAGAAAGAGGTTGGGATCCTCCAGGCACCCTGTGAATTTGTGCTGATGGGCCTCTGCATCCAAGATCTGGAGCAGGGTGCCGGACCCCGGAGAAGGAGAGGAAACTACTTTGTAAATAACTCACGGTTGTAAACTACTCAGCTGGAAGGAAGAATATTCGTCCGAATTCTCTATGGATAAACCTGGGACAAGGGCATTTTGAAAGACTAAGGAAAACTCTGAGACTATTAATGGCCTTGAAAGGCCTTTTAAGACAAACTAAAACCACAAACTGTGCCCAGGCAGAGGAGTGATGGCACATGTTAGTCCCAGGCTGTGACTGGGCACCAGAGAAGCACATCCGATGCCATGACACACCCTCACCAGGCAGCTGGCCAGCACTGAAACCTCCCCAAAAGGTGTCCAAGCTCTGTATCCATTTCGCTTACCTCTTGCTCCTCACCCTCTTCTCTGAAGTCATACTTGAACACAAGGAAAACGATTGCAGGCTGGGTGCTGTGCTGAGTCGCTCAGTCGTGTCCAACTCTTTGTGACTCCGTGGACTGTAGCCTGCCAGGCTCCTCTGTCCATAGGATTTCCCAGGCAAGGATACTGGAGTGGGTTGCCATTCCCTTCTCCAGGGGCTCTTCCTGACCCAGGGATTGAACCCAGGTCTCCTGCACTGCAGGCAGATTCTTCTGCCTTCCATCTGCCTTCCTAATATTTAATAAATAGTATTTGCCATATGCTGTGTCTTCCCTTAGACAGTGTCTTCTCTGCAAAGGTGTAAAGGAACGTGCATTGAGCAGTGACGCCAATGGAAATTGTCACCTGCTGCCATTTTCATGCTCTGTCCCTCCTGCCTTGACCTCTGTCCTGAGGGCACAGGTCCCTGCCCGCTCCCCCACTGAAGCTCAAGGAGACAGCATGGTGGACCCAGCAGCAGACCAAAGTAACCAAGGCCAAGGGACCTGCGGTGTCCAGCCTCTCCAGGGATGAAGTCCTTGCACACTGTTGACCGTCCTGTTGGCCCTTTTGGATGGGGCTCTCCCTCCCACCCACACCCCTGCCCCCAAGGTACAGGGCCCTTTCGAGTCAAAAGAAAGTGAAGTGTTACTCACTCCATCATGTCTGACTCTTCATGACTCCATGCACTGCAGCCCTCCGGCCCCTCTGTCCATGGAATTCTCCAGGCAAGAATACTAGAGTGGTTGCCATTCCCTTCTCCAGGGGGTCTTCCCTACCCAGGGATCAAACCCAGGTCTCCTGCATTGCAGGTGGATTCTTTACCATCTGAGCCACCACGGATCTGGCCTTTATTTAAGGTGCTGCTAACTGGATTTCTTCAGGAGTGGGGTCCATTCCCACCTAGACCCCAGGTCAGCCCAGAAATCAGCTCACTGGACGTTCCTCTTCTCTCCAGCCTGCTAGGTATCTTCAGCCTAGCAAAGGGCTGCCTCCAGTCATCAGCTGGCTTCTGACCTCAGATTGGAGGCAAATGGGCTGAGTGGGCTGAACCACTCCCCTAGGGGCTCACCGCACTAGGGCAGCCCCCAGGCCCCTGGTGTAGGTTACAGAGATGTTGGTCGGTTTCCAGTGTTGACGTTTCAGTACAGAGCAAGAGCAGTCGAAGCGGGACGCCCATGTCTTCCATGTCCTTCCTGCCATGCTCAGAAGGGTCCCCGGTGGGTGGCGGCTCCTCCCTGGAGCCGGGTGACCAATTTGGGGGCTGAGACCTGGCCTGCTGTTAACCTGCACCCCGTATGGCCACATTCTGCACGCCTGTGAGGTTTCCCGGGCCCCACCTGGTACTTCCCCTGAGGCTCCAAGGCCAAGCACTTCCGAAGGAAACTGGGGGACACATGAAACCCACACCCCGATAATGGGGACCCGGGAGTAGGGGTCTGCAGAGGACGCAGCCGCAACCGTGCTGCTCTTAAGGAGTTTCAGAACAGCGCTAGAACCAAGCCTGTTGGGAGGAGGCGAGAAGAGGGGGACCAGCGCGAAGGCGGCTGTGCGCTCGTACGAGGAAGGGCAGGCTCTCCTCGGGGACGAAACGGTTAAGCCTCCCGCAGCGCCCTAGGCATCCGGTAGGGGTCGCGCGCCGGCGAGAGCGCCGGCGCTCGCGGGCGGGCCTCCGGCGGCAGGGGCCCCTGACGTCACCGCCCCACGGTCGCCATGGCGACGGCCTCATCAGCGCGCGCGTCAGAGCCGCCAGTCTCTTGGCAACCGCCCGATCTCCCGCTCTCCCTCCGCCTGGCGCTCGGCCGCGCGTCGCTCTGGCGTCAAAAGGACGTCAATGGGGATGTATCAATCCGGCGGCGGCGGCGTGGGCGGGGCCGCCGTG
>SJYR01001344.1:401847-453500 GCA_006410655.1 Kobus ellipsiprymnus
CGGACGGCGCGTGCGGCTGGAGAGCGCGGCTCTAGGCTCAGAGCTGACATGCGGCGCGGCCCGGGCGGCAGGCGGCGGAGCAGCTGGTGGCCGGGCAGAGCGAACGGCCGAGCGGGCGGCGGGGGCCGCGGGGCGAGCGGCGTCCCAGCCTCGGCGCTCCGAGGGCGGCGGAGGTGAGGCGCGGCCCGGTGGGCCGGTGGCCGCCGCCGGGCTCGGGGATGCGGGCTCGGCGGCCCCGCAGGTGCGCGCGCGGGGTTTTCGGGCCGGGGCGCCGCCGCCGGCTTCCCCTTTGTTGTGAGGTAGACAGCGGGGGGCCATGGGAGCGAGGATCCAGGGTTCAGCATGGAGTCGGGCGCGGGCGGCGGTCCACGCGCCCCGCGGGGCTTGGGACCCGGAGCAGCGGATCCGACTGCGGGCGGCGGGCGTAGGAGCGGGGCGCACGGATCCCGGCTCGGGGCTCACGGTGGAGCAAGTCGCCGGTGGGGGCGGTGGCCGCGGGTCCGCGAGTCCGGGGGTCGGGTCTGCAGACGCCGAGCTGAGCGCGCCCCCCGCCCGCAGGTGCGGCCCGGAACCATGGTGATCATGTCAGAGTTGAGCGCGGCCCCCGCGGGCTCGGGCCAGGGCCAGCAGAAGCCTCTCCGGGTGGGCTTCTACGACATCGAGCGGACCCTCGGCAAGGGCAATTTCGCGGTGGTGAAGCTAGCCCGGCATCAAGTCACCAAAACGCAGGTGCGTGGGGGGGGGGGGCGGAACCCCCGGGTGGACCCTCCGCGGGTGGATACCCCCTTTCCCTGGAGCCGGGGAAGCTGGTGAAATCCCTGCTTGTGGGGTCCGTCGTCCCAAGGTCGAAACGCTGACAGTTTTTATCAGTTTGGTAAAGAAAAAAAATGCGATATGTTATGATTATGCGTAATTTGTACAAATACTGGGGAGTAGCAAAGAGGATAATGACCAAATACCCAGGAGTACAGCTGGAGCCTGTAAAACGAGTCTGCAGAGACTTAAGACATTTATTAAACTTTGACTTTTTTGGTTACTTTTGTTATTTTCCTAAGTTTTTGTGACCTTTGGGGACATGAAGTGTTTTAGAAATTAACCTGCAAAAAATGTAGTGTGTAAATTAGCTTAAGGCAGAGAGTTTTATTTCAACAAAATATCCTTTATTAATAATTTGTAGGTTGCAATAAAAATAATCGACAAAGCACGATTAGATTCAAGCAATTTGGAGAAAATCTATCGAGAGGTTCAGATCATGAAGCTTCTGAATCATCCTCACATTATAAAGCTCTATCAGGTAAGGATTCAAGTGTGCGTCCCACTGTTACTTCTGGCAAGTGTATCATTTTTTAATTTTCAACAACTTAAGTCGACAATTTCTGAAGGTTGTCTCACTGGGTGGGAGTCAGGGAGTTGATTGTAGAAGGTAAAGAGATTGATTTTTGTGAGCTGTGCACTTATTTTTTCTTGCTTTTGGATCATAATCCAGATTTGCTTCATTAAAGTTTTATTTGATATTTTTACTTGCTCCAGTTTCGGATGCGTGGAGGTCAATTGTTAAATTTACTATGAAAACAAACAAAAAAACCACACAGATTTCTGTATTGTTGAGAGTCAACCATGTAGTGTGAAAGGACAAATTTGAGTCTAGACACTTCCACCTTGGCAGATTTTTATTAAACTTTAAGACTAACTGCTCTTACCAGTTTTTGTAAACTTACCTAAGCCAAGGCAGCAGTGAGCATTTGTCTCTTCTGCTTCAACCCTCCCATCAGACATGGAGACATAACACACCTGTGCCCAGGTGAGAGCAGAGGAAGTGGAGTGAAGTCATTCAGTCGTGTCCGACTCTTTGTGACCCCATGGGACTCTTTGTGACCCCATAGGATTTTCCAGGCAATAGTACTGGAGTGGATTGCCATTTCCTTCTCCAGGGGATCTCCCCGACCCAGGGATCGAACCCGGGTCTCCTGTATTGCAGATAGAGACCTGATATCTAATCCACATTGAGGACGCGCCTCACCCTGTCCGCCTGTTGGTTTGCTNAGGCAATAGTACTGGAGTGGATTGCCATTTCCTTCTCCAGGGGATCTCCCCGACCCAGGGATCGAACCCGGGTCTCCTGTATTGCAGATAGAGACCTGATATCTAATCCACATTGAGGACGCGCCTCACCCTGTCCGCCTGTTGGTTTGCTTTGTGACTTTATTTTTGTTCTCCTGTTAAGACTAATACATTGTACCTTTGGAAACAAGGTGCTGATTTAATTAGGACAGCAGAGCAATCTCTTCCTTAGCCAGCCACTTCTGTAGAATGAACTTAGATCTACTTCGGAAGGATGTGTTCTTTGCATTCACCCAGTTGTGTTGGGTATAAGTTCCTTTTGAGGAGTCTCATAAAACCCTGTGGATCCGTGATGAATAGAGGACGGTGTGTGTGGGGGGGGGTGTGCCCTTGGCAAGGTGGGGTAGAGAGAGGACTGTGATTGAAGTGACCCTGGGGAAGGCTGCTGCCCTCGGTTACAGTGAAGGATGAGGGAGTCACAGGGCTTGTGTTCCCCTAGTGACAGTTTACTCGGTGGCGTTAAGTGCACAGCCCACGTCATGTGCGCCCCGGTTCATGTTTTGTTTCTGTTGTCGTTTTTGCGTCGTGAGGCCAAGATAAGATGCTTCCTCCACGGCCACTGATGTCAGTGCCTGTGCAATGTGCCCGCCCCGTTTCCGCAGGAGTGGGCTAAAGCCTGCCTGCCTTTGACTTTGCCGGGGGGGATGAGCCAGGGCCTTCCCTGTCTTCCTGTCCTCCGCTGACCCCGGGCAGGAGGAGCCCGGGTAGCCAGATGCCCGGGCCCTGGGATCCACGTTGAGGTCTTTTCTGGGGGTGAATTTGCTCACTGCTCCGGGAGCTGCTGTTGGGAGACAGGCTCAGCGGGCAGCAATGATTGTACAGCTTTCGTTTTGACACTAGTGTCTAATTTGCATCCAGCTGGCCCAGGCCCCAGAACCTTGGTGAGACACTTCAACTCTTTCCTCGAGGTTTTTTTTTTTTTTTTTAACTTCAAACATGTTGACTCTTAAATCTTTCTGCCTCTTTTTTTAAACTGAGGAAAGGGATAAACTTACAAGTCCCTCCGCCACACAGGTCCAGGGCAGTTACAATTGTAGCTAAACTGCACTGTGTTTGCTCTTCTCTTTAAGTTTATGGCTCAAAGTACCTTTTTAAAGGAATAATTACATTTTGAACCTCAAAGAGCTCTTTTTTAAATAAGGATAACTTCCTCTGAAATAGTCCCTGGTGGTCCAGTGGTTAACACTTTGCCTTCCAATGCAGGGGTTGTGGGTTGGATCCCTATAAAGGCAGCTAAGATCCACATACTTCGAGGCCAAAAAAACGGAAACATAAAACAGAAGCAATATTGTAACAAATTCAATAAAGAGTTTAAAAAATGAACTATTTTAAAATACATATACATGAGTCTGTTTCACTCCTTTCAGTACCAAAGATTTGAATTTGACCTTGTTTCTTAGTTATGTTTTAAACTCTTAAAAAAATCTTTTTTTCAACATGAAATAAAATTCTTGGATCAGTAAACGAACCTTTAAGGTGTGTTTAACATTGGCTGTTGCTATTGACACACGCTGAGCGGTTTGCTGTACAGAAAATAGCCTTTCATAGCTTACCTGGCAAAGCCGGCCTCTCTCAGCCTAATGTATCAGGTCAGTAACGAAAGTAGGGAGGGGAACTTATCTATTATTCAACTTGTGCCGGCCCTAGGCATGGATAATCTGTTGTCTGCTCAGCTTCTGGTAGAAAGGCCTCACAGAACTCTCACCATCTATTTTACTTCTGGGGCCTGCAGAGCCTTCACTTTGGGTGAGGAAAGTGAGTTAAAAATATGGTAGAGGCAAGTAGCAGTCCGAGCAGATGTTTTTGGAAGCAGATGCATATTGAGGTGGACAGGTTAGTGAGGAGCTCACATCTAACTTTAAAAAACTTCCCCCGAGTAGGAAGTCCCTTTGTCTCTTTATTGCGGAAGTTTTTTCTTTTCTTTCCCTATTTTTTGAAATAACAAATATACTTATTCTGGAGAAGTTAAAAATTTACAGGGTTTCAAGCGGATTCTTTATACCATTGTTATGTTCGTTTTTCACATGATTAAGTGTTGCTGCTGCTGCTGCTGCTAAGTCGCTTCAGTCATGTCCGACTCTGTGCGACCCCATAGATGGTAGCCCACCAGGCTCACCCGTCCCTGGGATTCTCCAGGCAAGAGTACTGGAGTGGGTTGCCATTTCCTTCTCCAATGCATGAAAGTGAAAAGTGAAAGTGAAGTCGCTCAATCGTGTCCGACTCTTAGCGACCCCATGGACTGCAGCCCACCAGGCTCCTCCGTCCACGGGACTCTCCAGGCAAGAGTACTGGAGTGGGGTGCCACTGCCTTCTCCGTGATTAAATGTTAGGTCTTTGTTTTTTTAGGTTATGGAAACAAAGGATATGCTGTACATTGTCACTGAATTTGCAAAAAATGGAGAAATGTTTGGTAAGCCATGCTGATTTTTGATATCTATTGGGAAGAAATGGTAGTAACTTGTTCCCATTCGCCCCTCCAGTGGTGGGGTCTCCCCAGCGTTCTTTCCCTGTGCCCCGAGCGATGACTGGACTCTTGGGTTTGGGGCTAGAGCTTCGTTTTTTCTCTCCTCAGATTACTTGACCTCCAACGGGCACCTGAGCGAGAGTGAAGCCCGGAAGAAGTTCTGGCAGATTCTGTCAGCCGTGGAGTACTGCCACAGCCACAACATTGTCCACCGGGACCTAAAGACGGAGAACCTGCTGCTGGACGGCAACATGGACATCAAGCTGGCCGGTGAGGGCCAGGAACGCGCTCAGTGGGAGGGGGGCCTGCGGGCGAGGGGGGCCGCGAGTGTGCTCTGTGGGAGGGGTGTACCTGCCTGCCGAGGGTCCGTGCTTTCCTGCACGAGCCTTTGAAACGTTGACCTTGTTGTTTCCACCACAACTTCATCGCCTGTTTCTTTGCCTCTCAGATTTTGGGTTTGGGAATTTCTACAACTCAGGGGAACCTCTGTCCACGTGGTGTGGAAGCCCCCCATACGCAGCCCCGGAGGTCTTCGAGGGGAAGGAGTATGAAGGCCCCCAGCTGGACATAGCGTCGTGCTGTACGTCCTCGTGTGCGGGTCTCTGCCCTTCGATGGGCCCAACCTGCCAGCGCTGCGGCAGCGGGTGTTAGAAGGCCGCTTCCGCATCCCCTTCTTCATGTCCCGAGGTAGGTGAGGACCTGGCCTCCTCTGGGCACACGGGGCTGGCAGCCTGCTGGCCATGCGTTGGGTAGCCTGGGATGAGAGTCTGAGGGGAGGAGGAGGGATTCATTTCCTGCAAGGCCTGCTTGGCCATCTTCTGAGTCTGCGTTGGCCAGTTGAGCCAGTCGCGTGTCGCCGCGGGGTGTTTACCAGGCGCCTACGAGGCTGCTTATGGGGCTGGCCTGTCCCTTTGCAGGCTGTTGGGAAGCCGGCTGGGGCCCAGTGCCGCAAGTCTCACCCACCCCACACTAGGCTTTTCTCTTCCACCCTGATTGCTACTTAGTAACGTACAGGATGGGGGTTTAGGTGGTTCTCAGTCTAGTGGACTTGAGGACCACGCCCTCCAGGGCCTGATCCCTCAGCCGGTGGCTCTCTCTGATGGCAGTTCTCTTGGCCTCTGTGTTCTCTGGGATGGTCACTGGTCTGCTTGCCATTTGCCGGGGAGCGTATGCCCTGTAGGAGCCTAGGCGGGAGGTGGGAATGCATGAGCGTCAGCCCGTGTGCAGACTCAGTGCTCCGCTTCCATCTCCAGACTGCGAGACGCTGATCCGTCGCATGCTGGTGGTGGAGCCCGCCAAGCGCATCACCATCGCCCAGATCCGGCAGCACAGGTGGATGCAGGCCGAGCCGGCGCTGCTGCTGCCGGCCTGCCCAGCCTTCTCCCTGCTTGGCTACACCTCCAGCGTGGGTGACTATGACGAACAGGCCCTGGGCATCATGCAGACACTGGGCGTCGACCGAAAGAAGACCGTGGAGGTGAGCCACCTACCTGCCTGCCATGGTGGGTAAGGAGGGTACCTTCCCTGGGTGGCTGAATGGAGAAGCTGGCTCTTGCCAGCCAGGTTAGAATGGGAGCAGCATGGCTCATTTAAGGGCTGCTTGTCTGCTAGAAAGGGTACTCTCGTCCCCCCAGAATAACCCCGGAGTGGTCTCGTCAGGGACTGTCCCTTCTGCCAGCCCCTCTCTGACACCCCCCGCCCTCCTTCTCTGCCCCTAGTCACTGCAGAAGAGAAGCTACAACCACTTTGCAGCCATTTATTACCTCCTCGTGGAGCGGCTGAAGGAGTACCGGCTTGCCCAGCCAGCCCGCCCTGGCCCTGCCCGGCAGCAGAGGCCCCGGAGCACAGACCTCAGTGGTTTCGAGGTGAGGGGGCAGCGAGTGCCTTTGATTCCTCACCCCCCACCCGTGTCTCTGCCTTGGACTGTGTCCCCAAGTTAGTCCCCCTCTCAGACATCCCTAGGAGGGGTTGCAGGCTGAGCCCCGAGGTCACGTCCCCTCACCCGTTAGGCACTGGATAGGGGTCCCGTGTGAGCCGCTGGCAGACGGCATGATGGAGAGGGGGTGCCAGCCTCTGCTGGGGTTCTGACCCTGCCCATCAGCCCCCTGTACCTTCACTGCCCCTGTTGCCATCTCCCGGCTATTCCTTCTGGTCTCCCTGCTCAGCGAGGCGTTGGAGAAGGGGTGCGCATGTCTTGAGCCTGTCCGGCCACAGCTGATGCTTGTTAACTCAGAAACCAGCCTGGTCTGTCAGGTGATGCCGTGTTGCCAGTGGTCGTTCCTGCCTCTGTGCCTCACGGCCTCTGTCTTCGGCCCACAGGTGCCTCAGGAAGGCCTAGCTGGAGACGCTCTCCGTTCCACCCTGCTGTGCATGCAGCCCCAGACCCTGGGGCAGTCTGTCCTGCAGGCCGAAATGGACTATGAGCTCCACAGCTCCCTGCAGGTGTGTGAGTGCCTCGCGAGCGGCGTCCGGGGTGGGCGCGCCTGGCCCCGGGCAGTGGGGCCGCTCCCACGCCTGGCCTTACGGTCTGTGTGTGTCCCTCGCAGCCCCTGCTGCTCCCTGTGGACACCAGCTGTGGCGGGGTGTGCCGGCATCGCTCCGTCTCCCCGAGCAGCCTTCTGGACACGGCCATCAGCGAGGAGGCCAGGCCAGGCCCGGGCCTGGACGAGGAACAGGAGGTGCAGGAGCCCCTGCCCAGCAGCACAGGCCGGAGGCACACGCTGGCCGAGGTCTCCACCTGCTTCTCCCCGGGCGCTCCGCCATGTAAGTGTCGCCGGGGGCCACGCGCACACCTGACAGGTGGGCTTGGGGGCGGGGCAGCCTCTTCTGATGACAGTGCTCCGGATTTGCCATTCCTGGAGCACCCGAGGCCTTATGGACCATACTTAGACCTGACAGGGAGCTCTCGAGCATCAGGGCTAGAGGGGAATTTAGCTGTCCTCGGAGGCTGGCAGGACAGCTCCTTGGCCCAGGCCCCTCTGTGTCCTGGGTCCAAGCGCCACTGTCAGCTGTGGAGCCCCGAGGTGCTGGCTGTCAGGGCTCCCTGGACTTGGGTAGCCTCTGCCTGTCACAGACGTCCTATCCACAGAGTTGAGGGCAAGGGTGGTGGGGGATACAGCTACCTGCCCCATCAGAGGGCTGGGTTGGCAGGAGACGCTGCAGAGGACGCAGAGCCCCAGAGTGCTTAGACTCATGGTGAAGTGTTGAGCACTGGGGGTGGGTCTGGCCTCAGGGTCTAGGGCCTCAGCTGCACCCGCTTCCCTGCAGGTATTGTCGTCTCACCCTCCGCGGCCAGTCCTTGTGAAGGCACCAGCTCAGATAGCTGCCTGACCTCTGCGGGTGAGGGCCTAGCCGGGCTCAGCGGACACCTGACTGCTCATGGGCTGGTGGGCACCTGCTCCCCATTCAGATTGGCCTCACCCCTGCTGGGCACCCAGTCTGCCACGCCCGTGCTGCAGGCGCAGGGGGCCCTGCGAGGAGCTGCCCTGCTGCCTGTCAGCTTCCAGGAGGGCCGGAGGGCATCAGACACCTCGCTCACTCAAGGTGACTTTCCCTTTCATGCCCACTTCCACCTTCCTCAGGAGACCCGAGTGTATCCACCACCCCCGGGGGCAGGGCATCACTTTGTCCCTCATGGCAGGTGGCTATCCTCTCTCCAGGCAGTTCTGGCAGAGCAGCAGTGCCCCTCCGGGCAGGCCAAAGCTGCTGCCTGGGTTCTAGATGCCCTGGCTTCTAGGACAAACTCATGTGGTGGTCCTAAAAGCC
Organism: Kobus ellipsiprymnus; assembly: GCA_006410655.1. Lineage (NCBI taxonomy): Eukaryota > Metazoa > Chordata > Mammalia > Artiodactyla > Bovidae > Kobus > Kobus ellipsiprymnus. The sequence goes on from SJYR01001344.1 coordinate 410,198, forward strand.
CAAGAGATGCTTAGACGCCAGGCAGCAGGTCCCGACCTGGAGGACGGATGGTCAGGGAGGCCCTCGCTATGAAGGCAGTCCACATCAGGCTCTTCCAACGCCCCCTCAAGGCTTGTGGGATGCTGGGGCCCCCTGTTCTGCTCACTCCTGCCATACACAAAGGATCCACTGTCTGCCCAGATGTGTGCTTCTTCAGGGCTGGAATTGTTGTTCCAAACCAAACCCTAAAAGGGGATGATGTCCCAACTGTAGGAGGGGGGCCGTTGTGAAGTGATGGGGTGATTGGAGGGCCCCTTGACCCTGCAGGAAAGTGCTGACTCCCTCATCCCACCATGTCAGACCACGCAGCCCCCCCTTACTCCTCCCACGGCCTGGAAGCCCCAGCGAGCTACAGGCCATTGGTTCTGGGCTGGGGGACAGGTCTGGACACGTGTTGGTTTTGCCTCCCCCAGGGCTAAAAGCCTTCCGGCAGCAGCTGAGGAAGAACGCAAGGACCAAGGGGTTCCTGGGGCTGAACAAGATCAAGGGGCTGGCACGCCAGGTGTGTCAGCCCTCGTCCTCCAGCCGGGCCTCCCGGGGCGGCCCACATGCCTTCCAGCTGCCCGTGCAGAGCCCAGGCCTGCACGGCGGTGGAGCTGGCAGCTGGGAGGGCAGGGGCATGCTGGAGGACGTGCTGCAGCAGCAGAGGTAGGCCCATGGGCACCGGCTGAGACCTGGGCAGGGCTCACAGACCTTGGGGACTCCTGAGTAACGTTAGACCTGAGCTCCTTCCCTGTGGCTGGGGGCGGAGGCGGGGTGCATCGGCTGGTGGGAGAGGGAGGGGGCAGCGAGTAAGAATGTCATGTCTGGCTGGCATCTCTGAGCTGCTCTGAAAGCAGGAGGGGGAAGGAAATGTCAGGAATTGCTCAGGGATTAGTCACACAGAATGGCGTGTTCTGAGCAGCCCCAGCCCGCGGTCCTGCGGGGTAGGCCCTCCAGCTCTGGCAGGTGGAAACCCGATCGTGTGGCAATCTGGCTGGGCGGTGGGGGGAGCCGTGGGCCTCCAGCCGGCCGGCACTGACCTGCTCCCCCTGTCCCTTGGTCTGGCCAGGTTGCTTCAGTTACAGCACCACACAACGGCCCCAGCCAGCTGCCAGCCAGCCCCCTTGGTCCTCGCCCCCTGCGACGGCGCCCTCCACGTGTCAGGACTGCAGAAGGATCTGGGGCTGGGGCCCAGCCCTCTGCTGCCGCCCCATCTGCTCCAGGCTGGCGTCTCCCCGGTGGCCTCGGCTGCCCAGCTCCTGGATGCCCACCTGCGCATCAGTGGCTCCACGGCTCCCAGCCCTGCCGCAGCAGCCCCCCAGCCACGCTTTGCCATGCTGCCCGTGAGCCTGGAGCCCACAGGGCTGCCCCACGGGGACTGTGAGATGGAAGACCTGACCTCAGGCCCACTGGGCACCTTCGTCCTGGTGCAGTGAAGGCCCCAGCTAGGGCAGCTGACTTCTTGAAGCAATAATTTCAGAGTTATGTGAAGATGGTTCCTGATGCAAAGCCAATAACTTTCCAGAAGAGAAACAAGCAATATGTTTGGTGTTTTGGATTTTTTAGTTTTTTTTTTTTTTTCTTGCACTGAGCAACTGTAACTCCGAGTAGAGACTGGAAACTTTTTGAAGAAAAATAATAATCCAGGGGCCTGTTGTTGGGACCGGTGGATGGGATGGGGAGGAGGGCAGTGGGTGGAGCCGGCAGTGGTATGGGCAGGGTCACAGGGGGGTGGCCAGTTGGCCCCAGGAAACCATGGTGTGAGCTGTGTGTCTCCATTGTGTGTGTATGTGCATGTGTGAGTGTGGATTAGTGTTTTTCTTGTTTTTTTTTTCCACAATTCTCCACTTCCTGAAACACTTACACTTCACTTGAAAACTGTGAACTTTCCGCTTTACGTATCAGTTTTTGAAAAGCTCTAACCTCTGGTCCAAGAGAAGACGGTCTACGAGTTCTTGGAATTCTCTCCCCTGAAATCAGAACCCAGAGGATAGCTTTTCTTATCTTTCAAGAGCATGTTGTATAGACACCTCGGGAGTTAATTTTCCAGGATTCTTCAGAGGGGCTGCAGAGAGGAACCCGAGTGAGGTAGAGTGAGGTGGAGGCTCTCCTTGGTAACTTGGGCGCCCTCAGGGGAGTCAGCCAGGGAGGTTTCCTCCTCCTGCACCTCTTATTTCCGCTGCTAATTAAGTTTTTATGCATTTCATTATCAGGGTCCAAAAAGAACAACTGACTGGGGGTGGGGAATGTGCAATATGGCGAGTCTGTGATGGGGGTGGCCGGTGTGGGGCTGCTTGTGGTGGGGGGACAGCCCGCCCTGTCCGGGCCCTGCGCTCGGTGGGCTTTCGTTTTAGGAAAGTGAAATGAGAGGTTAGGTCAGTGTTGTTCAAGCTTTGTTCCTTTTTTAAAGCAAATACTGTACATGTATATACATAGGAAACAAACATACACTACTTATTTTTTATACTTTTTACTACATTTTTGTGTTCCCTGGTTTGAACGTCCTTCTCTGGTAACGTGATGACGCACCTGGCGCCAGGTCCAGGTGGAGGCGGGGCCAGCAGGCAGCAGACAGGTGCGTGCTCACCCGGCAGGGAAACTCAGGTGGTAGCCGCTGGACTGAGCAGGAGAGCCACGGCTCCCACCCCTGCAGCTGGTCAGGGCCATCCGTCCCCACCCCCCCCACGCCCCCCTCAACCCAGGTGCCTTCAGCTCACCTCGGCTCTCGCCACCTGCAGCGTTAGGCCCGGGCGATGCTGGCCCGGGAAGGGGGCCCTGTAGAAGCCAAAGATTGCTGAGGCCAGGTGGTGGCCCAGCCTGCGTGTTCCCGGCTCCCAGCCCTGCTGTTGATGCTGCTGCTGCTCCGGGGCTGCTTCAGGGTCAGGACAAAGGACTCCATGCGCCCGGCGGCTGCCAGGTCATCCAAGCCTCTCGTGACTTGCACCAGGAGACTGCCGGAGGCCCTGGGGCTCCAGCTCAGCCCCCTCCAGAGGCACCATCAGCCCCCACGAGGCCGCCCCACCCCAACCCCTCGACGCATCTGTTCGAATGCCATCGATCAAAGGCCTCAGAACTGTGATAAGCACTTTACTCTCACTGCAGTTTTCTCTCGTCGCTGTCAGGCGTGTCTCATGTTGTGTCCGGCGTGTGCGACGCGTGTGCGGCAGGATTCTTGGCGGCGCTGTCCTGCGAACTGAACGCGGGGGCCTGTCCTGGGCACCGTGCTATGTGATGAAGCTGTACATAGTTTGGGATTTTTTTTTTTTTTTTTACCATAACTGAATTATTTTATTTCTTATGTTCACGTGAGAAACATATGCCAAATGATTAGTGGATGTATGTTTTTTAATTTAATATTTAAATAAAAAGTTTGGGGAAAAACCTTGACTTCTTCCCCTGGTTCTTTGTGGGCTCCCTCCTTCTAAGCCACTCCCTCCAGGTTCGATGAGTCTCAGGTCTTAGAGGACAGGGTGAAGTGCCAGCTCCCATGCCTTGCTGAGCCTCAGACCCAGGTTCTTAGCTGCTAGGAGCAGAAGGTGCTTGGTGGTCCAGGCTGGGGGGTGGCCTACTGGTTCTCAGACCCCTTGAGCCCAGGTGGCAGTGCTGCCAATCAGCTGGAGGTCTTAACTGCCAGGTCTGTTTTCAGCCTGTTCTCTTCTCCCAGGGTACCATTCATACTTCCCTCTTTAGCCTTAATGTTCTCTGGATCCACCTGTAAATCAAGGCTTCGGAATAATCTCACAGCCAAACTATTTCCCAGTTTTTAAAGTTGGTGTCACCACTTTCTAGCAGTAAGGCAGTTATGGCTGCTAGACAAACAAAGGGTACTCTTCACTTGGATGCCCGGCAACTCTTTTTTTGGTAAAAAAGTAATTCTTGAACCTTTTCATACCAATTAGGATGATCATTATTAAAAAAAAATAGTATTTTCAAAGATGCAGAAATTGGACCCCTTTTGCATTGCTTGTGGGGACACGCAATAGTGCAGCTGCTGTGGAAAACAGTACTGGAGTTCTTCAAATAAACAAGCACCATGTCATCCAGCAATCCCACTTCCGGGCATAGACCCAAAAGAACTGGATGTGGAGTCTCAGCTATCTCTACACCTGTGTTCATGGCAGCGTATTCACAAGAACCAAAATGTCCAAGCAACCCAGTGTCCATAGGTGAATGGGTGGATTAATCGAATGTGGTCCATCCACACAATGGAATATCTGTGTGTGTGTCTGCATGTGCACACTTGTGCTCAGTTGTGTCTGACTGTGATCCCATGGACCATAGCCCTCCAGGCTCCTCTGTTCATGGAATTTTCCAGGCAAGAATACTGGAGTAGGTTGCCGCTTCCTTCTCCAGGGGATCTTCCCAACCCAGGGATTGAACCCCCATGTCTTGTGTCTCCTGCATTGGCAGGTGGATTCTTTACCACTGCGCCACTTGAGAAGACTGGGATTCCCAGGTGGCTCAATGGTAAAGAATCCACCTGCCAAGCAGGAGATGTGGGTTCGATCCCTGGGTCGGGAAGATCCCCTGGAGAAGGAAATAACAACACGCGCTAATATTCTTGCCTGGAACATTTCCATGGACAGAGAAGATTGGGGGCTACAGTCTGAGGGGTCACAAGAGTTGGACAGGACTGAACGACTAAACAGCAACAATGGAATATTGTTCAGCCTTAAAAAGGAAAGAGATTCTGATATCTGCTATGACACAGATAAACCTTGAGCTTGACGCTCAGTGACAGAGCCGGGCATAAAAGAACAGACCCTGTGTAATCTCTTTACCAGAGGCCCCTGGAGGAGTCAGACCCATAGAGATGGAAAGTAGGACAGCAGCAGCCAGGGGCTGGGCACGGATAGGGAGTGAGTGTTTCATGGGGACAGAGTCTCAGTTTGGAGATGCTGGAAACTCCAGCAATGGATGGTGTGGATTGTTGCACAATAATGTGAATGTACCCAGTGCCACTGAAATATACACTTAAGTAGTTAAGATTGTAAATTTTGTGTGTATTTTACCAAAATGAAAAGAAGAAAGATTCTTTCAGGGGGAGATGGAGACCCACGGGATGTCAGGACTCTGTCCTGGGCTTACGGATCTGCTCACAATTCCTTTCCTGTCCCCAAAATAGGAGGCCACTGGCCACGGGACTTGTGAGGCTTGCAGTGTGTGAAGGGGGCTTTGGCCCCACAACCTATGGCTTGCTCTCCCAGCGTTTCTGCACGTGGACAATCCCACCTCGGGCATTTCACGCGGTGTCAGTGCCGTGGAAGTATGCATTCCTGGCGGGGGGCCCGGGGTGTGGCAAGGCTGGACTAGGCTTTGGTACGTCCTTTAGCACATGATGGCACGTCTGGGCTTGGGTAGTGACCATGCTGTGGCTGGCTTCCTCGTGTTCAGTGCAGTGCACCTCACAATGCCATCTTCCTCTTGAGATGTGAGCACTAACAACCACGGACCGTGTAGCGTAGCACCTGACACGTGGGGAGCTCCCAGGAACACACTGACCCTGAAGGACGTGCCCTTCAGGGTGTCTGCAGGGTCACCACAGCCAGAGGACGCATGTCCACCAGGGAGGAAGGCCAGTGCAGCGAGTGGCCCAGGCCCCGCTCCATCTGCCTGCTTCTGTTGAAAATGCTGATTCCTCCTGCAGCAGTGCCATATCCGTGTGGTTTTACTGCCCAGAGCTCCAGGGGACAGTCCTCCAGAGCCCACCCTGCTTTAGGAGAAAACATTTTTGGGTGTTCAGAAACATGGTCAGTTTGAGTGAGACTGACTTCTAGGGGAGGGGACAGAGGGAAGGATTTGGAGGGGACAGAGTGGTGGAAGTTCTGGACTGGAGCTGAGGGCTCATCTCCCCCAGAGAACCTGACCGAAGAGGAACTGGCTTGCTTGCTGAGTTCAGTTGCTCAGTCCAGTTGCTCAGTCATGTCCAACTCTTTGTAACGCCATGGACTGCAGCATGCCAGGCTTCCCTGTCCATTACCAACTGCCAAAGCTTGCTCAAACTCCTGTCCATCGAGTTGGTGATGCCAACCTACCATCTCATCTTCTGTCGTCCCCTTCTCTTCTTGCCTTCAGCATCAAGGTCTTTTCCAATGAGTCAGTTTGCATCAGGTGGTCAAATTATTGGAGTTTCAGCTTCAGCATCAGTCCTTCCAGTGAATATTCAGGACTGATTTCCTTTAGGATGGACAGGCTTGATCTCCTTGCAGTCCAGAGGACTCTCAAGAGTCTTCTCCAACACCACAGTTCAAACGCATCAATTCTTTGGTGCTCAGCTTTCTTTATGGTCCAACTGTCACATCCATACATGACTACTGGGAAAACCAGAGCTTTGACTAGGCGGACCTTTGTTGGCAAAGTAATGTCTCTGCTTTTTAATATGCTGTCTAGGTTGGTTATAGCTTTCCTTCCAAGGAGCAAGCATCTTTTAATTTCATGGCTGCAATCACCATCTGCAGTGATTTTGGAGCCCAGAAAAATAAAGTCTCTCACTGTTTTCACTGTTTCCCCATCTATTTCCCATGAAGTGATGGGACCAGATGCCATGATCTTAGTTTTCTGAATTTGAGTTTTAAGCCAGCTTTTACACTCTCCTCTTTCACTTTCATCAAGAGGCTTTTTAGTTCCTCTTCACTTTCTGCCATAAGGGTGGTGTCATCTGCATATCTGAGGTTATTGATATTTCTCCTGGCAATCTTGATTCCAGCTTGGGCTTCCTCCAGCCCAGCGTTTTGCATGATGTACTCTGCATGGAAGTTAAATAAACAGGGTGACAATATACAGCCTTGATGTTCCCAATACGGAACCAGTCTGTTGTTCCATGTCCAGTTCTGTTTCTTCTTGACCTGCATGCAGATTTCTCAGGAGGCACGTAAGATAGTCTGGTATTCCCATCTCTTTCAGAATTTTCCACAGTTTGTTGGGATCCACATGGTAAAATGCTTTGGCGTAGTCAATAAAGGAGAAATAGATGTTTTTCTGGGACTCTCTTGCTTTTTCGATGATCCAGTGGATGTTGGCAATTTGATCTCTGCTTCCTGTGCCTTTTCTAAATCCAGCATGAATATCTGGAAGTTCATGGTTCACATACTATTCAAGCCTGGCTTGGAGGATTTTGAGCATTACTTTGCTAGAGTGTGAGATTAGAGCAATTGTGCAGTAGTTTGAACATTCTTTGGCCTTGCCTTTCTTTGGAATTTGGATGAAAACTGACCTTTTCTAGTCGTGTGGCCACTGCTGAGTTTTCCAGATTTGCTGGCATTTTGAGTGCATCACTTTCACAGCATCATCTTTTAGGATTTGAAATAGTTTAACTGGATTTCCATCACCTCCACTAGGTTTGTTTATAGTGATGCTTCCTAAGGCTCCCTTGACTTTGCATTCCAGGATGTCTGGCTCTAGGTGAGTGATCACACCATCATGGTTATCTGGGTCGTGAAGATCTTTTTTGTATAATTCTTCTGTGTATCCTTGCCACCTCTTCTTAATATCTTCTGCTTCTGTCAGGTCCATACCATTTCTGTCCTTTATTGTCACCATCTTTGCATGAAATATTCCCTTGGCATCTCTAATTTTCTTGAAGAGATCTCTAGTCATTTCCATTCTATTGTTTTCCTCTATTTCTTTGCATTGATCACTTTCTTATCTCTCCTTGCTATTCTTTGGAACTCTGCATTCAGATGGATATATCTTTGCTTTTCTCCTTTGCCTTTCACTTTTCTTTTCTCATCTATTTGTAAGTCCTCCTCAGACAACCATTTTGCCTTTTTGCATTTCTTTTTCTTGGGGATGGTCTTGATCACTGCCTCCTGTACAATGTCTGAACCGCCATCTAGTTCTCAGGTACTCTATGAGATCTAATCCCTTGAATCTGTCACTTCTACTGTATAATCATAAGGGATTAAATTTCATGGCATCTGGTCCCATCACTTCATGGGAAATAGATGGGGAAACAGTGGCAGACTTTGTTTTTTGCAGACGGTGATTTGTTCACCATCTTTGTTCACTGCAGATGGTGATTGCAGCCATGAGATTAAAAGACGCTTACTCTTGGAAGGAAAGTTATGACCAACCTAGATAGCGTATTCAAAAGCAGAGACTACTTTGTCAACAAAGGTCCGTCTAGTCAAGGCTATGGTTTTTCTAGTGGTCATGTATGGATGTGAGAGTTGGACTGTGAAGAAAGCTGAGCACCAAAGAAATGATGCTTTTGAAATGTGGTGTTGGAGAAAACTCTTAAGAGTCCCTTGAACTGCAAGGAGATCCAACCAGTCCATTCTGAAGGAGATCAATCCTGGGTGTTCATTGGAAGGGCTGATGCTGAAGCTGAAGCTCCAGTACTTTGGCCACCTCATGCGAAGAGTTGACTCATTGGAAAAGACTCTGATGCTGGGAGAGATTGGGGGCAGGAGGAGAAGGGGATGACAGAGGATGAGATGGCTGGATGGCATCACTGACTCGATGGACGTGAGTTTGAGTCAACTCCGGGAGTTGATGATGGACAGGGAGGCCTGGCATGCTGCGATTCATGGGGTCGCAAAGAGTCAGACACGACTGAGCGACTGAACTGAACTGAATGGTCTAGTGGTTTTCCCTACTTTCTTCCATTTAAGTCTGAATTTGGCAATAAGAAGTTCATAATCTGAGCTGCAGTCAGTTCACAGTCTTGTTTTTGCTGAATGTATAGAGCTTCTCCATCTTCTGCTGCAAAGAATATAATCAATCTGATTTTGGCAGTGACGATCTGGTGAGGTCCATGTGTAGAGACTTCTCTCGTGTTGTTGGAAGAGGGTGTTTGCTATGACTAGTGTGTTCTCTTGGCAACTCTGTTACTCTTTGCCCTGCTTCATGCTGTACTCCAAGGCCAAACTTGCCTGTTACTACCGGTATCTCTTGACTTCCTACTTTTGAATTCCAGTCCCCTATAATGAAAAGGACATCGTTTTGGGGTGTTAGTTCTAGAAGGTCTTGTAGGTCTTCGTAGAATAATTCAACTTCAGCTTCTTCAGCATTACTGGTTGGGACATAGACTTGGATTAATGTGATATTGAATGGCTTGCTTGGGGTGGAAGGAAAAATTGTTAGTCCATTCGTTTTCAAATGTTTAAATTTTGTTTTGGTGATACTGGGTCTTCACTGCAGTGCACAGGCTTTCTCTAGTTGCTGTGTATGGGTTTTCCTTGGGGAGTATGGACTCGGTACTTGCGGTGCACAGGCTTTCTCTAGTTGCCGTGTATGGGTTTTCCTTAGGGAGTATGGACTCGGTACTTGCAGTGCACAGGCTTTCTCTAGTTGCCGTGTATGGGTTTTCCTTGGGGAGTATGGACTCGGTTCTTGTGGTGCACTGGCTTTCTCTAGTTGCCGTGTATGGGTTTTCCTTAGGGAGTATGGACTCGGTACTTGCAGTGCACAGGCTTTCTCTAGTTGCCGTGTATGGGTTTTCCTTGGGGAGTATGGACTCGGTTCTTGTGGTGCACTGGCTTCTCTAGTTGCAGTGCGCGGGCTTAGTTGCCCCAAGGCATGTGGAATCTTAGTTCCCTGACCAGGGATCAAACGCACGTACCCTGCGATTAGAAGGTGGATTCTTAACCACTGGACCACCAGGGAAGTAAGTCCCCCATTAATTTTCCTTCCAGAGTGGCAGCAGGGAGTCTCAGATGCCCATGGGGAGCACAGCCAACCTGCAGCATGACCTTTGACTTTGGGAGGGGTCCTGAAGAGGTTATCTGGGATGGAGATGTCTTTAGGGGACCCACCTTAGGTTTTCCAGGTCTGGCTCTGTGGGCTACCATCTGTGGTGAGAGGAGGCAAAGGGAAACAGACAGGCCTGGAGGACAGTGGAGGAGTAAAGGGGAAGGGAAGAGGGAGGGAAAGGAAGGAGGAGGGGAGGAGGAGGAGGAGTGTGGAGGGAGAAAAAGTGAGCCTGTTCAATCCCCCCTCCCTTAGGGGAACTCCCAAGTCTCAGTCTGACTCATTCTTTAATTATCGTCATTTCATTTATTTGAAGGTGAGTTCTGTAAAAAATAGACACGTCACTCAGGAGGCCCCGGGTGACAGAGCTCTGCCCCCACTGTCTTTGAGGAGCCGTGTTCTAGGGTGAAGCCTGCAAGTAGGTTCCAGGCCAGCGCTGCTTCTCCAGCAGTCTCAGGGCGGGGGCGAGGGGGTTTGATTCAGCTGGAGAGCAAGGTACCTTCCCTCCTTTGGTGGGTGTGTCCACCTCCAGTGGCAAAGGGTATGTGAAAATTCTGGGACTCCTGGTGCCCTGGATTGAGATTTGAAGGGAATGTGAGAACCCAGAGACGAGGTGTCCCGAGAGCCAGTCAGCTTTGCTTGATACACAGTGAAACCCACCTGCCATGTCATCAGTGAGCTTTGACCAGGCAAAGATGGTGTGATGACCACTAAAACCAATATACACGCTTAATCACCCGGAGTGGCCCAGGTCCTCTCCTGGCTCCAGGCAGCTGCTGGCCAGCTCTCATCTCTGTGTGTCAGTTTGCATCTCCTAGAATTTCCCACCAACGGGTCATACAGTGTGTGTTCTCCATTTGGTTGACTTTCAGTAGGCAGAATGGCGTGCAGACCCAGGCAGGTGTCATGAGCATCACTAGTTCGCCTTTCACAGCCAGGTAGAATTCCAGGGTGTGGCCAGGCCGGAGGAGACGGTGTTCATCCATTCCAGTCGATGGTGGATACTTGGGTTGTTCCCAGTTTGGGGCTATTATAAATGATGCTGCTATGAGTGTCTGAGTCTGTGCGGACAGGTTTTGTTTCTCTTGGGTAACAGGTAGAAGCTACACATATGGTATGATAGCTATTAGCTTTATGAGAAGATTGCAGACTATGACCCAAAGTGGCTACACCAGTTTACATCCCCTCCCATAATTTATGAATGTTCTGGTTACTCTGGATTATCGCCAGCACTTGGTAGCCTCAATCTTTATCATTTTGGCCATTCTAATAGATCTGCTCTTCTCATTTCATCTTGCATTTTCCTGATGACTATTGAAGTTGCCGTCTTTTTATGTGCTTATTGGCCATTTTATTTTTCAAGCTTATTTATGTCTCTGCCAGTTTTTAATTAGGTTGTTTTAATTCTTCTCATTAAGTTGCAGGAGTTCTTTACATATTCTGCATATAAAATTGGTCTTATGTCTTACGTGTGTATTGTCTTATGTCTTATTGTCTTATGTGTATGTGTGTATAGATGTACGCATATCTATGTACATATACACACATATACACTCATATATATGTATCTATACATACACACATATACACACACACATTCACACACAGAATATTTCTTCTGTCTATGGCCTACCTTTCATTTGAAGAATAGAGTTGCAGGTTTTAAGTCCAACTTACATTTTATCTTTTATGGTCAGCGCTTTTTCATGTCCTAAGAGACCTCTATCTATCCCAATGTCAAGATGATCTCCTTGTTCCCTTTCAGAGGCTTTATACTGTCAGCTTTTCTATCCATGTCTACAATCCACTCTGAGATGACTTTTCCCTATGGTTTGGGATAGCAGTTGAAGTATATTTTTCCACTATGGGTGTTCAATTGCTTCAGCACCATTTATTGAAAAGACTCTCCTTTGCCCCATTTAATTAACTGGCCACATTTATCACAAATATGAAGACCCACTTCTGGACTCTGTTCCACTGATTTACATCAATGTGTCTATCTGATGTCAATGCCATGTTGCCTGGATTATTGCTACTATTAATTTCTATTTTTGGCTGCTCTGTGTGGCATGCAAGTTCCCCCGCCAGGAATCGAGTCATTGCCCCTTATGGCAGAAGAAGTGTGGTATCCCGAACACTGGACACCAGAGAAGTCCCTATTGCTAATATTAGAGCTTAAGTCTTGATAAAATCAGGAAATGTAAGTCTTCTAATTTTGTTCTTTCTCTAAATTACTAATGGTTTTCTAGATCCTTTGCATTTCCATATACATTTTAGAATCAGCTTGTTTCTGTAAGTTGTATCAAATCTTGTTATTTGTGTGAGATTGGTATTATTTCCTCCTTAAGTGTTGATAGAGTTCATTGATGAAGGCATCTGGGGTTGGGGTTGCTTTGTGGGAAGTTTTAAATTACAAATTCAATTTCGTTTATAAGTTTAGAGATAGTCAGGTTTTCTATTTCATCTTTGAGTGAACTTTGGGAGTTTATGTCTTTTAAAGCATTTGTCCATTTAAAATGATTTGTTGGCCTTATTTCTCGGAAGTTTGTAGTATCTCTTAGTATTTATTTATTACCTATAGGCTCTGCAGCCATGCTTTCCATCTCATTGAGTCTTGTTTTGTGGCCCAGCATGTGGTTTATCTTGGTAAATGCTCCATGTCCTGTTGAGAAGGGCTTGAGTCCTGCTCTTGTTAGTGGAGTGTACTATAAACATCAGTCAAGGTGGGTTAATGCTGCTGTTGAAGTCTCCTCCATTCTACTGATTTTTCTCTCTTCTTTTCTATTTGCACTAAGAGAGGAGTGTTGAGATGTAGATTCCAGTGTGGCTATGTCTGTTTCCTCTGTTCTCTCAGTTTTACAGTAATGTATGTGAAGCTCTCTCTTACTCCAGCCTGCATTTTCAGGATTGTTGCATCTTGATGAACTGTCTTTTATCATTATGCGCCGTTCCTCATTACATTGTTAATCTTCCTTGTTTTGAGGTCTACTTCCATACTGAGATTCCAGCTTTCTTGGGTTTGTGGTTGCATGGTACATCTTCTACCAGTTTTACACTATTAGCCCACTTTTAAAGTGGGTTTCCTGTAGACAGCATGGAGTTGCATCCTGGATTTTTATCCAGCTTGACCATCTCTGCCTTTTAATTTGTGTAACATTTACTGTAACAAGTGACATGAGTGTATCTGCCTGCCACACGTGCTTCACTCCAGTTTGTCTTCTCTCTTCTTTGCTCCTTGCCTCTTTCTACATCTTCTGCAACAGCTGTATTTTGCTTATGTCACCTGTCTCCACGTGGGGAGGGGGTGCAGTGCACATCTCCCTGGTCTATCTCCTATTAGTTGAACTGTGGACATGTGGCCACACCACCACTTTTATCATGTTTTAAAGAGCAGTGTTCATGTAAGATTTCCTCTTGTGGTGACAAGCAACAATAACGACAAAGGTTGGGACAACATGTGCCTTGGGAAACGTGAGCCTTCACTACTGGTGTTGGAGATTGAGACTTACTCAGACCAGTGGGTCCACTTTTCCATGAGCTCCAAGCATTATTCTACCTGTAGGACTTGACTGGTGCACATGGGCCTGTAGTGGGCAGAGGCGCCGACTCCCCAGCCAAGCAGCTGGCCCCTTCTTCCTGAGCCCAGTTGCCCAAGCAGCAGGGAGGGCATGCGTGGGCAATGTGAGCTTCTGCTGTGTATCACCAGGAAGCTTGTCCCTGACCTTCTCAGGCTACAACTATCAACTCCTGTGGGCAGGAAAGGCGGGGCCTTAGACTTGGGGCTGGTGATTCAGCCCGGGGCTAGCTGAGCCTGGCTCCCACCCTTATCCCTGGATGCACCTACTGTCCATCTTTTTTCACTGAACAATCAGAAGATCTTAAAGAACAAGTTGGAAAAATAGGGCGATGAGGGAGTGCTATCTGAATGGGCAAAGGGGAGACTCCTGTGCCTGAGTTATCTTTGGCCTCAGAGGTGACAAGCCCCACTGGGCATGTGGGGTCCAGCCAGGTTTTTGAGTTAACCCCACCAACAGCCCCCCAGCAGCAATCTGGTCCCTTAGCCTTGGCTTCCCAACAGGACTCTCTGGGCAATGATCACATTTCCTGCATCAGCGATGGATGGATGGCAGGGATAAAGGCCCAGCTGGAAGGGTCTGGAGCCCCCATACACCTAGGGCTCCTGGTGACTCTGCCCAGCCCATCCAGTGCCCAGAGTTGCAGGCACGCTGTGCAGGGCATTCCAGGCCGATGAGTTTGAGACATTTAATGAGCGAGTTCCCTCTCCATATGGGGTATAATTAATTTTCCTGAAATAGGCATGACAGCCCCGACAGTCTTTGCCTGAGTCAGGCGGTGATTATTGCCTCTCACGGGTGCGGCGTACCGTCAGCCGCTGGGAATTCAACATGCCTGCAGCTACCCAGCCCCATGGCGGAGGTGCGGGGGGCGGTCAGGGTCGGCCAGAGGTTGGGGATGCTCTGCCCATCACAGCCATCCTGCCCAGAGCTTAGGGACCAAAAGGTTCATGGTCAAGAAGTATTTTCCTAATGAAATGATCCCTTCTTCCTGCCAAACACCAATGTTTCTGCCTGACACACACACAGTGCCGTGAGCAGAGGCATCTGTAGAGAACTTACCGTCTTACTGGGGTGGGTGAGGGCAGACAGAGGAGAGGCGACGGAACCCAGCCGCCCCTTCCTGCCAACCTCCCGCGCTCCTCCTAGGAGCACTGGCCTCTCAGCCTGCATCTCAGAGGGGAGTGAGGTTCCCGCCCCACAGTGCCATGTGCTTTCCTGTGGGAAGGGGTCAGTTGTGCCGGGCTGGGTCCAAGGCTCAGACCCAAGTAGGGGACCCCAGACACTGCTTCCTGCTGGACCAAACAACACCATCCCCTCCCTGAGTCACTGCTGAGTGAACAGAACTGGCTGCCTGGGAGGCCCAGGTTTTATCCAGGAAATGGCTCCGGGGCCTCCCCCTGTCCTCAGTGGTGACCTCTGGGCAGCCTTAGTCCAAGGACCCTGGGCTTAAGGTTCGACTGAGCCACCAGCAGGGAGACCCAGGGCACACAGGGCTGAGCGAGGGCCACTCTTGCAGGGTAGGGGTTGCAGGTGGCCCAGCACAGGGTCTGCCCACCCCAGCCATGGGAGGTGTCAACACTGTGACCAGTGGCTACAGCAGGGCTGGAGAGGGGCTTGTGAGCAGGAGGTTGTGGTGAGGGGCTCCCCCAGCACTCCCGCTGCCCATCCACAGAGAACCGGATCCCACCTCCCAGCCCGGGGGTTGGAAGGAGGGGGCAGCCCAGGCTGCTGGGGGCAAGACAGTGGGGACCCCATGGACTTGCGGGGTTGTCCTGGGGATGGTGAGGGGAGGGTGGCCCCCTGGTGGGGAGGCTGTGGGAGGGATGCTGCCAGCGGGGGGTTGGGTGTGCACCCTGCTGTCTCCCTAGCCTGGCTCCAGGACTGTGGTGTACCCAGCAGCCCTGACTATGGCCCTCGCCTGGCCCTGAGTCCCATCCCGTCTGGGGCAGCTGGTGGCTCCCCTGATGTGTATTTGGGAAGGATGCCGAGTCCCCGAACTCCCTGCAGCCCTGAGGTGTGAGGCCTGCTCTGAACCCCGTTCCCCAGACCTAGAGCTGCAGCTGCTGCACTTGGTGAGGGGCCTGTCCTGGGCAGGGTGGGAAAATGGGCAGGAAACGGGGAAATGAAAGTGCAGAGGGAAGTGGTCTTCCCCAGGCGGGCCGAGTGAGCAAGGGGCAGAAAGTCACAAGGTGGTGAAGGGGGCAGCAGGTGCTGGGCTGATCTTGGTTCTAGAGCCTCAGCGGCCCCCAGGGAGGAGCCCTGGGTACCCCGCCTGCTTGCAGCCAGAACCCCACACACGTGGGGAAGTGCACTGAGGTGTCTCTGGGCAGCACCCCCTAATCACCCATCTTCACTGCCCTTGGCTTCCAGCCTCCCCTCTTTGGGATGGTGCCCCTCCAAGGCAGCCAGCTAAGGTCTGGGGAGTAACAGTGCTTCCCAGGTGCCAGGGCTGCACCCCACTCCTCCCAGCACAGTTCACACGGGGTGGAACTCAGAGGGGGAGCAGTGTGATGGAATGTGGGGCCCTGGTGCCTCAGAAGTCTGCTCCTCGGGACACAGTGGTCCCTCCATAGGGAGAGTCTTCCAGGAGCTCAGGAAGTCAGGAGATGCCCCAGGAAAGGCCTTCAGGGGTCCAGTGGGAAGCCGAGGCCAGGGGGTGAGCCGCAGCAGGACGCCCCAGCCAGGATCCTAGAGGATGGCACCTCCATCCCCGCCTGTGGGTGACAAGCTCCATGCTGGGTCTGGTTGGTGGGCTTCGCAGCGTCGGGGTGAGCAGGGTGGGGCCCCATGCAGGGCTGTTGTGCTGGCTGTCACTCACGGTCACTCGTGTCTCAAGCACCCAGATGAGGAAGCTGAAGCCAGGCTTAGCTGCAGAAAGCGGAAGAGAGGGTGCTGGGCTGTGCCTGCACCCCTGGGGTTCACCCTTTCCCCTGGCCCCTCAATTCCTCCCACAGCACCCCACGTGGGAGGCACACATTCAACCGCCTTTTCTGAGAAGACCGAGGGACAGGATGGGTGGCAAGCGGGCCACTCTGTGATGTGAGCTTGCACACATTGGCACATGTGTGCACGGACCTGGGTGCATGCAGGCACAGAAACTGCTCTCCTACTTGTTCTGACTTGGTCACCACAACAGACTCGAAAGCGAATGTTTGGGCCCTGGGCTGCTGAGGAGGAAGCTGAGGTTTGGGAGGTTGGGTGACTCAGAGGGAGGCCAGCTCATCCACTGGTGCTGGTCGGTGTGACTCCAGGTCAGGTGGCTGAGAGCCGGGGACAGTGCTGTTGACCGTGCGGGCGGGGTGGGTGAGCTCCTGCAGGAGAGCACCTCATGTCAGTCAATGTGAGCGCAGGAGAAGTGACCTTGAGGACGAAGTCACCATGCAGGGAGGTGACCTCAGGGAGAAGTGATCTCCAGAATGAAGTCACCACAAGGGGACAAGTGACCGGGGGAGAGGTAACTTGGGGAGAGAAGTGACCGGAGGGAAAGAGGTGACCACGAGGGAGAAATGACCATGGGGAGAGGTGACGTCAGGGGGAAGTCAACATAGGGAGAGGCGATCTTGAGGACAGAGTCACCACAGGGGGACAAGTGGCCACAGGGAGAGGTGGACCGTGGGGAGAGGTGATTGTCAGGGGAGACGGTGGCCAGGGGAACAGCCGCCCTGCAGGTTGAGAAGGGCCCACGGGAAAAGGGCATAGGGAGGGCCACGGTCAACACACCCTGTTCCTCTGGACCTGTGGGCTGCCCATAGCAGGTACCATAGCTAGACGCCTCGGGGCCTCGGGAATCCCCTGTCGCTGGGCCAGGGTCCCGCCCTCCGCCCTCCGCAGAGGCATCTGCTCCCCCACTCCCCTCGTGCACAATGGTTAGGACAGCTCATGAGAGCCCGAGCTGCTGATGTCACCCATGCCAGCTGCCAGCCAGGCAGTGTTGTGCTGAGAGTCATGCTTGCCCACAGTGTGGGAGTACATCATGTACAGAATGCCGCCTGCCTGGGCGTGTGCATCTGTGTGTGTGAGAGTGCGTCTATTGTTATGGGGACAATGCAGCACGGTCACAAGAGTGAGAAGTGTCTTGGAGGGGCTGGAGGTTGAGCCGAGTGAGGATTTGTGTCACACGTGACCACTGAGGCCAGCACCTCCTTTGCTGTAGAAAATAAATGCAAATCTCCCTTTCCTGGTCCAGTGGAGCCCTGAGAACTGGGCAGAAGCAAGTGGAAGTTTACTGCAAACTGGGCTCCTGGGAGTCTTAGTTTATTGTCAAATACCATTACAGAGACCTGGCTCCAAGGAGACCCTTGTGAGGAAGGCTAGGCCCAGCGCTGGTGGCCAGCAGGGCAGCTGGTATGAGGGGGGACAGCTCCACCCAGGGAGGGCCTCCTAGGAATCTCCCCCTTCAACCAAGGGAGGGTTTCAGCCACCCGTGCATGCCTCCCTGTCCTGCAGGGCTGCCTTTGGGCCCAGGGCACAGCGGAGTCACTTGCTGGGTGTGAGCTCGGCTGACTTTCTGCACACACGTTACTCTAAACATTGCATAAACATGGGTCCCCTTCAGGTGCCATTTCATCCTTGACTTTGAAACTTAGGTGACATTTTCCTTGCTTATTTTGGAGAATAGACTCAGAGCCGAATGCAGAGACCCCAGCAGCCTTGGAATTGGGTTCCCTTGGACAAGATCATTCTGGAAGTTGGAGTCTGTGGCCCCTCAGTCCCCAGGGCCCTGCCTATGAGGAGGCCCTTGCTGGGTCCTGACTTGGGGCCTCGCAAGGTGGTCTTGGTGCCCTGGGGCTGCTACGATGGAGGTGTCCCTCCCCACCCTGGTCCCAGCTCAGCGAAGGCCCTGCCCATACTGGAGGCCTGGAGGCTTCCAGAGAGGCTCCTGCAGGTCTGACCCAGGTGCGGATGGATCAGGGCCAGGAGGGGGGTTCCCCCCGCCCTGGGTGAGTCCTCTCAGGGTGACTCATACAGGCACTAGAGCCCCTGAGAAGCTTCCTCCCTCGCTCTGACTGCACTCCACTCGTGACCTTGGGCTGAGGACATCCAGTTGACTTGTCTAGGCAAGGCCCACTCTCACAGCATCCACCCTAAACTGCGGGTGTGACAAGCTCCTGCCTGGCTCTAGGCTGATGGGAGCCCCTTTCAACCTCCCTGTGGCTCAGAGGCTGGGCCTTCCCCTGCATCTGGTGACCCTGGGTGCAAGGCAGGCTGTGGTGCCGTCCTCGAGCCCACATTCTGTGCGCTCAGCCTGCCCAGGTGAGGTCCAGGTTCAGATGCAAGGAGCATTGCTGGGGGGAGCAGGCAGCCACCAGTGACACCACTTGTGAGACTCAGTTTGGGGGGATAACAAGAACTGAGACCTTAGGCAGCAACAGCAGTGTGTGCCTGTGTGGGGTCCTGGGGCCTGGGCTTGCAGGTTCCCAGGCTGGAGGCTGCGAGTCCTGCCAAAGCCCTCTGATGGGCCCCCTGATTCACGGTGGTGGGGGCAGACAGAGAGGGGGAAGGAGAGGGGAGGATAGATCCACGGTGGCTAAAGTGGTGGGTTGGCTGAAGAAGATTCAGCAGTGTCCTTTCTGCTAGGCAGGATCGGACGGAGGGATGCAGGAGTCTCTGGAAAAGATGCTGTGGTCCTGGACTTCAGTCACACTGCTGGAAGAAAACGCAGGCCAGGAGTTCACCTGCAGATTTTGTTTGAGTGCTGGGTGTGTGTAATCACCGCGCTGCTCCAGCGTAGAAAGAGGAGGTGCAGTTCCACAGAATGCTCACTTCACTGGTTTGCGGCAGCCCCCTTCCACCCCTGCCACCCTCTCAGCCCTGCCTACACCCAGCCCTTCATGGACATCTCGAATTGCTCATAGTCCCTGCCCCCATCCACTCTGATTTCACACTGTTCCCTCACTGGGAAGTTCTGCATGCCTTTGCCTGGGTAGCTACAAGTGTCCTTCACGACACAGCCCTGCCCTTTCACTTCTTTCCCCAGTGCCCCTACACATGGCGACCTGAGCTCCTAATACATTAACTTCTTCTCTCTGTTTTAGGTAGAACTCTTTTTGATGCAGAACCCCCATTCAAATTGTTGTTGTTCAGTCGATCAGTCATGTTCGACTCTTTGTGACCCCGTGGACTGCAGCACACCAGGCTTCCTTGTCCTTCATTGTCTCACAGAGTTTGGTCAAACTAAGCCCATTGAATTGGTGATGCCATCCAACCATCTCATCTTCTGTTCCCGCCTTTTCTTCCTGCCCTCAATCTTTCCCAGCATCAGGGTCTTTTCCCATTTGAATGAATATAAGTAAAAAGGAAATTTATTGGCTTACATTAAACTATTAATAGATCACCCGGGAGCAGTTTCAGGCATGGAACTGTTTCAGGAACCCAGAAGATGGCCTCAAGGCTCTGCCTCTCTCTTCTTGTATTGGTTCTGCCAGTTTATTTTTATGAATATAAAATTTAAAAACTCTTTTCTTCAATTATTGATTTGGCTGCACTGGGTCTTAGTTGTGGCATGTGAACTATGTGAACTCTTAGTTGCGGCATGCAGGATCTAATTCCCTGACCCGGGATCAAACCTGGGCCCCTTGCATTGGAAGCATGGAGTCTCAGCCACTGGACCACCAGGAAAGTCTGTGGTTCTGCTTGTTTTGACTAACTTCACTAAGGGTGTGAGCTGCCTCCCCATGGGGTGTAAGTGGCCTTTGGTAAGCACAAATTTGCATCTTAGTGGATTAGCAGCCCCTGTGGGAACAGGCTGATGTTTTTTCTGATCACTCTGCAGACAAGTCCCAAGGGTCCTTAACGATGTGACTTGGGTCATGTGAGCATCCCAGAAGCAACCACGGTGGTTAGCGAATGGGCTATCTGCCTGTCTGTCTACTCAATAGGGTCAGCCCCATAGAAAAGAGAGGTTTGGTGCCTGGCAGAGGGGATGGAGGCTGAGCAGAGTCCGCCCCCAGCAGAGTAGATGACACCCTGCTAGGAGGGTGTCTCTGAACCGCCTCCCCCTTGCACAATGCCTGATGGCATTTGGGTGGGTCCAATCTGCACCGACTAGCTGCTTCTGCTCTTAGGGGCTCTGTGATCAGAGACAGTGGGGCGGGTGGGCTCTGAGGAAGCTGAAGGGTTTACAAAGCCTTTGGGAAGCCTCTCAACCTCTGCACTGAATTAATGGCAGAACTGACCAATGGAGGGTGGGTGAGCAGGCCCCACCTGCCCTGAGGATAGGGGTGGATACAGCCTGCTCCTGTGCTGCCCCAGGACTTTGTCCATCCCTGCCCTGCTTCCTAAGGCCTGTGTACATTTTTTGCAAATTGTCTGTTTCTTAAACACTCCTAAAATGTTAGTTTGACTGTCACAGCTATTTGCTACCGGGAAACATTGAAGGCAGGAGGAAAAGGGGCTACAGAGGATGACATGGTTGGAAGGCATCATTGACTCAATGGACATGAGTCTGGGCAAACTCCAGGGAAGCCTGACATGCTGCAGTCCATGAGGGTGCAGAGTTGGACAGAACTAAGCGCCTGAAAAACAACAACAGCTTCCTGTCAGGCCCCCACACAGAACCATCCCACCCTCCATAAAAACATGCTAACTGCTCTCAGAAGGGACTTTCCCGGGTCTTTCCCTGAGGGAGAAACCTGGAAGCAACTTTCACTTTTCCCTGAGATCCATCCTCAGTAGCACCCACGACTGGTAAGAACTGTTAATAAAAAGTGTTCAGACTCAAATGTATTCTTATCATCTTATTACTAGTGGTCAACCTCCATAAATAATTATTCACAGGGCAGTGTGTCAGAAAACGCTGTTCAGTTCAATGGTTGGTCACCCACTCGGCCTCCTCTCTGTGTGTGGAAAACACTGTCCTGGGGGTCTAGGATCCCCCGCATAGAGAGGTCTGAGGGCTCCAGGGACACCCTGCCCAGTTCCCACCCTGTGGAGGATGGAGTCATCCGCCCACGCTCTGGGAAATTCCCGGGACCAGGGATTTCCTTGCTGCATCCCTGGAATATTGTTTTCCCTCCACAGGAAGCCAAGTCTCTTCCTGGCAGGGATTCCCCATCCGCCCCAGAAGTGGAGCCCCTGAACTTCCAGCTCTCACACCTGGGCTGGCCTCTGTGGAATCCAGGGCAGCAGCAGCTGGGGGCTCCAGTACCCTGGGCCAAAGCTGGAGCCTGCCTTTGTTTGAAAGTTTGAATGTTTTGTTCATCGTGAATGTCACAGTCATTTTGATTTTTAAAACTGTTGCCCTAAACCCTCCTACACAGTTGGTGAAGATGTAAATTGGTGCATTCACTACTGAAAACAGTATGGAGGTTTCTCAGAAAACTAAAAAGAGACCTACCATATGATCCAGCAATCCCATTCCCGGGCATATATCCAGACAAAACTCTAATCTAAAAAGATACATGCACCCTGTGTTCACAGCAGCATGATTCACAGCAGCCAAGACATGGAAGCCGCCTAAATGCCCAGTGACAGAGAAACGGATAAAGAAGGCACATACATGCAATGGAGTATTACTCGGTCTTGAAAAAGAAAGAAATACTGCCATTTGCAGCAAGGAAATGATGAACCTAGAGATTCATGCTGTGAGGTCAGTCAGAGAAAGACAAATGCCATATGATACCACTTTCATGTGGAACCTAAAATATGACACAAATGACCTATTTATGAAACAGAGACAGGCTCACAGATATAGAGCACACACTTGTGGTTGCCAAGTGGGAGGGGGTTAGGGAAGGAATGGAGTGGGAGGCCGGGGTTGGCAGATGGAATCTCTTGTATATAGGGCGGATAAACAACAAGCCTGTATAGCATAGAGAACCATTTTAGCATCCAATAATAAACCAAAATGAAAAAGAATATTTAAAAAAGAATGTATATATACATGTGTATATGTATGTAGTGTGAATATATGTATGTGTGCATACATACATATATATATATATATATATATACACATGCACAACTGAATCATTATGCTTTACAGCAGAAATTAACACATATAAAATCAACTATACATCAATTTTAAAAAATGCCCTCAAAAGTACTCTCTTGATCAGTGGGTTTTCAGCATCCCCAGCAAGAGCTGGGCTGGGGTCTGGTTTCTGGGTGGTAGGACACACAGGCTGAGATGTGCCCTGCAAACAAGACCAGGGCCAGCACGAGCGGGGATCCCTCAGTCATTTGAAGAAGGCCACGTCCCACAGGCACTTTGAAACCCTGAGGGTTTTGCTCCCCACTGGACCCTGTGCCAGTGCCTGAAAACAGTACTCTGCAGGGGCCTGACCAAGAGGGCAGGAGGGCAGCCCCCAGGGACACAGAGCAGCCACGACATGCCAGCTTGTCCCCTGCCAGCTGCTGTCCTGGGTGGTGATGACTGGGGGCTTCTGAAGAAGGAAAATCCTGAGGGTGGGCGGGTCCTTCCAGAAGAGGGTCAGGGCCCCAGCACAGCCACAGCGACACACCATCCCAGATGGCTCTGCTCAGGGCCCAGACTCCTCCAGGGTCAGGACAGCCCATCTGGTGCTGTGGCTTCCTCCCTGGCTGTCAGGGATTAGCACACGCGTGCCCTGGTCCCTGGTGCCCGTGACTCCCTGAGCCACATTGTGGGTTTCCGTTGGAACATTATGTTTGGGAGCTGGTCTGTGAACAGAGCTGATCCCAGGTGTGCAGAGAGCAGGGGTCACTTTCTCCCCATCCCGCTGCGTGTTCTCCTAGGCCTGAGTCCTGGGATGGCCCAGGTGGCAGACAGGAAGGAAGTGCATGGGCAGGTGGGAAGTCTCCATGAGGACACAGCAGCCAGCACGCACCCTGGTGCCCATGGTGGCGGGCTGAGCCTGCGGGGCCCCCAGGGAGCCCCAGGTCCTGGCTTCCTGCTGTCTGTCCTGCGAGGCTGACCTGGTTCAGCGTTGGCCAGAGAACACCTCTCACCTGGAGGGAAGGCAGACCGTGCATGGGACCAGGGGCCAGGGACGTGCTGTCAGGATACCAGGCCACTGGTCATCCTAAACAGCCTGCTCCCAGCCTGCAGCTTCCCCAGTGAGTGTGTCCACTCGGAGAGAGTAGAGCCTGGAGCCAGAAATCCCCAGCCAGGCTGGAGGTGGAGGAGGCCCATCCACTTTGTCTTATATTAATGCAGTCTTGTCAGCTGACTTATGGTTACAGATTGTGTGATTTATCTCTTCCTTGAAAAAAATTTCACTCTCTTTGTGTCTTGATTTTTTTTTTAATTTTTCATTTATTTTAAAAAATATCTATTCACTTATTTGGCTGCACTGGGAATTCTAGTTGTGGCATGTGGGATCTAGTTCCCTGAGCAGGGGTTGAACCCTGGCCTCCCGCATTAGGAGTACAGAGTTAGCTACTGGACCACCAGGGGAGTCCCACGTGTCCTGATATTTAAACTGTGTCCCTTGATAATAGCTTATGGTGGAGTCATGATTTTCTTATCCAGTCTGAGGAGCTCTGTCTTTCCAGGGGAATGTTTAGTCCGTTTACATGTAATGTAATGACATTTGACGTGGCTGGGTTTAAGTCTTAGTCCGTTCCTGTTTTTCCATTTGTCCCACCTCCTCTTTTATCCTTTCTTCCTCCTTTCTGGACTTGTCAGGTGCCCTCTCTTCCTTTCTGCAGATCTGTGCTCACTCTGTGGTCACTTTCCTTCAGCCTGAAGAATTCCCTCTGGTCTTCCTCAGGTCTGCTGGTGTGGGTTTGCTGTTTTATTGGGTAGGTCTGCTGGTGATGAATCTTTTCGGCGTTCGTTTATCTGAAAATATCTTTGTTTTGTGTTCGTTATGGAAGGGTGTTGTCACTGGGTGTGGCGTCCTAGGTTAGAAGTTCCCTCTGTCAGCACTTGGACACTGGACTCATTGTCCCTGGGTTACATCGTTCCTCATCAGAAGGCATCCATCATTCTAACTGTGGTTCCTCTGGAGGCAATGTATCATTTTTCTCGGGCTGCTTCCAGGGTGTTCTCTGTATCTTTCCTTTTTAGCAGCTTCATTATGATGTTTCTGGGCTTCTTTGGTGGCTCAGAGGGGAAAGAATCTGCCTGCAAGGCAAGGGACCTGAGTTCAATCCCTGGGTTGGGAAGATCCCCTGGAGAAGGTCATGGTTACCCACTCCAGTATTCTTGCCTGGAGACTCCCATGGACAGAGGAGCTTGGTGAGCTATAGTCCATGAGGGCACAGGGAGTCCCACATGACTGAGCATCTGAGTGCGCGCACGCACATGCACACACACACACACACACACACACACAATGTGTCTGGGAACTCTCTAGGCTTCTTAAGTCCGTGGTGTGATATCTTTTATCCATTAAAAACTTTCTCTTCAAATATGTATTCTGTCCCATCTTTCCTCTCCTCTCCTTTTGGTACTCAGTTACGGGTAGGTATGGTAGACGATTTGTTATGTCCTCATATGTCTCTAAAATCTGTTCTTGTTTTTCCCATCTCTTTTCTCTCTGTGCTTCACTCTGGGTGATTTCTGTTGACCCACATTTGCCCCAAACGTACGGTTTGGATTTGCATAAATCAAACGTGCAGATGCTGTGATGGCCCTGTGTTCCCTCTTTGTCACTGAAGCAGCCCTCTGGTATGCTGTTCTTTGTCTTATTGTCTTTTCTTCCGCTCTGTATGCTCTGCTGTGAACCCTCCCAACAAATCCTTCCATTCAAACCCTGAGCCCTCAGCTGTAGGATACCCACTTGCTCTCTTTCAGAGTTTCCACATCTCTGTTGAAATTCCCCATCTATTAATTTATTTTATGAAAAAAAGTGAAAGTGTTAGTCACTCAGTCGAGTCCTACTCTTTGTGACCCCATGGACTGTAGCCCACTAGGCTCCTCTGTCCATGGGATTCTCCAGCAAGAATACTTGAGTGGGTTAACCATTCCCTTCTCCAGGGGATCTTCCCAACCCGGGGATTGAACCCGGGTCTCCTGCATTGTAGGCAGATTCTTTACTGTCTGAGCCACCAGGGAAGCCCAAAATATTTTAAATGTTCCTTCAAATTCTTTAACATATTTTAAAAGCTATTTTAAAGTCTTCGTTCAGTAACTCTCACTTCTGAGTTGTGTGTGCCTCTACTTCTATTACCAAATTTCTCCTCCTGGTGGAGTGTCACATTTTTCTCCATCTTCTCATGTCTCATAATGTTTTATTATCTTCTGCACATTGTGTTAAAAAGAACTGCAGCCACTGGAATAAATGGTACTTTCCCCAGAAGGACCCACTCTCTTCTGTTAGGCAAATGAGAGGCTGGTCACTTTGGTCAACCAGGTGAAGGCCATCTTTATCCTGAAAACAGCAGCAAATCAACATCAACCCACAAAACAAAAGAGGCACAAAGCTCCAGATCTCCTCTTCTGGTTTCCCTTTTCCTGCTTGGCTCCTCCTCCTCTGACTCTTTCTTTGACTGAAATCCTTGGTCTGACCTTGACCATGGAGTCTGGGTTCCTGATCCTCTGCTTGGTCACCCTCGTGGCCCCAGGCTCTCCTGCCCACATTCACATCCCACTCCTGCCTGCCCGCCCGACCCCACTATTCCAGGCCTCCAGCCTCTGTGAATGTCGCCCCTGACTCGTCTCTCTTTTTGCCCAGTCACCTATTCTGGGTCCCACATGGCCATTTCCAAGTCCTCTTTTTTCTTCTTCTAGCATTTATTTCTTCTCTAAGTCTACACATTATTCTGTCATCTCTCTCTCTCTTTAGTCGCTAAGTCATGTCCAACTCTAGTGACCCCATGGACTGTAGCCTACCAGGCTCCTCTGTCCATGGGATTCTCCAGGCAAGAATACTGGAGTGAGTTGCCATTTCCTTCTCCAGGGGATCCTCCCAACCCAGTAATCGAACTTGGGTCTCCTGCATTGCAGGTAGATTCTTTACCAACTGAACTATTAGGGAAGCCCTTATTCTGTCATAACATCTCTCAAATTTGTCCCGTTTTGCTTCTACAACCTGAATCCAGGCTCTCACCATCTCAATTCTGGGATGATGGTGATGATGGTGACAATGATATATTTTATTATTGCAGCCATGGGAAATGAATACATGAGGAGAGAGAGTGAAAATGAAAACTCCCTTCATCCTCCCACCCCTGCCCCCTGTCACACACACACACACACGTTTTCAAAGCGCTGGAGGAAAAGCAACGTGATGGAGTATTTGCTCTCCAGGAAATGGAGTAGACTGGGCAATCTGACTGGCTGTGTCTGGACTGACAATTCATGTCCCCAAAGAGGCAGTGGGAAGGAAGAAGGCCCATCTGAAAGACGGGAGCTGTGGGACAGGGAAGGGGGTCTGAACGGAGAGCTGGAGAATGGAAGAGAGTATCTTCCTAAGGCTCTCTAGTAACAGGCTTTGGTCCCCAGCAGCAGGTAGACAGCACTTCCCCTCCATGTAGCCTGAGCAGTCTCACCTTAAGCCATTTCGCCCCCTCCCTGCAGCTTCCGTCTTCCCTTTCACTAACTGGGGAGAATGGGGTTAACATAGAAACACCCAGCATGGTCTGCCATGTGGAAGCCACCACGGATGCCTGCATGAACACCAAACCCTCCATGGGCAGCGTGAGCACCAGCCTGAGACACGGTCAGAGGCACGTAAGGACGACAGTCTGGAAATTCACCCAGAACTCGGCTTGGGGGACAGGGGGGGCCAGAGAAGTGAGGTCACGTGGGTTTTACTCTCGCTCCCACCAAGGAGGTAATACACCGCCACCAGGGGCCGCCTGCCCTGAGCGCTCGCTGTGTCCCTCTCAGAGTTCCCATCACAGTGCGTTCCGAGTACCTTCTAATACGCTCTGTGCCCTAGAAGGCCTCTTGCTGCTGCTGCTGCTGCTACGTTGCTTCAGTCGTGTCTGACTCTGTGCGACCCCATAGACGGCAGCCCACCAGGCTCCGCCGTCCCTGGGATTCTCCAGGCAAGAACACTGGAGTGGGGTGCCACTTCCTTCTCCAATGCATGAAAGTGAAAAGTGAAAGTGAAGGCGCTCAGTCGTGTCCGACTCTTCGCAACCCCATGGACCGCAGCCTACCAGCCTCCTCCGTCCGTGGGATTTTCCAGGCAAGAGTACTGGAGTGGGGTGCCATCGCCTTCTCTGCCTGTTGCTGCAAGCAGCAGAATATTTGAGTCAGCTTAATTCAGATGACCAGCCTTGGAGGCACCCAAGGAAACTGCCTGAGTGCTCTGAGTGGCCAGAGGCCGGGCTCTCTGCTGGGGTTTTGGCATCTCAAGGGGCCCCACATCTCTGCATCAGCTTCACCGGTTGTCACAGGCCCCAGACCCCTCCACCTGTGTGTGGAGCCCAGCCAGCTCTCCTCATGGTGACCATCGCCTGGGGACATGATCCCGGTCTGGGGATTCAGGACGGGTGGTACCAGCCTGGCCCTGGGCTGCGGGGGCCCATGGGGGAAAAGGGCAGCTGCAGTGGCACTGTGAGGCCTGCCAGGACTATGGTGGAAGATTCTGGAGCCGGCTCTGGTGGGGCAGGCTCAGCTGGCTTCCAGGAGGAGACACCAGTGATGTGTGTGGAGGAACAAGTAATGCTTGTCAGGTGAGGAAGGGGAGAGGCCCACTGGGCAAGAGGGTGTGTGAGTGAGGGGGCGGTTCTGGGTGGTGGTGGGGGCTGGGAGGGGAGCTGGGGTGAGGCAGGGAGCGGCGGCCTGGAGCCCTGCTCCCCATACTTCAGGTGGACGTGAGATGTGTGGAGTCACCGCCACATGAGGAAAAGCAACCGTTTTCTAGCTCACCAGGTAAACAGCCATTTTAAAGCTGACCTTAAACCCCAGTAAAGAGGTCCTCAGAATTATTTTGTGCCCTGTGGCAGACCCAGTAAGAGGAGGGTGGACACAGGGTGAGCCTGACCTTGGGGCACCCTCTGCTCTTGTTCCAGATGGAGCCCCCCTCCACGTGGCTGTTGCTGTCGGGGTCAGGAGTGAGCCCCCGGGACCTGTTCTTCTTCTTGGGTGACCATCACCTCCAGACCAGGGGGTCTACAGCTCAGACTGGCCTCCGTGGGATTGGCCCACTCAGAGCTTCACACCCCTCTCCCTGGACCCTACGCTAATTCGGGTCAGCCCTCCCAGCTGCCCTTCCGTGGCACCTCCCAGGCTCTCTGTCCACGTGGGGCAGGAGTGGCCCATGGAAGTGAGCTGGGTGCCATGAGACATGGCAGGTGGGGGGGAGGTGTTTAGCCTTTAAGGCCCCGCTCCCCCAACTCCAGGTCTCCCTTGTCTTCCTGCTGTAGTGGTCACCTGTCCAGGGAGTGTCCACCGTGATGGGTGTGTCCTAGAAGCAAGAAATATATCTGGAGGCATTAAGCCTCGGAGACCTAGGGCTGTTAGCTACCTAGCATGGCCTCACATGTTGTGGCTGCTGAAGGCCCTGCCCCTTCCCCTTACCCCTGTTGTTCTGGAAGCAGGAGCCCACCCTGCCCTTCCCCTCTTCATCCCCCACTCTGCACAGTCACAGGGACAGAAGCCCAGGGCCCTTCCTGCCCGGCCACCTGTCCCCAGTGCTACTGACACCTGGCCAGGCCTCCCGGGCTCTCCATCCCACTGGCCATTAGCCTTCAGGAGGATGTGGGCAGAGCACTGGTCGTCTTCCCTTCTCGCACTCAGGAAGCCTGCTGTCCCGACCCAGACACTGTCTGCAAGCTGGTGTGACAGCCCCATGAAGGCTAGCCGCACGGCCCCATGCAATACCTGCTCACATCTTTCCCTGCAGCAGGGTAGGGGGCACTGCCTTCAAGACTCTTGGGCTCTGCCTGGGCAACCGTCACCCTCATTCACGGGAGGCCAGAGGGTGGGCGAGCGGGGCTCAGGGCTGGCTGCTCTCGCCACTGCCCGTGGACAAAAGCCTCCAGACATGCCCTCCCTGGGCCAGAGCTGGGCTGCTCTTGAAAAGCCAGGAGCAAATTCCGCTGGAGGCTGAGGAGACTCCTTTGCCTTCTGGAGGCGGCTTCCTGATGGCTCCTCCACATCCAGACAGCCCTCCTTGATCTGCAGGTCCTGTTTCTGGGTGACGCTTGGGGAGCCAAGGGTCCTCGAATGAAGCCCAAGCCACCCAGAGGGTGAGGTCTCAGAGAGGGGAAGCGCGGGCCTTGGTCCCTCAGGGTTGGCCTGAATGTTGAAGGAGTGAGATGCTCAAGGACAATCAATTATGGCCTCCCTCCTCCAGCCTGGAGCCATTCCCCCCCCCCAGGTGTTTCCCCTCGGGGGCCTCGCAGGAGGGCCAGGCATGTAGGGACAGTGTGGGGGCCACGCCCTGCGTGGGTGTAGTGGAATGTCTATGGGGATGGTCTGCTGGGCACCCTCAGTCATCATCCTACCCCTGGCACCCGGCCCCAGTGGCCATAACACTCAGGGTCAGAGGTCAGGTCTGTCCAGTGGGTTCAGCATGTCCAGTGGGTTCAGATCCCAGAAGTATGTGCACAGCCCAGGAGAGACCGATCTCCAGAACATAGTCAGAGCTTGTCTATGGAATATTCCTCCAAATCTGACAGTTCACAGAGAGCACCTCAGCAGAGGTTTTCCTAAATTTTATGATGTTAAAAAGATGTTTGACGTCATTAGTAAAGAAACTGTTCTATCAATAATTAGAAACAAATTCTGATCAACCATGTGAATATTTCCTATTAAGAGCCCTTTCACTCTCTTTATAGGAAATATTATAACACTGTTGTCACAGAAAGAGACAGTCACAGTATCCAGTTAAAAACATAGGGAAAAAGAATTACGCAGATCTGTTGATCAATTAATGAAATTTTATGTCATATTTTTGGATTTTGTCTTGCATGTCACATGTAAAATATGTCCTTTGCTATGATTTCTTTTCTCATTCTCAGTAATCACTTTTGAACCTTGTGGATATATCTTTTACATTTTGCGGATAGGTACTGTATTATTTTTCTTAAAGTTGTTCCTTAAAATGTGTAAGTGTCAAACCCAGACAGCCTGGACCCGCCTTTGCCAGAGCTGGGGTGGAGCAGTCAGAGAAGACTCTGGAAGATGGACAGTGGGTAAAAGAAGGGAGTGCTGAGGGGTTTCTGGGAAGCTGAGCCTTGTGGAGCAAGACGGGGCTCTTCTCAGGCTTGGAGGCGCCCCTCTTGTGCTCTCCCTGGGGAATCTCTGGAGGTCGTGAGAATCAGGGAGAGACACCCGCCCACATGATGTTCTTCTTTGTCTCAAATGGAATGAGAACAAATCATGCAATCACTAGGGGGATGTTTGCAAAGATTTAAAAATCGGAATAAACATGCCTGCTTAGCTGTGTCTGACTCTTTGCGACCCCATGGACTGTAGCCTGCCAGTCTCCTCTGTCCATGGAATTTCCCTCAAGAGTATGGGAGTGGGATGCCATTTCCTCCTCCAGGGGACCTTCCCGACCCAGGGATTGAACTCATGTCTCCTGTGACTTCTCCACTGCAGGCAGATTCTTTACCTGCTGAGCCATCCAGGAAGCCCAAAATAAACATACAGTGTTTTGTTAATGAACGTACATTTGAATTTTGGGGAAAGATGAAGAACCTTCAGGTGTACACCTTTAAAAAAAAATAGGCTTTATTTTTCAGAGTAGTTTTGGGCTCCCAGAAAAACTGAGAGGAAGGTACAGATTTCCCTGCCCCTGCACGCCCGAGCGGCGCACTCGTCACAGCCGGAGGACTGACACGGACTCACCATCATCACACAGTCCTGAGCACCAAGTCGCACTCCTGGTGTGGTGTTAATACACTCGGTAGGTTTGGACCTGCATCCACCACAGATCCTGAATATCCCCTGGGCTCCACCTACTCATGCCTCCCTCCTCCAGCCCCTGTAAGTCGCAAGTATTCACTGTCTCCATAGTTTCAACTTTGTAGATCAGACAGCTGACTCGAGTCAATGAAAACAGCCAAGAAGGGGAAAAACAGAAACAAAATTCTGGAATACACCCTGGGGTGGTGGGTGGAGTTGAGGCATGCTACCAACGCTGGGCCACGTCTGGGGTCTGGAGACCCAGCCTGGGGTCTAGTGGCTGGTGATGACCCCCACAACTCCCAGCACAACGTTCCACTCGCAGGAAACATGACCAGTCTTCCCAGAATGAGGCTGGCCAGAGTCTCTGAGTGGGCCTCTGCTGGCTGTGTGCCGGGAGCCAAGTGCTTCTTTCTCAGGCGAGTCCAGAGCAGCCTTCACGTCCCCACTTTCCATCAGTGGCGTCCTGGCCGGTTGCCATGGAGAGCCACTGGCGCAACACTCTGTCCAGCCCCAGCCAGGTCAGACCAGGGGCCGCTCTGACCCTCGGTGTCGTCCTCGAGACACTCTCTGCTCAGTGCCTCTCCTCCCCCTCCCCTTCCCCCTCCACCTCGGCTGTTACTTGGCCTACCCAGTTGGGTTGGTGGAGGGCCTGGTGCCAGGAGTCCTACGTGGTCATGAACTATTCCCGGGGCAAGAAGACTTTGCCCAGCTCCACCCTCCAGCCCCCAAGGGACCTTTCAGGGGGTTTCCTCTGACTGCCTGGCCCTGGGGCCCGATGCCATTGAGCAGCTTTTCAGTTGTGCCAAGAAGTTGGTGGGGGGCTGCCACTCGGCCATGTGCTTCTTCAACCAGCAGTTGGGAGCAGGGCCTTGGATGCCGGTAGGATCTCTGGGGACAGGGAAGGTTGTGGCTGAGGGCCCCGAGGTACACCCAGCGGTCGGGGGTCCTGTTGGGGCCACCCACCCTCCTAGCGACACCGCTGTCACACAGATGGCCCCACCTCCCCAGCCTGAGTCAAGGGCTGTCCCGACCCGGAGGCCTGGTAGGGCTGAGTTCAGACTGTTTGTGCACGGCCCAAGCTGGCAGCATTGGCACAGCTCCAGAAGGCTATAAGAACACAAGACAAAGAGGAATACGCAGCAGAGCCTACACACAGACCTCAAAGCCTGACCCAAGCAATGAGTGGAATACCTGCCCCGATGAGCAGGGACCCAGGTGACCACCCTGCTGCGTCCACTCTTTCTCCTAAGGGCCTCCATCCGCGGAGCTTCTCCCCATGGAGTCCAGGCAAGAGGGTGTGTGAGTGAGGGGGCGGTTCTGGGTGGTGGTGGGGGCTGGGAGGGGAGCTGGGGTGAGGCAGGGAGCGGCGGCCTGGAGCCCTGCTCCCCATACTTCAGGTGGACGTGAGATGTGTGGAGTCACCGCCACATGAGGAAAAGCAACCGTTTTCTAGCTCACCAGGTAAACAGCCATTTTAAAGCTGACCTTAAACCCCAGTAAAGAGGTCCTCAGAATTATTTTGTGCCCTGTGGCAGACCCAGTAAGAGGAGGGTGGACACAGGGTGAGCCTGACCTTGGGGCACCCTCTGCTCTTGTTCCAGATGGAGCCCCCCTCCACGTGGCTGTTGCTGTCGGGGTCAGGAGTGAGCCCCCGGGACCTGTTCTTCTTCTTGGGTGACCATCACCTCCAGACCAGGGGGTCTACAGCTCAGACTGGCCTCCGTGGGATTGGCCCACTCAGAGCTTCACACCCCTCTCCCTGGACCCTACGCTAATTCGGGTCAGCCCTCCCAGCTGCCCTTCCGTGGCACCTCCCAGGCTCTCTGTCCACGTGGGGCAGGAGTGGCCCATGGAAGTGAGCTGGGTGCCATGAGACATGGCAGGTGGGGGGGAGGTGTTTAGCCTTTAAGGCCCCGCTCCCCCAACTCCAGGTCTCCCTTGTCTTCCTGCTGTAGTGGTCACCTGTCCAGGGAGTGTCCACCGTGATGGGTGTGTCCTAGAAGCAAGAAATATATCTGGAGGCATTAAGCCTCGGAGACCTAGGGCTGTTAGCTACCTAGCATGGCCTCACATGTTGTGGCTGCTGAAGGCCCTGCCCCTTCCCCTTACCCCTGTTGTTCTGGAAGCAGGAGCCCACCCTGCCCTTCCCCTCTTCATCCCCCACTCTGCACAGTCACAGGGACAGAAGCCCAGGGCCCTTCCTGCCCAGCCACCTGTCCCCAGTGCTACTGACACCTGGCCAGGCCTCCCGGGCTCTCCATCCCACTGGCCATTAGCCTTCAGGAGGATGTGGGCAGAGCACTGGTCGTCTTCCCTTCTCGCACTCAGGAAGCCTGCTGTCCCGACCCAGACACTGTCTGCAAGCTGGTGTGACAGCCCCATGAAGGCTAGCCGCACGGCCCCATGCAATACCTGCTCACATCTTTCCCTGCAGCAGGGTAGGGGGCACTGCCTTCAAGACTCTTGGGCTCTGCCTGGGCAACCGTCACCCTCATTCACGGGAGGCCAGAGGGTGGGCGAGCGGGGCTCAGGGCTGGCTGCTCTCGCCACTGCCCGTGGACAAAAGCCTCCAGACATGCCCTCCCTGGGCCAGAGCTGGGCTGCTCTTGAAAAGCCAGGAGCAAATTCCGCTGGAGGCTGAGGAGACTCCTTTGCCTTCTGGAGGCGGCTTCCTGATGGCTCCTCCACATCCAGACAGCCCTCCTTGATCTGCAGGTGCTGTTTCTGGGTGACGCTTGGGGAGCCAAGGGTCCTCGAATGAAGCCCAAGCCACCCAGAGGGTGAGGTCTCAGAGAGGGGAAGCGCGGGCCTTGGTCCCTCAGGGTTGGCCTGAATGTTGAAGGAGTGAGATGCTCAAGGACAATCAATTATGGCCTCCCTCCTCCAGCCTGGAGCCATTCCCCCCCCCAGGTGTTTCCCCTCGGGGGCCTTGCAGGAGGGCCAGGCATGTAGGGACAGTGTGGGGGCCACGCCCTGCGTGGGTGTAGTGGAATGTCTATGGGGATGGTCTGCTGGGCACCCTCAGTCATCATCCTACCCCTGGCACCCGGCCCCAGTGGCCATAACACTCAGGGTCAGAGGTCAGGTCTGTCCAGTGGGTTCAGCATGTCCAGTGGGTTCAGATCCCAGAAGTATGTGCACAGCCCAGGAGAGACCGATCTCCAGAACATAGTCAGAGCTTGTCTATGGAATATTCCTCCAAATCTGACAGTTCACAGAGAGCACCTCAGCAGAGGTTTTCCTAAATTTTATGATGTTAAAAAGATGTTTGACGTCATTAGTAAAGAAACTGTTCTATCAATAATTAGAAACAAATTCTGATCAACCATGTGAATATTTCCTATTAAGAGCCCTTTCACTCTCTTTATAGGAAATATTATAACACTGTTGTCACAGAAAGAGACAGTCACAGTATCCAGTTAAAAACATAGGGAAAAAGAATTACGCAGATCTGTTGATCAATTAATGAAATTTTATGTCATATTTTTGGATTTTGTCTTGCATGTCACATGTAAAATATGTCCTTTGCTATGATTTCTTTTCTCATTCTCAGTAATCACTTTTGAACCTTGTGGATATATCTTTTACATTTTGCGGATAGGTACTGTATTATTTTTCTTAAAGTTGTTCCTTAAAATGTGTAAGTGTCAAACCCAGACAGCCTGGACCCGCCTTTGCCAGAGCTGGGGTGGAGCAGTCAGAGAAGACTCTGGAAGATGGACAGTGGGTAAAAGAAGGGAGTGCTGAGGGGTTTCTGGGAAGCTGAGCCTTGTGGAGCAAGTCGGGGCTCTTCTCAGGCTTGGAGGCGCCCCTCTTGTGCTCTCCCTGGGGAATCTCTGGAGGTCGTGAGAATCAGGGAGAGACACCCGCCCACGTGATGTTCTTCTTTGTCTCAAATGGAATGAGAACAAATCATGCAATCACTAGGGGGATGTTTGCAAAGATTTAAAAATCGGAATAAACATGCCTGCTTAGCTGTGTCTGACTCTTTGCGACCCCATGGACTGTAGCCTGCCAGTCTCCTCTGTCCATGGAATTTCCCTCAAGAGTATGGGAGTGGGATGCCATTTCCTCCTCCAGGGGACCTTCCCGACCCAGGGATTGAACTCACGTCTCCTGTGACTTCTCCACTGCAGGCAGATTCTTTACCTGCTGAGCCATCCAGGAAGCCCAAAATAAACATACAGTGTTTTGTTAATGAACGTACATTTGAATTTTGGGGAAAGATGAAGAACCTTCAGGTGTACACCTTTAAAAAAAAATAGGCTTTATTTTTCAGAGTAGTTTTGGGCTCCCAGAAAAACTGAGAGGAAGGTACAGATTTCCCTGCCCCTGCACGCCTGAGCGGCGCACTCGTCACAGCCGGAGGACTGACACGGACTCACCATCATCACACAGTCCTGAGCACCAAGTCGCACTCCTGGTGTGGTGTTAATACACTCGGTAGGTTTGGACCTGCATCCACCACAGATCCTGAATATCCCCTGGGCTCCACCTACTCATGCCTCCCTCCTCCAGCCCCTGTAAGTCGCAAGTATTCACTGTCTCCATAGTTTCAACTTTGTAGATCAGACAGCTGACTCGAGTCAATGAAAACAGCCAAGAAGGGGAAAAACAGAAACAAAATTCTGGAATACACCCTGGGGTGGTGGGTGGAGTTGAGGCATGCTACCAACGCTGGGCCACGTCTGGGGTCTGGAGACCCAGCCTGGGGTCTAGTGGCTGGTGATGACCCCCACAACTCCCAGCACAACATTCCACTCACAGGAAACATGACCAGTCTTCCCAGAATGAGGCTGGCCAGAGTCTCTGAGTGGGCCTCTGCTGGCTGTGTGCCGGGAGCCAAGTGCTTCTTTCTCAGGCGAGTCCAGAGCAGCCTTCACGTCCCCACTTTCCATCAGTGGCGTCCTGGCCGGTTGCCATGGAGAGCCACTGGTGCAACACTCTGTCCAGCCCCAGCCAGGTCAGACCAGGGGCCGCTCTGACCCTCGGTGTCGTCCTCGAGACACTCTCTGCTCAGTGCCTCTCCTCCCCCTCCCCTTCCCCCTCCACCTCGGCTGTTACTTGGCCTACCCAGTTGGGTTGGTGGAGGGCCTGGTGCCAGGAGTCCTACGTGGTCATGAACTATTCCCGGGGCAAGAAGACTTTGCCCAGCTCCACCCTCCAGCCCCCAAGGGACCTTTCAGGGGGTTTCCTCTGACTGCCTGGCCCTGGGGCCCGATGCCATTGAGCAGCTTTTCAGTTGTGCCAAGAAGTTGGTGGGGGGCTGCCACTCGGCCATGTGCTTCTTCAACCAGCAGTTGGGAGCAGGGCCTTGGATGCCGGTAGGATCTCTGGGGACAGGGAAGGTTGTGGCTGAGGGCCCCGAGGTACACCCAGCGGTCGGGGGTCCTGTTGGGGCCACCCACCCTCCTAGCAACACCGCTGTCACACAGATGGCCCCACCTCCCCAGCCTGAGTCAAGGGCTGTCCCGACCCGGAGGCCTGGTAGGGCTGAGTTCAGACTGTTTGTGCACGGCCCAAGCTGGCAGCATTGGCACAGCTCCAGAAGGCTATAAGAACACAAGACAAAGAGGAATACGCAGCAGAGCCTACACACAGACCTCAAAGCCTGACCCAAGCAATGAGTGGAATACCTGCCCCGATGAGCAGGGACCCAGGTGACCACCCTGCTGCGTCCACTCTTTCTCCTAAGGGCCTCCATCCGCGGAGCTTCTCCCCATGGAGTCCAGGCCTGTCCACGCCTGTGCCTTCTCCTTGCAGTTCTGGAAAGGCCCACGCTGGCTCTGCAGCTGAGTGTGACCAGGGTCTGGTCATCTGGCCTGGAGCCCCATGGTGGGTGGGTTCTACCCGTCGGTCTTCTTTCACAGGGGTCTGGGGGGAGGTGGGGTGCTCACTGGGCAGAGGATGGGAGCGGAGGGCTGGCACGGGCCTTCCTCAGCAGCAGCCCTGGTCCCAGGGTGCTGGGCGGCCTGACCCAGTGAAGGATGCGGCAGTGTTTGTGGTTCGCCAGGCACAGTGACGGGACCGTGCCACAGGCCGGAAAGTCCAGTCCCCCACCGGGAGGGAGCAAGAGCCTGGTCCCCTTCATCTTACTGTGAAGGCTCGAAGCAGAGGATGAGATAGTTGGATGGTGTCATTGACGCAATGGACATGAGTTTGAGCAAATTCTGGGAGATAGTGAAGGACTGGGAAGCCTGGTGTGCTGCAGTCCATGGGGTCACAAAGAGTTGGACACACTGAGTGACTGAAAACCAACAACAAATCTGTCTCCTGCACGAGAGACAAGAGCAGGGGAGACAGAGTGTGGGGCAGGCAGGCCCTGAGGGACGCATCTTAGCGGGCAACGGTCACCACCCTGTGCCTGGGGCTGGGCCCTCTGCCCTCTCTGGGACCAGGACTTGACCTCGAGGATGAAGCCTAGGGAAGGGTCTCCCAGCTACAGCCCCCACCCCTGTACCCCAAGGAGTGTCCAGACCCACGAGATGCAGTGGGCTTGTCCTTGACCCGACCACCCAATCTCCGAAGCCCACTGAGTCCATCTGTCCAGCTGCTCTACCTGCCTTCAGTGGAGGGGGGTCAGCTTGCTTTCCAGGGTTCCCCTTTCCAGTGGGTCACAAGGTGGCCTGTCAGGCTGGGGGAATTGACCTGGCCTGAGTCAGTCCCCAGTGACAGAGAGGTGGGAGGAAGCAGGGGAAGGTTATCACCAGTTCCTGCATGCCGTGCCTTCCAGGCTCACCTGTGACTGGCCCACAAGACACAGGCCAGGCCACCAGCCCACCCTGGGAGATGTCTTCTCGGGTGTGACCACTGGAGGAGCCCAGACCCCTCTGAGGTCGACAGAGCACAGGACTTTTCCCCAGACCTGATGTATCACCCGAGCCACGGAGCCCGCAGCCCGTGCTGCCCCTGACCACTGCAGGGGATACACATGGTGCGTTGTTACTGCCTGATGGGAGAGGCTCAAGCCAAAGGAAACGAGGGTGGGCGGGCAGGGAAGGGAGATTTGGGTCAGTCATTTCACAGCCATGTGCTTTCCTGGTCTGGCAGCACTGGAGAAGCAAAAACGCTCTTAGGGGACACCCTTGTGTCTCTCACTGGCTGAGCAAGTGGCCTTGGAAACCAGACCACACAACTATGATGGGAGAACAGAAGGAAAGCCCCCCACCCACCAGGACTGGGGACCAAGAGGTCTGGAACCCAGGAGGTGATTCTAGAAAACAGTAGCAGAGATAGGCCCTTGGAGAGGCCCACACCATCCTCTGTGCTCAGGGTGACCTTGGAGACCAGCTGGTGCCAGGCGGTGCTGCCGCGGCCTGGGTCCAGCGTCTCTGTTCCGAGGTCCTCCTGGCCCTCAGGGCCCCAGCTGGATGATCAACTCCAAGTCCAGCGGTCACATTCGGTCCTGAATTTGATCCCTGCCCCACTCCCCACCTCCCCCCCTCGGCCGCACCCCCCAAGAGACCTAGCAGGCAAACCCGTCTTCCTACCAAGGACATTAGGAAGGGATTATTCACTTTCCAAAGAACTCTTTTTTTTCCCAGAAATGAACACTCTGAATTTTCCAGAAGCTCCGACAGCCACTTCCCCAAGCGCCTTCACCGTGTGATTCGTTTTTTTCACACTGAGACAGTGTTTTGGGCACACATCCAGTTCAGGGAAGGAAGAAGCCGTTTGGGCTGTGTATGTGTGTGGAGGGGGGACTCTTGCGGGGGAGGTGCAGCCTGGCAGGCGCGAGGGGTCCGAGGCCCAGACGCCCAGGGTCCTGGAGCCACGGCCTGGCGTCAGCAGCGCCCGGCTCCTCTGTGGGGTGTTTCCTGCCCTGGAAGCGGGGGTGGGGGGGGTGGCCGCCCCCCCACAGGCAGCATGTGATGTAGTGGAGGCTTGCTGAGCAGCTGACACGTTGGGGAGCAATCATGACACCATGTGTGATGGGAGAGGGCGGTGGTGAAATGTGACATGAGAGCAAAGGAGGGAGGTCATGAGAAAAGATTTGAGGAGGGAAAGCCCTGGTCACTGCTCCCTGTGAGCAGTGATTCAGGTGGCGCCCTGTGTCTCACGGGGCAAAGGGAGACACCCAGAGTCCTTTAGGTCCCTCGCCCACTGCGGGGTCCCAGGTGGCAGGCCCATCCCCCCAAGGAAGACAGAGGGTCGTGGACAGGCTGGGGTTGGGGGGGGTTGGGAGTGGGGTCAAGGTCTCCTCTGCTTGGCGTATGAGGGCAGCAGGGAGCCCAGGTCCAGCTCCCTGACTGGG
The DNA here is from genome assembly GCA_006410655.1 of Kobus ellipsiprymnus. NCBI lineage: Eukaryota > Metazoa > Chordata > Mammalia > Artiodactyla > Bovidae > Kobus > Kobus ellipsiprymnus. Next base: position 449,475 of record SJYR01001344.1, read on the forward strand.
GTGAGCTGTCTGGCTGGCTGGGCTCCAAACATTTCATGGCACATCGGACAAGACCTCAGTGCCTCCTGGCACGGTGATCCTCTTTGACCTCCCCTCCCCCACCCTACACTATTCTTGCATAGAACTTGTTTCTAAGTATGTTGTCACCCACGGGCACAGGGGAGCAATCCCAGGCCATTTTCAACAAAGAGGCTGCAAGTCACCAGACCCCCTGGGCTGGGCAATGAACTCAGAGTGTTCCTTTGGGGAGGGTCAGCTTTCCTCAACATGGACCTTAACACTCAGGAGGCCCAGACCCTCCACCTTTCAATCCAGACAAACAGCACCGCAGCCCAAACCACTCTGACCAAAAGCATCCTACATTTTAGGTGGGAACTAAAAATAACCAGCACTCTGGGCAGCCGGGCTGACTTGGGTGGCCATACGTGTGTGTGCTGCATTTGCTTAAATGTAAGAAGTCTCTTTAAAGAGGCAACTCTATTTAGCCTTTTGTCTCTGTAAGTCGAGGTGGTCAGCAGATATTTCCCTCAGGATGGTGATGATACTGCTTCTGCTTTTGTTGTGATTTAAAAGGAAATGGTCTCTCCTTGTCCTTCTGCCCTGGGAGGGTCACAGCAATAGTGGAAAGCAGTCATCTATAAAATGATCAGGTCCCAGGGTGTTCCAAGCTCCCATTCCACTCTATAATCTGAGATCTGGGGGAGGGGGACCCATCAGGAGAGGAAATGGACTTGAAGTCACAGCAGGCAAGTCGCTTATACGTCTTGGGCTCTGTTCCCATGTCTGTAAGGTGGGGAGGGCAGGGTAACGGTCCTGCCTCGGAAGTATCAGAGGAGAACGTGGTTACTCGAGGGGCTTGTAAACTGTAGGGCACTGTGCAAACACAAGATGTTAATTATAGCTCTGGTTTGTAATTAAATCACAGATGTGAACAACTCACAGAAATGCAGTCAGGTTTCCTTGCCAATCTTGGCCCCGCCAAGACCCCCATTGTGAGGGACAGAGGATGGCCTTATAGAGACCACCGCCATCACTATCTCCACCAACACCTGAGCCCACTGCTCTGCCCAGCTGTGGTGCTGAAGAGCAGTGGAGAGTGGTGGGTCAGAGGCCCCGGGAGTCGTGCATGGTGTGCTGGGACTCCACAGCATGGCAGTCGGGAGGGGACAAGGACAGTGAGCAGTCACCAAGACCTCCCTGCTTGGGCCTGGGAGGGTCTGATTTAATCATCACGGCTGCTGGGCAGGCAGCACACACCCTCTGGCTTCGTGGATGAGAGACTGAGGCAGAGCGCTAAGCAAGCCGGCAATCTGTTTTATGTCCTCAGGAAAAGAGTTTAAAGCCTTTGTAAATGCCAGTGAGCAGACAGACAGATACTGAAAAGGAAGTCCAGGGGACACAGGGCAGCAGAGACCACGACACCATCCAGAGTTTGGTCTCTGCTCCCCATGAAGTCTCCGTTCGCACAGTTTCACGTGGCTTCCACCCACCAGCAGTCTGCTCCTCTGTGGCTCTAATGTCCAGACGCCAATATCCTGCTCAGAGCAGTGAGCCGTCAACTTCCGGAAGCCAGGGCTAAGCTGCCAGCCAGAGCTGCCCCGCGTGGGGCAGTGGGCGTGTTGGTCCCCAACTCGATCCCATTTGCTGGGCAGTGGCCCCCACCCCAGCTGTGTGCTGTGCTTGGGGCTCACAGCTGCCAAGACTCTGGAATAGGGTGCTCCCTGAGTGAGCTCACACTTGGAGCCCATGGGACCAGGTTGAAGCTGTCCCCGTCGATGTCCTGGCTTACCCATCTCCCAGGTCCTGTCCCCCACCACCCCACTGTCCCTGCCCCCGCCCGCCCTTCTCTCTGTATTAGTCGGCCAGAGCTGCTGCCACCGAAACCACTGGAGGGGCAGCTTAAGCAGTCTCTGTTCTCTCACCGTCTGGAGGCCAGATTTCTGTGGTGGAGATGCGGGCAGGCTGGGTCGCTCCGAGGCCTCTCTCCTTGGCTTGCAGACGGCCGTCCGCTACTGTGTCCCCTCATGGTTGCTTTTCTGGGCCCCCTCGGCCCTGGATACCCGTCTGTGTGTCCTAACCCCTCTTCCTACAAGGACACCAGCCTCCCTGAGGGCTTCGTTTTAACTGATTCGTCTCTGAATAGAGCTTGTCTCCAAATTCAGTCACATTCCGAGAGACTGGGGCTTCACCGTGTGAATTCGGGGGAATCTGATTCACATCGCAGTGCTTGGGACTGGGATCATTTCCCCAATAAATCACTTTCAAAGCAACCCCCATCTCAGGCTTTGTTTCTGAGGCAGGACCCACCCAGCTTCCTGCTTCTCAGAGCAGGGAGGGGACCGCCCTTGCTGTGAGTCCTGCTCAGAGGCGGCCTCTTGGGGACCCTGGCTACATGCTCCTGGCACTCCTTGGGGACAGGACAGGCTGTAAGTTGGAAGAGAGGACATGAACCCCAGGCCGGCCATTACTCATTCTTTGAGGATTTTTAGATGAAGCTTTGTTCAGAAACTGCCCCAATGTGTTCATTTGTTAATTGAAGTGTAAGATTTTTCTCACATAACAATATAAATATAAATAATTTGTCCTTTGATAGGCACACTTTTTTATTCCTGGAAACTCAGAGGAACCAAGTCATTATAAATTATAAGAATGGAAAGAAATCACTGCAGATCTGACCCGGCTTCTTCCCCGGGGGGCATGGGAGCTGCCCGCAGGGGCAGGAACCTTCAGCTGTTTCCGGGCTCAGCCAGGGTCCGCCTGAGCCAGTCTCGTGGTTGCTCCCAGCCCCAAAGCTGACTCCACGTGGGACAACAAAAGATTTAATTAGCCTCTCTGCTTTTTCCATCTGGGAAGCAGAGCTCAGAATGCTTGCCACCGGAGGCCATGCAGACAGAGGCATCTGTTTTGGGAAAGCCTCTGTGCCTGGGATGGAAGGCATCCATGCTCAGCACGCAGGCCAAGCTAGAGAGGAGACCCCTCGGATCCAGGACAGGACCATGCAGCTCTCCTCACTCGCGGGCATTGTCCCTTGTGTCCAAGTATTAGAGAGCCTTGCTGACACCAGTTCCTTCCTGTTTAGATGCTGGGTGAGCCCTGCCCCCACCCCAGTGTGATGGCAGGTTTTGATGCTCTGCTTCCTCAGGGCGGTCCCCCTCAAAGGCAGCAGGGGGTGAAGTGGGGATCCAGCTTTGGGTAGAAAACCAATCCATTGCTAATTTTTTTTTTTAAATTAAGAAATAGTTGACAATTAAAAGCTATATTCATTTAAAGTGCACAATTTAATAATTTGATATACACATACATTATGAAATTAACAACATAATTAAGCTAATTAGCATATCCATCACCTTAGGTAGGCTGGCTTGCTTCCTGCCTTCTTCCCTCCCTCCTTCCTTCTCTTCTTTCCTTTTTCCTTTCTTTCCTTCTCTCCCTTTCCTTCTCTTCACTCCCCTCTTCTTTCCTTCTGATATGTGGAGTGAACACAAGATCTACCCTCTGGCCAGTTTCAAGTATAAAGTATTGTTGACTATAGTTACATTTCTACACAGTAGATCTCCAGAACTTACCAGTCTTTTGTAACCGAAACTTTGTATCCCTTTACCAACAGCTCTCCATTTTCCCCTCCCCTTAGAAAATTAGAGATACCAAGGGAACATTTCATGCAAAGATGGGCTCGATAAAGGACAGAAATGGTAACAGAAGAAGAAGATACTAAGAAGAGGTGGCAGGAATACACAGAAGAACTATACAAAAAAGATCTTCATGACTAAGATAATCACGATAGTGTGATCACTCATCTAGAGCCAGACATCCTGGAGTGTGAAGTCAAGTGGGCCTTTGAAAGCATCACCACGAACAAAGCTAGTGGAGGTGATGGAATTCCAGTTGAGCTCTTTCAAATCCTGAAAGATGATGCTGTGAAAGTGCTGCACTCAATATGTCAGCAAATTTGGAAAACTCAGCAGTGGCCACAGGACTGGAAAAGATCAGTTTTCATTCCAATCCCAAAGAAAGGCAATGCCAAAG
>SJYR01001344.1:455155-470581 GCA_006410655.1 Kobus ellipsiprymnus
AAGTTATGACCAACCGAGATAGCATATTGAAAAGCAGAGACATTACTTTGCCAACTAAGGTCCGTCTAGTCAAGGCTATGGTTTTTCCAGTGGTCATGTATGAATGTGAGAGTTGGACTGTGCAGAAAGCTGAGTGCTGAAGAATTGATGCGTTTGAACTGTGGTGTTGGAGAAGACTCTTGAGAGTCCCTTGGACTGAAAGGAGATCCAACCAGTCCATTCTGAAGGAGATCAACCCTGGGATTTCTTTGGAAGGAATGATGCTAAAGCTGAAACTCCAGTACCTTGGCCACCTCATGCAAAAAGTTGACTCATTGGAAAAGACTCTGATGCTAGGAGGGATTGTGGGCAGGAGGAGAAGGGGACGACCGAGGATGAGATGGCTGGATGGCATCACTGACTCGATGGACGCGAGTCTGAGTGAGCTCTGGGAGTTGGTGATGGACAGGGAGGCCTGGCGTGCTACAATTCATGGGGTCGCAAAGAGTCAGACACGACTGAGTGACTGAACTGAACTGAACTGAACTTAGCTCCTGGCAACCTCTGCTCTACTCTCTGTTTCTATGAGTTCTGGTATTTTAGATTCTACATATAAGTGAGGTCATATAGTGTTTTTTTTTTAAGCGGCAAATTTAGTAATATACTATGGCATGCTAAGTCGCTTCAGTTGTGTCTGACTCTTTACAACCCCATGGACTGTAACCCACCAGGCTCCTCTGTCCACGGGATTCTCCAGGCAAAAATACTAGAGTGGGTTGCCATTTCCTCCTCCAGGGGATCTTCCCAACCCAGGGATTGAACCTGAGTCTCCTGTGGCTCCTGCATTGCAGGTGGGTTCTTTACTGCTGAGTATATATGTCTCACGGTTTCTTATCTGTTCATCCTTCAGTGGATATTGAGGCTGTTCCTATATCTTGGCTGTTGTGAATAAATGATGCAGTGAATATGAGAGTAAAGACCTCTCTTTGGGATCTGATTTCGTTTCCCTTCAATATATACCCAGAAGTGGGACTGCTGGATTATATAATAGTTTTATTTTTTATTTTTTTGAGGAAACTCCACGCTGTTTTCCATCATGTATAACAATTCCCCACCAACAGTGTATATTCCCACCAACAATGTATAAACATTCTTTTTTCTCCACATCTTTGCCCGCATTTGTTATCATTTGTCCGTCTGATAACAGTTGTTCTAATGAATGTGAACTGATATCTCACTGTGGCTTCAATTTGCTTTTCCCTGATGGCTAGTGACATTGAGCACCTAATCATGGATCTGTTGGTCATTTGTGTGTCTTCTTTAGAGAAATGCCTATTAAGGTCCTTTGTTCATTTTTAGATCAGCTTTTTTGTTGTTGTTGTTGCTTTTTTGCTATTGAGGTATATGGTTTCCTTATACATTGGGATATTAACCCCTTGCTGCTGCTGCTACTGCTGCTAAGTCCAGATACACATTCAATAATTTGCAAATATTCTTTCTCATTCCTTAGGTTTCTTTTTCACACTGTTGATTGTTTCTTTCGCTGTGCCAAAGCTGAAGAGTTTGAGTTAATCTCATTTTTCTACTTTTGTTTTTGTTGCTTATATTTTTGGCTTCATATTAAAAAAAAAATCATTGGTCAGACTAATCTCAAGAACATTTCCCTCTGTGTTTCCTTATAGTAGCTTCACAGTTTCATGTCCTACATTTAAGCGGTTTATCCATTTTGAGTTGGCTTTTGTGTGTGATGTGAGATCAGTTCAGTTCAGTTCAGTCACTCAGTCGTGTCCGACTCTTTGCGACCCCATGAATTGCAGCACGCCAGGCCTCCCTGTCCATCACCAACTCCCGGAGCTCACTCAGACTTGCGTCCATCGAGTCAGTGATGCCATCCAGCCATCTCATCCTCTGTCGTCTCCTTCTCCTCCTGCCCACAATCCTTCCCAGCATCAGAGTCTTTTCCAATGAGTCAACTTTTTGCATGAGGTGGCCAAGGTACTGGAGTTTCAGCTTTAGCATCATTCCTTCCAAAGAAATCCCAGGGTTGATCTCCTTCAGAATGGACTGGTTGGATCTCCTTTCAGTCCAAGGGACTCTCAAGAGTCTTCTCCAACACCACAGTTCAAAAGCATCAGTGCTTTGGCACTCAGCCTTCTTCACAGTCCGACTCTCACATCCATACATGACTACTGATAAACCATATGGAAAAACCATAGCCTTGACTAGACGGACCTTAGTTGGCAGAGTAATGTCTCTGCTTTTGAATATGCTATCTAGGTTGCTCATAACTTTTCTTCCAAGGAGTAAGTGTCTTTTAATTTCATGGCTGCAATCACCATCTGCAGTGATTTTGGAGCCCAAAAAGATAAAGTCTGACACTGTTTCCACTGTTTCTCCATCTATTTCCCATGGAGTGACAGGACCTGATGCCATGATCTTCATTTTCTGAAAGTTGAGCTTTAAGCCAACTTTTTCACTCTCTTCTTTTACTTTCATCAAGAAGCTTTTTAGCTCCTCTTTCTGCCATAAGGGTGGTGTCATCTGCATATCTGAGGTTATTGGTATTTCTCCTGGCAATCTTGATTCCAGCTTGTGTTTCTTCCAGTCCAGCATTTCTCATGATGTGAAATAGGGGTCCAATTTTATTCTTCATGTGTGTGGATGTCCCGTTTTTCCAACACCATTTATTGAAGAGACTGTCCTTCCCCACTTTGTGTTCTTGGCACCCTTGTTTTTTGTTGTTGTTGACTAAACAGCAACGGCTTGTTTAATACATTGCCTTGGTTGAAAATGAGAGTTAAAATAGATCACAACACCTGGAAAACCTGAATATAAATGCCCTCCCTCTAAGAGCCAGACAGCACCGTTGTTGCATATCAGTTGATTAGATGGGCACAGACTTATTTCTGGGTTGTCTATTCTGTTCTGTTGGTCTATAGTCTGTTTTTACACCAGTACCATGCTGTTTTTATTACTATAGCTTTGTAATAAAATTTGAAATCAGAAAGTGCAATGCTTCCAACTTGGTTCTTCTTGTTTAAGATTGCTTTGACTATGTAGGGTCTTCTGTGGCTCTATATGAATTTTCAGTGAGTTCAGTTCAGTCTCAGTGTGTCTGACTCTTTGTGACCCCATGGACTGCAATACACCAGGCTTCCCTGTCCATCACCCACTCTTGGAGCCTGCTCAAACTCATGTCCATCGAGTCGGTGATGCCATACAACCATCTCATCCTCTGTCACCCTGTTCTTCTGCCTCCAATCTTTCCCAGCATCAGGGTCTTTTTCAATGAGTCAGGTCTTCGCATCAGGTGACCAAAGTATTGGAGTTTCAGTATCAGTCCTCGCAATGAATATTCAGGGTTGATTTTCTTTAGTATTGATTGATTTGATTTCCTTGCTGTCCAAGGAACTTTCAAGAGTCTTCTCCAGCACCACAGTTCAAAACCATCAATTCTTTGTGCTCAGCCTTCTTTATGGTCCAATTCTTGTATCCATACATGACTATTACAAAAACCATAGTTTTGACTCTATGGACCTTTGTCAGCAGAGTGATGGATTTCTGCTTTTTAATACACTGTCTAAGTTTGTCATAGCTTTCCTTCCAAGGAGCAAGTGTCTTAATGTCATGGCTGCAGTCACCATCCACAGTGATTTTGGAGCCTAAGAAAAGAAAATCTGCCACAGTTTCCACTTTTTCCCCATCTATTTGCCATGAAGTGATAGGATGTTTTTCTGGAATTCCCTTGCTTTTTCTATGATCTAACAAGTATTGTCAATTTGATCTCTGGTTCCTTTGCCTTGTCTAAATCTAGCTTGTACATCTGGAAATTCTTGGTGCATGTACTGCTGAAGCCTAGCTTGGAGGATTTTGAGCATTACCTTGCTAGGATGTGAAATGATGCTTGCATTAGTTCTTGGTTTTGTATCCCATAAATCTCATAGGCTTTCTTTCTTCTTTTCCATTTTTCCTCCTGACTGGATAATTTCAAATGGCCTGTCTTCGAGTCTGTGGGTTCTTTCTTCTGCCTGGTTGAGTCTGATGTTGAAGCTCTCTACCACACTTTTCATTCCAATCATCATATCCTTGAGCTCCAGAATTTCTTTTTGATTGTTTTTCATGATTTCTAACTCTTTGTTGAACTTCTTGTTTTGTTTATGTAGTATTTTCTTGATTTCATTGAGTTGCCTGAGTTCTTTGGTAGCTTGCAGAGCTTCCTTAAACCAATCATTTTTATCTTTACCAGGCACTCTGTGGGTCTCCATTTCTTGGGGTTAGTTACAAGAAATGTATTATGCTCCTTTGGTGGTGTCATGCCTCTTTAGTTTTTCCTATTTCTTATTGCCTGTGTTGATATCTATGTCTTTGAGGGAAAGTCACTTCTTTTTGACTTTATAGGGCTTCAGTGAGGAAAGACCTTCACCTACAGGTAGGTGTGAGGGCACCAGCTGAGTATGTGTGACAGAATCCACTCTGAAGGATGAGTGTGCCTTGCAGTGATTCCAGCCTCACAGAGGGCACAACAGTGTTGCTGCATAAGCTGAGGTCAGTGTCCACCATGGCTGTGGGAGTCCATGGTGGCAGCAAGGGCTGAGGGGACCTTAGTGGCAAAGGCTTCTAGTATCCTCCTGTTCCCTCTGTCTTCGTGTGGGAAAGCTGTGGCCAGGGGGATCTCTCTTGGTGCTGGTCCATCAGGTGGGTGTGGGCAAGGGTGTGGGCAGAGCAGCTGTGGAGCAGGCTTCTGGGGTACACACCATCATGGGGGATGTGTTGACTCCAGTCCAGAGGTCTCAGGGTGCCATGGTGGCTCCTTTTCTGCAGTGGCCCAGCAGCAGCTCCTTCCCTCTCTGAGGTTGGCTCAGGAAGCAGGAGCATGGACTTCAGACACTTGTGTCAACTGGTTGAGCATAGCAAGGACTGGAGAGTGGGTGGTCCTTGGCAGTGAAAACTGTAGGTGTCTGCCTTGGTGTTGAGGGCTTCCAGGGTATTGGGCTGTCCTTCCCCCATAGGGGAGGTCATGTCAAAGGGTTGCTCTCAGCACCCAGGTGTGCCAAACTGGGGACAGCGTGATGCAGGTAAGATGCTTGCTGCGATTTTCTACATGGCCATTCTCAGTTTTGAGTGCCTCTGAGCTTCTGCAGCTTCCTTATTGTACTGTGGAGCTCTCTCGGAGCTATTTTCATCTCTGTATAGCTGTTTCTTCAATGTTTTTGTTGTTTCCGTGGGGGCATGAGCATTGGGACCTCCTCGTCTGCCATCTTCCTGACATCACCTAATTTCTTTTCAAGTGGGTTATTTTTAACAGGAGTAAATTGTGTGTGTGCTTAATTAATAGTGACTGTTTAGTGTTGCAACTCATTTATTTGGGGACAGACTCCAATTTGTGTCAGGAAACCAGTGTCTGCCACTTTATTATTCAGGCTAGGAAAGATACAAGCAACTGGTGAAATGGCTAGAAGATGAATCTTAGTGCTCGAGGTTCTCTGTGTCTTTTCACCATTTTTAAAGTACAGAATTCTGAGTTTGGCATCTTAGCGGCAAGCACTGCTGAGCTACAGCCAGAGAGCTCTAGACTGACTGCAGGACTGGTGAATTCCCAGGAGTGGCATCACCCCTGGCTGGCCCTTTGCAGGGTGTGCCCAGGGACCAGGGAGGGTCAGTGCAGGAGGTCAGGCCCCCTGCACCAGCAGTCCATCTGTCTGTCCCTGTGGAGGAGGTCATGTATGCAATATGTCAGAGGGGACAGAGAAGAAAGGCATTCTGCCCACAGGGCTGGCCATGAGAGACAGTGGCATTGGGCTGATGGGAGGGAGAGGAGAGGCTTCTGAGCAGAGCACACGCAAGTCGGGACCTACAGAGATAGGTTTCTGGAGGGGCTTTCGAGCCTTCCCATCACAAGGTTCAACCTAAGGTTTCAACACAGAAACATTAAAACCAGATTCCAGTACATAATCCACTGTTCAGATACCCATATGTTTGAAACAAAAATATGAAAAGTCATGCTTCTTGAATGTGTGGTGGTCAGCGATGGTCATGGACCTCAGCCCAGCCAGGCAGAGAAGTCAATCTGCCCTTCCTCTCCTCTGGACCGACATTTGCTCAGGCCCCAGCACCTCCATTCCTGCTGCTGGCCACTTCCTGTGGCAATCGGAGGTGTGGGGAGGCCAGCTTCCCCGTGTAACCTGTTCCGTGGGGCTGAGATGGGCATATTTCCTTCGTGTCTCCCCAAGGGCGCCACCCCCCACCCTGGGCTCCCCTGGCTGGTGGGGGTGGGGTGGCACGAACCCTCTGGAAGCAGCAGTGCAGGCTGCTCTGCCCTTGCTGCCAGCGCACTGCTTTGAAGCGGGTCCCAGGGCTTGGCTCTGCCGGGCAGCCCCGTGGCCTGTCATTAGGCACGTCCGCTCCAGGCTGCACCTACTCATTACGGCCAGATCAGCAGGCGTGCTCACCAGCCCCCAGGCAACCTTCCCCAGGCCTCGGGGCAGGGAAAGCCTCCCTCAGCAGTGTCCCCAAGGCTGTGGCCTGGGGCTTGGGCTGCTGGGGGCACAGCTTGTCCAGTTTAAAAGGGTTTGCTGGGGGCCAGGGTTCTCCTGGGCCCGTGTGTACTCCCAGGGCACTGCCGGCCTCTTGCAGCAGGATCTTTCCTAAAATAGTCATTTTAACCAAATTTAATTATCTGAACACACAGCACATTCTCACACGTGCTTTGTGTCGTGGCACAGACTTTAAAGTTCTGAAGGCACAACAGGGCCCGTGCACAGCCAGATCTGCCTTCCTCTCTTTCCCCCTCCCCAGGAACAAGAGTACGACCTGGGTGCCCAGGTCCATGTCAACTAGCACACACACTCTCACCTCCTCTGGCCAGAGATTATGGCCCATGCTGTGAGCTCTGGGCTTTGGCTGACAGTATGTGTCGGCGCTCCTTCTCTACCGCAAAGCAGCTCCTAACAAGCCTGGATGTTTAGCTGGAATGCAGGAGTTGGGTGCTGAAGATGACTCTGCACAGGGTCCTCTGCATGAACCATGCTTTGTGGGCACGTGGACTTGCAGGGCGAGGCCCGGAAGCAGCGATGCAGGTGTGTGTTGCTGCGGTTGCTCATGCCCTAAGGGCAGTATGCTTGGCAGTCAGGGTCCCTCCAGGAAACCAGCCAGAGCTCCGACAGGGGGCCCTGGCTCCCTTGGTGCTGAGAGAGCAGGAGAGCAAGGGATGGGCTTGGAGAAGAGAAAGGCAGGAGGGCCTCTCCCAGGCCAGGAACTACTCTTGACTCTACTGAGCCTGTGCTGACCTTGGGCCCTGCAGGGATTCCTGCCCTGATCCTAGTGAGCACTGATGCCAACTTGAAGCAGGAAGAGCTGATCCTAGCTATCTCCCCACATCCTTGCTGGTTCTCCCAGGGGCAGAGCCAACTGAGCAGCTGGGGGCATGGGTGCTTGGGAGGTGGGTTTGCAGCCCTCGGCTCCCGACAGGGACAGGTGGGCATGGGCGGAAAGCAGAAAGAAGGACGACACACAGTGCTGTGGGTGCATGGGGTGGAAAACACGTCCCTGTCCTATAGCCGACCTCGGAGTGTGCGCAGCTGGTCCTAGTGGCTCTGACCCAGCAGGACAGAGGCACTGGGGGACATGAACACCTTCATCTGCATCCCACCATTCTCCATGTCCGCACCATCCTCATGCCAGCTGTCTGTGCTGGACTGGCCAGTCCTTATGGGGACCCTCATTCAATCTCCAGCTGGTGGGCAGAAGCACTTCAGTCTTTGACTCTTTGCTAGTACTGGGCACATGTAGCTCTCAGCTGACATTGGTTTCTGAGAACACCAGGGCCATCAAATGCTGGGGTGGGGACCGCATCAGGCATCTCCGCTCCAGTTATTGGGGTGACAAATACTGGGGGACCAAGGTAGGAGGGCTCGGGATGGAGGGCTATTTATGTCGTGTTGTCTGGACTCCTTTCAGAACAGCCTGAAGCTCGTCTCCAGGAGGACAGGGGTGCAGGCAGCTCAGCTCGCTCTGTAAAATGAGACATGCAAGGCCAGCCCCCGGGAAACTCACCCACCAGGGTCCTGGGCAAGAGGTGACGGGAGGTGCCTTTCATCATCCGCATGGGAGAACCAGAGACCACACATTGGCAAGCATTGCAGACAGGGGTTTAATCCATGCATTTTCTTCCTGAGGCTGCCCGTAGTACCACAAACAGAATGGTTTAAACAATGGAAATGTATTGTTTTGGCTCCGGAGGCTGGAAGTCCAGAATCAAGGTGTGAGCAGGGTTGGTTCCTCCTGAGTCTGTCCAGGAGAACTAGTCTCACACTCTCCCCCAGCTTCTGGGGGTTTGCAGACATTCTTGGAGGTCCTTGGCCTGGGCTACCTCATCTGATTTGCCTTCATCTTCATGTGGCATGCCTGTGTCCAAATTTCCCCTTTTCATAAGGACATCAGTCATTTTGGATGCGGAGTCCACCATATCCAAGTGGCTCAGTGGTGAAGAATTCTCCTGCCAATGCAGGAGATAGGGGTTTGATCCCTGAGTTGGGAAGATCCCTGGAGGAGGAAATGGCAACTCACTCTAGTATTCTTGCCTGGGAAATGCCATGGACAGAGGAGCCTGGTGGGCTACAGTGTCTGTGATCACAGTCAGACATAGCTGAGCATGCATGTGTAACTAATTATAACTGCAAGGACCCTGTTTCTTAAAAAGGTCACATTCTGAAATTCTTGGGGTTTGGGCTTCAACATATGAATTAGGGGGAGACACTATTCAATTCACGAGAATCCCCTTAATATGCAAAATAAAAAAGTCTCAGTGACCCCAGTTTGAAAGATAAGCCAAGAACAGAATTCGGGAATTCTCCAGAAAGCAAATATCAATGACCACAATCTCCAAGGAGGACAGTCCAAACTTACCAGCCATCAGAGCAGTGAGGGTCGTGGCACTACATGTTCCCCATCAAATTGGCGGAATTTTGTGTCACTGATAATCCTCAGGGCTGGCTGTGATTAGAGTGCAAAAGCAGGCAGACTCTAGAGGATTCAGCATGAATAACCCACCTGAACATGTCCCTTTGATCCAGCCCTTCTATCACTGTTCATCTAACCCAAGGAAAACATCTGTTTCTGCTTCATTGACTACGCCAAAGCCTTTGACTGTGTGGATCACAACAAACTGTGGAAAATTCTTCAAGAAATGGGAATACCAGACCACCTTACTTGCCTTTTGAGAAATCTGTACACAGGTCAAGAAGCAACAGTTAGAACTGGACATGGAACAACAGACTGGTTCCAAATTGGGAAAGGAGTATGACAAGGCTGTATATTGTCACCCTGCTTATTTAACTTATATGCAGAGTACATCATGTGAATTGCCAGACTGGATGAAGCACAAGCTGGAATCAAGATTGCCAGGATAAATATCAATATGTCAGAAAGTGAAGAGGAACTAAAGAACCTCTTGATAAAAGTGAAAGAGAAGAGCCATCACTTCACGGCAAATATTTGGGGAAACAGTGAGAGACTTTATTTTTTGGGGCTCCAAAATCACTGCAGATGGTGACTGCAGTCATGAAATTAAAAGATGCTTGCTCCTTGGGGAAAAAAGCTATGACAAACCTAGACAGTGCATTAAAAACCAGAGACGCTGCTTTTCTAACGAAGGTCTGTATAGTTAAAGCTATGGTTTTTCCAATAGTCATGTATGGATGTGAGAGTTGAACCATATAGAAAGCTGAGCACCAAAGAATTGATGCTTTTGAACTGTGGTGTTGAGAGTCCCTTGGACTGCAAGGAGATGACTCCAGTCAGTCCTAGAGGAAATCAGTCTTGAATATTCATTGGAAGGACTGATGCTGAAGCTCCAATCCTTTGGCCACCTGATGTGAAGAACTGACTCACTGGAAAAGACCCTGATGCTGGGAAAGACTGAAGGCAGGAGAAGAAGGGGACAACAGAAGATGAGATGGTTGGATGGCATCACCAACTCAATGGACATGAGTTTTAGCAGGCTCCGGGAGTGGGTGATGGACAGGGAAGACTCGCATGCTGCAGCCCACGGGGTCGCAAAGAGTCGGACACGACTGAGTGACCGAAGTGAAGTGAACTGAACCTAAGGAAGCAACTTCCAAGGTGGCACTAGTGGTAAAGAACCCACCTGCCGAGAGAAGCAGGTTCAATCCCAAAGCATGGAAAAGTATTGATTCCTAAAATGTTTATCTCAGGGTAATTGAACGTTAATAGAAACAAAGCAAAAATACAGAATTAAAATGAGAGATTTTGGTATTAACACTCCAGAAGTTTTTACTGAGGACAGTTTTTAAAAAACTGTAATTTCTTCTAATTTAGAATTTTGCTTAAAAGGAAGAGAATATGCTTTCATTAATCATCCTTGCTGTGCCAAAAGAAGGTATTAAGAAAGGTCAGAGAGTATCGTCATGATTATAAGGTTGCTGAGGCAGCATTCACAATTCCACTGAACCTAAGGGCTTCCCTGGGCGGCTGAGTGGTAAAGAATCTGCCTGCCAATGTAGGAGATGCAGGAGATGCAGGAGATGAGGGTTCCATCCCTGGGTTGGGAAGAAAATGGCAGCCCTCTCCATTATTCTTGCCTGGAGAATCCCATGGACAGAGGTGCCAGGTGGGCTATAGTCCATAGGGTCGCAAAGAGTCAGACACAATTTAGCGACTAAACAACAACAAAACCTAAGATCCCAAAATATGGGAAAGTATTGATTCCCAAAATGTTCATCTCAGGATAATTAAAAAGTTAATAGAAACAAAGCAGTCATCATGAAAAGGAGAAATTTTGATATATCCGTAGGAGAAGATATTATTCACTCATTACATTTACATTTAAAAGTAATATTAACGACCCTGGAAAATACCTGTGTTGCCATGTTAGGGGACAAAAGCGATGCACACACTATATTACAATCTGGGATTCCATTTACAGAGGAGGACAGCTACAGCAAGGGAGCACGGGTGCACACTCAGTCACTCACTCACGACGGACTCTTTGCAACCCCGTGGACTGCAGCCCACCAGTCTCCTTCATCCATGGGATTCTCCAGGCAAGAATACTGGACTGAATTGCCATTTCCTTCTCCAGGGGATCTTCCCAGCCCAGGGATGGAGCCCGTGTCTCCTGAATTGGCAGGGGGGGTTCTTTACCACTGAGTCGCCTGGGAAGCCCTACCACAGGGACTGAAGTGAGAGCCACTCAGGTGTGTCCGACTCTTTGCAACCCCGTGGACTAAACAGCCCATGGAATTCTCCAGGCCAGCATACTGGAGTGGGTTGCTGTTCCCTTCTCCAGGGGATCTTCCCAACCCAGGGAATGAACCCAGGTGTCCTGCATTGCAGGTGGATTCCTTACCAGCTGAGCCACCAGGGAAGACCGGTACAATAAGGAGAGGCCAAAGGAGAGGCCAAATGCTTTTAACAGAAGCTTTTATATTGCTTACCCAGCAAAGGGGACACACACGCTGTGCAGGGCCTCGGGGGGACACACTAGGTTTGGATCAGGAAGCTGGAGCCAAGTGAGGGGAAGCCGAGGCCAGATTTTGATTGGGGTTCCTGCACGAGAGGCAGGGCAGGGGCACAGTGCAGGACTGGCCCGAATAAATCATCCTGTTGAGGTCTGAGCTACAGAGGGCGTCTCTTGTTCCTGGTACCTGGCCCTGGGGTGGTCTGGGGGTGGGGGGCAGATTGGGCTTGGTGTGAGCGTTAGGTGAAGAGGGTCGTGGCCATAGACTGGGGTTGGTAAGTTTGTGAGTAAATGTGCTCCAATGAGCCAGCATGTCACCAACTCCGGAGGCTCTGGGAAGGGGGATGGGCAGTCAGGGACTGGAGAATGTCCCTATTTTCAAGAATACAGAAAATAAGAACATGTAGTTAAAACCATTGGCCCTGTGACAAAAGGATGCTGAATAGACAAATCCAAAGTCTAAGAAAACACAAAACACCCACATAAAATATTTAACTCTGTTTTTAAAACGCACAGAAACAGGCAGTGCTGGAGGAAACATTCCAAAAATGTTGACTGTGTTCCCTCTGTGTGGTAGATGGCTGGTGCTTTTTCCCTTCTGGTGTTTTTTTTTTTTTTAAGTTTTCTTCATTTTCAAATTCTCTATGAATGAATATGTATTATTTTTATAGTCAGGATGAAAGAGTTTAAACCATGTCTGTAGCTGCCTGCATGATGGGGCTCTGAGCATGGGCCCTGAGCATCCCTGCCAGACTGCCCACCTGCCCACCTGTCCATCTGCCCACCTGCCCAGTGGTCCT
This sequence comes from Kobus ellipsiprymnus, assembly GCA_006410655.1. Lineage (NCBI taxonomy): Eukaryota > Metazoa > Chordata > Mammalia > Artiodactyla > Bovidae > Kobus > Kobus ellipsiprymnus. The sequence goes on from SJYR01001344.1 coordinate 467,411, forward strand.
GGCGAGTCCTATAGGCTTGACTGGGGTTCACTCTGTTGGGGTCACAGGCCCCAGGAGGAAAGGAGGTACAAGGGCTGAACAGCAGAGATGCTAGCAAGAAAAGGGGGCAAGAACCCTCAGCTAGGTTGTTGGCAACTAGTCCCAGTGTTTAGTCGTTCAGTTGTATCTGACTCTTTGCAACCCCACGGACTATAGCATGCTAGGCTCCTCTGTCCATGGGATTTCCCAGGCAAGAATACTGGAGTAGGTTGCCATTTCCTCCTCCAGAGGAATCTTTCCAACCCAGGGATTGAACCTGAGTCTCTTGCATTGCAGACAGATTCTTTATGGTCTGAACTACAGGGAAGTTGGTGACTAGTCTCTGTGTGTGACGGTGCTGTCCCCTCAGAACTAGCACAGAGCACCCAGGCTCAAAGCTCCCAGGGGCCAGGCAGCCCCAGACTTCCTCCCCTGAGCCTCAGACAGGAGAATCTGACCCACTCAGTCAAGAGTCAGGGCCAGGAGGGATGCCACAGCCAGGAAAGCCAGGATCGGAGTCCAAGTTCCTTTGTCAGATGCCGCACCAGAGCAGCTCTCACCCACAGTTACGAGACCCAAGTCTGGTTGAATGGGATCCATAACCAGGCACCTGGGATTGAGGCAACAAGAAGGGCCTGGTGCTGTTTGGGAAAGGGAGTGCGTGATGAGTGTGTGGCAGGAAGTGGCAGGGGAGTTGGAGAGAGAGAGGAAGAGGAGGGGAAGGAAGAGAGTAGGGGGAAGGGAGGGGAAGTAAATCTGGGGTGAAGAGAGTCCCTCTGGGATGTACCCTGGTGCCATCTGCTTCCAGAACAGACCTCACCGTGGCCGTGGCTTTCAAGAGGTCAGTTAAGTTGCTGGAGGACTCAGATCTCTTAACATTTTTTTAGGTGTTTTAAACGACAGTCATTAAATGTGGAATGCTGTTTATAAATTATGGTTTATTTCATGCTTATATGCAGGGTCTGCACACATATAGAAACAACAACAGTTCAGTTGCTAAGTCATGTCTGACTGAGACCCCATGGACTGCAGCACGCCAGGCTTCCCTGTCCTTCACTGTCTCCCAGTTTGCTCAGACTCACGTCCGTTGAGTCAGTGATACCCTCCAACCATCTCATTCTCTGTCTCTGCCTTCTCCTCTTGACCTTAATCTTTCCCAGCATCAGGATCTTTTCTAATATCAGTACTGAACACTGCCATTGTGACAGTTTTAATGGAGCACTGAGAGAAGCAAGTGTCTAAAGGACCCCCTTGGCTCCAACCCCCTCGGCATCTTGGAGCCCCAGACCCATGGCTTCCTCCTCACTGAGGACTCTTCAGAACACTGTGCGAGTCAGGTGGGCATGTGGGAAGCCCAGGGGCTTCTGGGCCTACACTGGCCAGCCCAGCAACCCTCTGCTTGTCCCGCCTGCAAGAGTCTGTCCTCTGTGAGGGTGTCCTCTGGAGTCTCTGTGCAGTAGCGCCGAGGGTCCCCTCCTGCCTTGGTTTCCCAGATAGGGCAGGGAGGCCCCCTCCTCCTCCTTCCTTTGCACACAAGCCCACCTTCACCAAGGCCACCAGGAAGCCTGCACAAGAAAGGACAAGCCAGGTGCCCGCCCAGCCTGCCCATCCCACAGGAGTCTGGAACCCAGGTGTCCTGGTGGGTGGGGCCAGACCTCAGCTTCGAGGGGTGACCTCAACCCCCAGGTTGCTGTCAGCGAGGCTCAGAGGAGTCTGTGGTGTCCACACCTGGCCACTGACCTCCTCACTTAGGGCAGCCTCCCCCTCAGGTCCCACCCTCAGCCCCTCACTGCCTCAGAGAAGGGCTGCTGTAATGTAGAGCTGGTCTTTTGTTCGCGTCTCTGCCCACTGCTGCTGACCAGAATGGCCAGAATCCCACCTGGCGTTTCAGGCCCTTGTGGGATCAGGGGTGGGCCCCGCGCAGGACACCGCACGTCTGTGCTGGAGACGCTCAGATCTGAAGGGGCCATTGGCCAGGAAACGCGAAGGTTGAACGGGATTCCTGGCCCTGGAACATTTGGGGATTTTTGTCACACGTCACAGTCTGACAGCCTCCTGGGCCCTTGAAATATTCCTGCGTGGCTGCCAGCTCCCAGGACTCATCTCCTTTTTGTGCAGCAACAGCTCACAGTGTGGTGCTGGGACACCAGGAGGGGTTCGGGAAGCAGAGAGCCCCAGAGGGGCTGGGGCAGGGGTGGGGCCGCGCCTCCAGCCTGGTTCCAGGGTCTCCTGCGGCAGCTCTGCGGGAGTCCCAGGGGGTGCTAGGTTTCTGTTGGTTCTGCTCAGGTCCCTCCCTGCAGCCTCCTCCCCGGCTCCCGGCCCCGCCCAGCCCTGCAGCTGCTCTACCAGGATCTCTGGCCCAGCGTCCTCCCTGTGGTTCTCCTTCAGGAAGTGTCAAGGGTGCGCTCGAGATATGGAACTTCAGAAAACAAACTCCCAACTCAAAATATTGCACAACAGGAGTCTTAGGTGGGATGGGTCTATGGGCCTCGGGCGTGGTGCTGTCTCCCCCACCTCTCTGCTCTCTCCCGCCCCAGTCCTCTCTCTCCCTGCAGAGGGGACTTCTCAGGAGTCTGGGGATAGGGATCCTGGCTGTAGCACCCTAAGACCTGCGTGGTGGTCCAGCTTAGAGACCCCAGAGGAGCAGCAGCCCCTTCCTCCCACACTCATAGATGCCCTCACAGTGCTGCTTGGCTAGTGCACTCCTGTGCCAGTTGCATCAGCCAGGAGGAGTATGGAACTGGGTGGTGTGGTGTTGGGGGGTGGCATTCAGGTCCCTGGGGTCCACAAAGGCTGGGCTCTGAGACCCATGGCCTCCAGAGCCATCAGGCTCAGGCCTGTTCCCCAAAGGGACAGGGTGCTGCCCAGGTCAGGGTGTACAAGCCCACCACACACCAGGATCCCAGCAGTGGAAGCAATGAGTGTTGGTGAGTGTGGGGCTGGCCCTGGTCCAGGCTCTGCCACCGTGTGCCCGCAGAACTTCCCCAAGTCCCTTCCTTCCTGTCAGTGGGTCCCTCACTTCACCAGTAAAGCAGAGCATCGGACGGGATTCTCAGAGCTGGCTTGGTTGTAGCCAACCCTTCTCTGGTGGAGAATGGGTTTAACAGACTTACAGGGCTGGAAGGAGGAGGAGGGGGAGGGAAGGGGAGGAGG